>CM077151.1:48334920-48776668 GCA_039583875.1 Platanthera guangdongensis
ATTTCTATTCCGAACTCAGTGCAGGTGGCTCTTCTACATCCAGGGTGGCGCGCGGCCATATGGAAGAGGAATGACTGTTCTTTGGTCTAACCAGACTTAGGATCGGGTGTCTCTTCCTCCCGGACATTCGTGTGTCAGTTGCAAGTGGGTGTTTGCAATAAAATATGCTCCAGATGGGACAGTCGAATGGCTAAAGGAATGCCTTGTGGCCCGGTGATTTACTCAACAACAGGGACTTTGTTATGATAAACTTTTTCTCTCGTAGCCAAGTTGAACTTTGTTCGGGTACTGATCTCCTTGGTTGTGCATCAACACTGGCCTCTTCATCAACTGGATATTAAAAATGCCTTTTCGAATGGCGATCTTCAAGAAACGGTTTTATACATGCATCAACTCCCGGGTTTGAGACCACGAGGGAATCTCGAGTATGTCATCTTCGGAAATCTATTCATGGTCTCAAACAATCTCTCAGGGCTTGGTTTTGAAAAAATTTAGTAAGGTTGTTTGTGACGTTGGATTCAAGCAGAGCTCGTGATGGGATTCCATCCGATCGTGCATTTGGAGGCGCGGGACCCACGTTCGTCTATTCCCGCAGGAACGCTTGATCGGACCGCCGATCCGACTCCGCGGTTGCGTCCGGAACGTCGCTGCGAGTCGAAATTATATATTTATGTATTTTATTTGAGTTTATATGTTGTTATTTAGAGGCCGAACCCATCGGCCAATCATAGCCGTTGATGGTGAAGCCCTAGGGTGTTATTTCTTATAAATAGGGAGTTGTGGGCTGGTTTAGGGGTATTGCAGAATTTGGAGAAGTTCAATCCCGGAATCCTGTGATCCTTCCTCGGTGCCGACTCCGTGGAGCCCTAGGTGACGACTCCTAGGCGTTCATCCTCTCCCCCAAGGTAATCCCTAACCTTCCCCACATTTTCCCACCGTTTCCTCCCCTTTCCCCCCCCCCCCCGGAACTCACCCCAACTTCCCTCAAACCCGCCGGCTACCACCCTTCCTCAAATCCGCCGGCCACCGCCCATCCCAAGCAACCCGCCGGCCACCGCCCCTCCAAGCAGCCGCCGGACTGGCTGCTGCCAGTCCCTGCGCGTTTCCAGCCCCTCTTGCCATTTCCGACCCCACTTAGGGCCTTCCTAGCCCTAGCCGGCCACTCCTCTCTTCCCTTTCGTGGATCCACCTCTTCCCCACTACTCCACAGCCCCTAATCCTCCTAGATCCGGGTTCTATTGACCCGATCTACATCCCCACTACCCGATCCGGGTTATATTGCCCCGATCTACCCTCCCCCGCCCCAATCCGACATTCCACCACCGGATCTACCTTCCCCGAGTCCGGATCTACGTGCTCCTATCCGGATCTACTCCATCGCCCTCCGATTCCGTTATTGGCCACCAAAACAGCCCCCCCACCCGCCTTTGCCACCTCCGTCTCCACCCTCGGTACCCGATCCACGCATCCGGACTTATCACCTCCATTGGCCTAAACCAGCCCGCTAGTTGTGAGTTTATTTTCGTGATTTGGATTGTTGTATTTGCAATATTATTATTGGAAACTTCATATTTTGTTTGGCTCTAGTTTGTAGCGCCTTGTGTCAATTGATTACTAATTTGCAGGAGGACCGATTCGCCGCACGCTTTGCTTTGGCCCTCCGAGCGGAGGAAAGCCAACTATAATCGCCAAAATTAAATTATATTGTTTCTTTGTTTTCGCTTAATTTTGTGGTGCCAAGTTATTATTGCTCATAACATTCGTCGCCGTCACTGACGGTCGCGTCGCATGTAGAGTCTAAATTGTGCACCCACGGCCTACCCTACATCAATTGGTATCAGAGCCCAAGGTTTGGGCCACTTGCATGCTCCGTAGTGGTAGGAATTATAGAGTCAGCATGGTTGAACCACAGATCACCGAGGACCGAGCGACGAGCTCGAACTCGAACGCCGCTTTTGCGGAGTTCCAGCGACTTGTCTTAGATCGTCTTGACACCATAGGGGCCCAGTTTGACGAGGTGCGTCATGATCTCACTGAAGTGAACCGTCGCTTAGGCCACTTAGAGGACGCTAGGGAAACACCGACACAGCACGCCGAATCGCTTGAGGACGACCCCGATGCTCCTCTACGTTATGACCAGCGCCAGAGAGATGGTCATCCACATGCAGACCGCTCCCGTCGTGACCCTCACCACCGAGTCCCAGCCCCGCCGGTTAGGCGACATCCTGACCCGGTGCGTGAGAGGCCCCTACCTCCACGGGACGATTACCGTATGCCTCGTCGGCCTCCGCATGAGCCCAGAGACCGAGTGCCCCCACTTGGCCCCCGAGACTACCGCCATGACGAGTACTATCCTCCGGGTCGGAGAGAGCGCGGTCCCCCACCCGCTCGACACGACTACTTTCAGGAGGACTACCCCGAGGAGTACCCCGACCCACGGAGAGGTGGTCACTACCTTGACATTACTCGTCGTATCCGACTCGACGCCCCTTCGTTCGATGGTCGGCTAGATCCGAAAGCCTTCAGCGACTGGCTTTTGGATATGGATCACTATTTCGAGTGGTACGACATGAGCGACGAGCGGTGCGTCCGGTTTGCGAAGATGAAGTTGGTCGGGCAAGCCAAGGTGTTTTGGATCAGTGTTGAGAGAGCCCTAGAGCGGGATGGTTACTACCCCATCACCAGATGGGATGAGATGAAGGAGCGACTGAAAGAGAAGTACCTCCCCGCATCATATCGTGGGCAACTGTTTGAGCAGCTGCAGAACTTACGGCAGGGGACCCTTACCGTTGCCGAGTACATGGCCCGCTTCGATGAGTTGATCGTTAGGAGTGATGTTTCCGAGGAGCCTATTGCCACTGCCTCTCGCTTCAAGGCTGGCCTTCGTGCCGATATTCGGAGAGAGTTGATTCCCCACCGTTTGGAGACTGTTGACCAGATATTCCAGCTCTCCCTTGAGTACGAGCAGTACCTGCGTTCGTCTAGTACGAGGCAGTTCACCCCCCGGACTGATTCCTCGACATTTAAGAAACCCGCTCCGCCCCAGACCACTCCAGCTGCACCCTCACGTATCCCCGCGGATGCGAAGGGTAAAGCCATAGCCACTGATGATCAGCGATCTGGAGGCATTGTATGCTTTAGATGTTCTGGCAGAGGCCACGTGGCGGCGCGGTGCCCCACGCGGAACCTGCTAGTTGAGGGTGAGGAGCAACAAGGTTTAGAGGAGGAAGAGGAGGCCCCAGAGGAAGTTAGGGCCGCAGTCGAGGAGGGTTGGGAGAGTGACGCCGAGCGATCGTTAGAGGTAGGAGTGATTCGACGCCTCTTGCACACCCCCCGTGTGGATGAGGACTGGCGACGCACGACTATCTTCTACACCTACTTTCCTAGCGCAGGCGGACCCTGCAAACTAGCCATTGATAGTGGGAGTTGCGTGAATATCGTAGCCCAGAAGGCACTTGACCGTATGCAGGTGAGAGCAGAGCCTCACCCCCATCCGTACCGTGTCGTCTGGGTTGACAAGACGGCGATTCAGGTCACCCAGCGCTGCTTAGTCCCGCTCACTATCGCGTCCTTTCAGGACAAGGTTTGGTGCGATGTCATTCCCATGGACGTCGCCCACGTGTTGCTCGGCCGCCCCTGGCTCTTTGATCGTGATGTTACGTGCTTCGGTCGCTCGAACACGTATGTCTTTTATGATAAGGGGCGGAAGATCACGTTGACACCCACCCAGCCCCGAGATCGACCTAAGGGTGTGGTGGAGCCATCTGCGAGCACGAGCACCTCGCGGCCCCTGCATATTCTGAGGCGAGGCGAGTTCCTACGAGATAGTGCCGAGTCCGATGTTATTTATGTGGTTGCCGCCACCCAGGTTGCCGAGGACGCCCCAGTTGATTTCCCTCCCGCGGTGCGTCCCTTGTTAGGCGAGTTTACGGACATTATGCCAGACGAGCTCCCCGATGAGCTGCCTCCCCCGCGGGACATTCAGCATGCCATTGATTTAGTCCCGGGAGCTTCCCTCCCGAACCTGCCCCACTACCGTATGCACCCGGATGAGCACGCTGAGCTCAAACGGCAGGTCGACGAGCTTCTCCGGAAGCAGTTCATTCGTGAGAGCATGAGTCCTTGTGCGGTCCCCGCCCTTCTTACTCCTAAGAAGGACGGTAGTTGGCGTATGTGCATCGACAGCCGCGCCATTAATAAAATCACGGTCAAGTATCGTTTTCCTATTCCACGACTCGATGATTTACTAGACACTATGTCGGGTGCCCAGATCTTCTCCAAGATCGACCTCCGCAGTGGGTACCACCAGATTCGAGTTCGTGAAGGGGACGAGTGGAAGACCGCATTTAAGACCAAGGACGGTCTGTATGAGTGGTTAGTTATGCCATTCGGGCTATCTAACGCCCCGAGCACGTTTATGCGTGTGATGACGCAGGTGTTGCGGCCCTACATGGGCAAGTTTCTGGTAGTGTACTTTGACGACATATTAGTCTACAGCCAGACGCAGGCCGCTCACCTCGATCATCTGAGACTTCTCTTTGGCACCCTTCGCCAAGAGAAACTGTATGTGAACCTGAAGAAGTGCGCCTTCCTCTCCGAGTCCGTTCACTTCCTGGGCTTTATCATTTCCTCCACCGGAGTCTCCGTGGATCCTGAGAAGGTCAAATCTATCCGAGATTGGCCTGTGCCTAAGAATATCCACGAGGCTCGCAGCTTTCACGGCCTTGCCACCTTCTACAGGAGGTTTGTCCAGGGGTTCAGCTCGATCATGGCCCCCTTCACGAGCTGTCTCAAGAAGGGAGAGTTCCAGTGGACCCCCGCAGCCACTAGAGCCTTTGAGGAGATTAAGGAGAGGTTGACGACAGCTCCCGTCCTACGATTGCCAGATTTTAGTCGCGCCTTTGAGGTCGCCTGCGACGCCTCGGGTATCGGTATAGGTGGCGTGTTGAGCCAAGAGGGACACCCAGTTTCTTACTTTAGTGAGAAATTGAATGAAGCTAAGCAAAAGTACTCGAACTACGATCGAGAATTTTACGCTATTGTCCAGTCTCTGCGCTACTGGCGACACTATCTCCTCCCCCGGGAGTTCGTGTTGTACTCCGATCACCAGGCCCTCCGTTACCTCGATTCACAACGCAAGTTGGGCCACCGACATGCGAAGTGGGTCGAGTATCTGCAGGATTTCCATTATGTTCTCAAGCACCGCGCGGGTGTTGAGAACAAGCCGGCTGACGCGTTGAGTCGCCGCGTATCCCTATTGCAGACGCTGACGGCGAGTGTGCAGGGCCTTGAGCGACTGATGCTCGATTACCCCACGTGTCCTGACTTTGGCGAGATTTACACCGCCTTGTCCCGAGACCCACCCGACCCCGTTGAGGGATACCAGATTTACGAGGGATATCTGTACCGGGGTTCTCGCCTGTGCGTTCCTCAGACGTCTTACCGAGACTATCTGATTTGGGAACTGCACGCGGGCGGAGCCGCGGGTCACTTCGGGCGGGATAAGTCTATAGCCATTGTTGAGGACCGTCTCTACTGGCCCAGCCTCAAGAAGGACGTAGCTCGAGTTGTGCGCCACTGCCGTATCTGCCAGACGGCCAAGGGAAGTAAACAGAACACCGGCCTTTATACACCCCTACCTGTTCCACACCGCCCTTGGGAGGACATCAGCATGGACTTTGTTCTCGGACTCCCCCGCACCTTACGGAGACACGATTCCATCTTTGTAGTGGTTGACCGGTTTTCGAAGATGGCACACTTCATTGCTTGCCGCAAGACGGCAGATGCGACCCACGTTGCATCTATATTCATGAGGGATGTCTTTCGGTTGCATGGCCTACCCAAGTCGATTGTGTCCGACCGTGATGTGAGATTCATGAGTTATTTTTGGAAAACCCTGTGGCACAAGACTGGTACTACCCTTAGGTTTTCCTCCGCATATCACCCACAGACGGACGGTCAGACTGAGGTAGTGAATAGGAGTCTAGGGAATCTGTTGCGGTGTCTAACTGGAGAGCATGTAGGTAGTTGGGATTTAGATTTGCCGATCGCCGAGTTTGCATATAATAGTTCGGTCAATAGGTCCACTGGGCTGAGCCCATTCCATATAGTGTCAGGATATGACCCCAGGAAACCCATTGACCTTATTCCAAGCCCGTTAGAGTCCCGGCCTAGTGAGTCCGCAGAATCATTTGCACAGCACCTGCATGAGTTGCATGAGTCGGTCCGCCGACGCATTATTATGAGCAATGAAAATTATAAGGCCCACGCGGATAAACGAAAGCGGGAACGTATTTTTAATGTTGGCGATCAGGTGATGGTACGAATCCGCTCGGAGAGGCTCCCTTCTGGGCCTGCCAAAAAGCTAAGCGCCAGGCGAATGGGCCCTTTCTCGGTTGTTAATCGGATTGGAGCAAACGCCTACAGGCTGGATATCCCAGCAAATATGGGGATTCACCCAGTATTTAATGTTGAGGATCTGACACCCTATCACGAGCCTCATGACTATGTGGACCCGGGCAGTGGAGGCGACCCACTCCCTCGCTCCTTGCCACCCTTCCCCACCACCCCACCCATGTCGAGCAGCCACCTCAATCCACCCATTGCCCACATTCCCCCTCCTGGACAGTCGTCGCCTATGGTCCCGCCGTCGGCGTCACCGATCACTCCGGGCCCCACCATGAGAGAGTTGAGAGATGAGAGCATTACTGAGATCAGATCCCACCAGATTGTCCCCACCACAGACGGGCCACGTCTTCGCTACTTGGTCCATTGGCGCGGCCGCCCCGACGCGGACGACACTTGGATACTACCAGCTGAGCTTGCTCAACTCGCCCCCGGGCTTCGACTCCAGTACGATCGTCTCCATTCTTCGGAGATGAATGCTTTTCAGTCGGGGGGAGTTGATGGGATTCCATCCGATCGTGCATTTGGAGGCGCGGGACCCACGTTCGTCTATTCCCGCAGGAACGCTTGATCGGACCGCCGATCCGACTCCGCGGTTGCGTCCGGAACGTCGCTGCGAGTCGAAATTATATATTTATGTATTTTATTTGAGTTTATATGTTGTTATTTAGAGGCCGAACCCATCGGCCAATCATAGCCGTTGATGGTGAAGCCCTAGGGTGTTATTTCTTATAAATAGGGAGTTGTGGGCTGGTTTAGGGGTATTGCAGAATTTGGAGAAGTTCAATCCCGGAATCCTGTGATCCTTCCTCGGTGCCGACTCCGTGGAGCCCTAGGTGACGACTCCTAGGCGTTCATCCTCTCCCCCAAGGTAATCCCTAACCTTCCCCACATTTTCCCACCGTTTCCTCCCCTTTTCCCCCCCCCGGAACTCACCCCAACTTCCCTCAAACCCGCCGGCTACCACCCTTCCTCAAATCCGCCGGCCACCGCCCATCCCAAGCAACCCGCCGGCCACCGCCCCTCCAAGCAGCCGCCGGACTGGCTGCTGCCAGTCCCTGCGCGTTTCCAGCCCCTCTTGCCATTTCCGACCCCACTTAGGGCCTTCCTAGCCCTAGCCGGCCACTCCTCTCTTCCCTTTCGTGGATCCACCTCTTCCCCACTACTCCACAGCCCCTAATCCTCCTAGATCCGGGTTCTATTGACCCGATCTACATCCCCACTACCCGATCCGGGTTATATTGCCCCGATCTACCCTCCCCCGCCCCAATCCGACATTCCACCACCGGATCTACCTTCCCCGAGTCCGGATCTACGTGCTCCTATCCGGATCTACTCCATCGCCCTCCGATTCCGTTATTGGCCACCAAAACAGCCCCCCCACCCGCCTTTGCCACCTCCGTCTCCACCCTCGGTACCCGATCCACGCATCCGGACTTATCACCTCCATTGGCCTAAACCAGCCCGCTAGTTGTGAGTTTATTTTCGTGATTTGGATTGTTGTATTTGCAATATTATTATTGGAAACTTCATATTTTGTTTGGCTCTAGTTTGTAGCGCCTTGTGTCAATTGATTACTAATTTGCAGGAGGACCGATTCGCCGCACGCTTTGCTTTGGCCCTCCGAGCGGAGGAAAGCCAACTATAATCGCCAAAATTAAATTATATTGTTTCTTTGTTTTCGCTTAATTTTGTGGTGCCAAGTTATTATTGCTCATAACATTCGTCGCCGTCACTGACGGTCGCGTCGCATGTAGAGTCTAAATTGTGCACCCACGGCCTACCCTACATCAGCTCGGCTGACTTCTCTTTCTTTACTCGTCATCAATCAACTGGAACTGTTATTCTCCTGATTTATGTGGATGATATCTTGATTACTGGTGATGACACCACAGGGATACAGAAAATCAAGCAACACTTGAACTCCGTTTTTCAAATAAAAGATTTGGGTGCTCTTAAATACTTTCTTGGACTTGAGGTTGCAAGACAGTCTGATGGTCTTGTTCTGTCACAACGGAAGTAATGCCTTGATCTCCTCCACGATGCTGGCTACTCTGGGTGTAAACCTGTGAAAACCCTGATGGATGTCAACCACAAATTATGTGCTCATGGGTCTAACTCTGATTCCCTGCTTATGAACCCTAAGTATTATCGGCGTCTTGTGGGAAAACAGATATACCTAACAGTTACAAGACCCGATATTTCGTTTGTTGTTGGAGTGGTCAGCCGATTTATGCATACTCCTCGGACTTCTCATCTCCAGGTAGTAGAACGCATCCTCAGATATTTGAAGACAGCTCCTGGACAATGATTGGTATACAAGACATCCACCTCTCTCTCTTATTGTTTACTCAGATGCGGACTACGTGGGTTCCCTGGATGATAGACGTTCCACTACAGGTTTCTGCACCTACTTTGGGGGAATCTTATCACTTGGTGTAGCAAGAAGCAGTTTGTGGTTGCCCGCTCGTCTGCTAAAGCTGAGTATCGTGCAATGGCAGTCGTTGTATCTGAACTCCCCTGGCTTGAGGGTCTACTTGGTGATTTGGGGGTTACTTTATCCTCACCAGCAACCTTGCTTTGCGATAGTCGGGCTGCAATTCACATTGCGAAGAATCCTATGTTTCATAAGCAGACCAAGCACATTGAATTTGACTGTCATTTCGTTCGTGAAAAGGTTCAATTAAAGAAGTTAGAGTTGGAGCATGTTCCCGCATCAGGACAAGTTGTCGACATTCTCACCAAGGCACTTCCACGACAAATGTACCATCAGGTCTTATCCAAGCTTGGTGTCTACGACTTGTACGCTACAGCTTGCGGGGGAATGTTGGACAATACTAAGAAAAATGATGTATTGGCCCATTAATATGGCTCATGTAGGATTTAGTGTTTAGTCCCACATTGTTTGTATAGCTGAGTCTTCCTCTCCTCTCTCCTATATATTTGTACTCATACTTGTATTTTTGTATTCAAGAAGTATATACAAGTTTTGGATCTTTCTCTACAATAGTATTAGATCAATTTCCCTAAACACCAATTGCACAACTCAACCACTCCTTCAATTTCCTCCACCCCGCTCACCAGCTCGACTCTGACATCTTGATCGATTCCATGACCAATTGCAGTGGGCGGCAAAGTTGCTTTGTTACCTATCCCATTAGGAACCGCAGATTTTTTGGTTCATCACATTCATGCATTTACAATTCATGTGACTGTATTGATACTACTGAAGAGTGTTCTATTTGCTCGCAGTTCTCGTTTGATACCTGATAAAGCAAATCTTGATTTTTGTTTCCCTTGTGATGGGCCTGATAGGGGGGTACATGCCAAGTATCCGCCTGGGATCATGTATTCTTAGGTCTATTCTGGATGTACAATGCAATTTCCGTAGTAATTTTCCATTTCAGTTGGAAAATGCAGTCGGATGTTTGGAGTTCCATGCAGTAGCTTCCACAGATCAAGATCGTCTAAACGTTGTGTGCCATTTCCAAGATGACAACATGACATCTAATTGAATCTTCCGCAGTCTGTGATTTCCTTCAACCCAAATCTGTCTACTTGATGTTGATTACATTATTCTCTGCACAACAGCTTACTTAGATTATTGTATGCTCTCGTCAACAAAACTTCATTGCTTCTGACATTTCCCGCACAACTAACTTAGATGTTCTTTCCAGGACAACAACACTACTTCATTGCTCCAGATCTTTTAGTTCAATTTTTAGCTTCAAGATCACGCCACTTTGTGCATTTTCTCACGACAGTGAAGTCGCCCTGGACTGCTCGACCTGTTTTTATCTAGAAAATGGTCGACCGCTTCCCTGCTCATTTGTCCACCAGAGAGTATGGCTCACAAACTGTGATGCCACCCCGCACAGCAAGGTGTGTGTTACGTACCGGGATTGCGTTCGTGTGCACGGATGATGACGGGAAAGTCCTGAAGGAGGGAGAAAGTTCCCTTCTTCGAACCCTTGGGAGCAATGGTGACGAGGAGGGAGGAGCGGCCTTCGAGCGGCGTCGGATGGGGGCGTAGCTGGGCGGACGCGGAGTGATCGCGGGATTAGGGCCGGCGTGAGGAAAGGAACGGGAGAGAGAGAGAAATAAAAGAGAGAGTGAGAAAATTAAAATACCTTCATGTCTAATTAGTTCTTGCCCTCCAATACAATATAAGGTTCTCAAAAGACGAAAGTGCCCCATCACAAGCCTTAGCAAACTGTGAGGTTAAAATAACAAAAGGGCATGCATAAAATGTGAAAATAGGAAATAAGAGTTCAAGCGCGCGTTGGTTGTGGCTCGTGGCGCTTATAGTTGATCCTCCAACGAGGATCCGTAACAGTGTGACTTATGAATTCATTGATGGGGCGATAGCCCCGTCATATAAATTAACTTATTAAATTTACTGAAATCATTGATGGGTCAGGATGCCTTGCAAACTGGACTTGTGGAGTGCCTCATTAGTTGCTTGTTTCATTTTGACGTCTAGTTAGTTTGACTTCATGTGTTTATATCAATTGGAGTATGGAGTTAAAATATAAAAAACATATGATCAGAAAAAAGAATTTTGAATTTATTTCAATTTTTATTATCAACATTTATAATAGGTGGTTGTTATAGTTGAAATCAAGTCGTTTTATTTCTATTATATTGTATTTTATCCCATAAGGGTAGTTTTGTCCTTTGTACTTTTTCTCCCCTTCATATATATGTGTGGGGAGCTCTCTTTCACAAGAAATTAAGCATTTTTATTTCTCAACTTGGTATCAGAGGAGAGAAAAAAACCGAACCCTAATCCTCTCGCCTCGACGCAGCCGCTCGCCCTTTCCTCCTCGCATTTCGTCGCTCGGCCGCTCCCCCGATCCCCGATTTGGTCGTCTCTGTCGCGCATGGAGCCCAACGGCCCTCTCGCGGGCAGCGGTGCATGCTGAAGGAGCCGGCCGTCTCCTCATGAAGCATCGCACAACCTCGTTGCCTGCGCTCCCGCCCTCTGCTGCCCGACATCGTTGCTATTCCGCGGTCGACATCGACACCTCGCCGCTCGCTGACGATCCCGCTCTGCCGCACCTCCAGCCGCGCTTCTCTGCTGCCCTTTGATTGTTCTCGGCACTGCTTCTCTGTCGATGCCTTCTGATCGCTCTTGTTGTCTTACTCTCTCTTTGTGGGATTAGCTCGTTGCCCTTTCTCGACGGGTTGTTCCTTCGTCATGGATGATTCCTCGACTGTGGTTGATTCTACCTCCCCGGTGGTTATGGCTCCCCCGATGGGTGAACCTCAGCGGCCCTCTGGCCATGCTGGCTCCTTGAAAATTACCACGGTTCCACTGGATGGAACGAACTATCTCGAATGGTCTCGTGCAGCACAACATGTTATCCGCAGTCACTAGTTGTTTGGGTACATTGATGGAACTAAGGTGGCACCATCTAGGGTCGATGCTTCCTGGCCGCGATGGGATTCTGAAAATTCTCTGGTGGTATCCTGGCTTCTCCATTCTATGTCCCCCAAGGTATACCGCAGTTATATGTTAATGGACTCAGCTTACGAGATTTGGACTCGAGCGCGGGAGACCTATTCTCAGATTGGAAACTCCACTCAAGTTTATGAGCTCACCCGCTGTATGTTGGAGCTACGGTAAGGATCTATGACTGTGTCCACCTACTACTCCGAGTTCGAGCGCATATCTCAGGAGTTGGATTACTTTGACCAGTTTACTCCCGCCTGCACTGCCGATGCAGTCCTGTTGCAAAGCGAGACAAACGATTCCGCCTACATGTATTCTTGATGGGTTTAGGAATGGAGCTAGATATGGTTCACACCAATATTCTTCATCGGTCTCCTCTTTCATCTCTTCGTGAGGCCTTCAGTATGGTTCTTGGCGATGAAGATCCTCGTCGTTCTCTCAGCAATACTGGACGTGGTGGCTCCAGTCATACCAGCACGATTCCCACGTGCGCTCATTGTGGTCGTCGGGGCCATTCTCGTGAAGTGTGCTTCAAGCTTCATCCTCACCTTGCTCCACCCGGATATGTCTGTGGCCGTGGACGTGGTCGTGACCCTGGACGTGGGGGATCCCGCTAGACTGGTACCCGCTATCATGATGCTGCTTATTCCACAAAGATGCAGGAGGGCCATCATAGCCAGCCCCTGGCTCACTTCACTACATCAGAATTGGATGCTCTACGACACCTGCTTCACTCTCATTCTGATCCTACTCTCAGTTGTACTTCCTCTTTGTTTGTTACTGTTGCGATGCCCAGTGCCCATGCCGTTATGCCTCCCCCGTCTGAGTGGGTCATTGACTCTGGTGCCACTGACCATATGACCGGGTCCTCTACAGGTTTTTCCTCCTCCACTCCCTTGTCTGGTAAGGACAAGGTTGTCTCTGCTAATGGTACCTTGTCTCCTATTGCTGGCAAGGGGTTTTTTTCATGTTCCTCTTCTCTTCCTCTCTCTTCCGTCTTGCATGTCCCTTCCTTTCCCCGCAGTTTACTTTGTATTAGTAACCTTACTAAATCTTTTAACTGTTCTGTAACTTTTTTCTCTGATTCTTGTATTTTTCAGGAACTGGGTACGAAGCGGATACTTGGCAGTGGTAGGAATCGTGGTGGTCTGTACTACCTGGATACTACACCATCATCCCTTGCTCTTTCTTCTTTGGCTGCTACTACTACTGACGCTCGTAGTTGGCACTTGCGTCTTGGTCATCTGTCTCTTGTTTATCTCCAGAAACTCTTTCCTGCTTTATCTCAGTTTATTTCTAGTTTAAAATGTGATGTATGTGTAATGTCTAAACATGTTCGTCATTCAACATCTCATGTATCTTCTCCTAGTAGTACACCTTTTGTTGTTATACATTCTGATATCTGGGGACCTTTCTCAATTGTCTTTAACTGGTTATAGATGGTTTGTTACCTTTATTGATTGTTTTTTTCGTACTACGTGGGTTTATCTTTTGAAGAAGAAAGGAGAAGTTGTTTCTGTTTTTTCAAACCTTTCATAAGATGATACAAACACAGTTCAATGGAATCATTCGTGTTCTTCGAAGCGACAATGGGGGGAATATGATGATCGTGGTGCTTTTGGGGCCTATCACTCGAGCAATGGCATCATCCACCAAACCACGTGTGTCTACACTTCCACCCAAAATGGTGTGGCCGAACGAAAAAACAGGCATCTCCTAGATGTCGCCCGTTCTCTCCTCACCTCCATGCACCTTCTGAAACCCTATTGGGGTGATGCCATCATGACGGCCACTCATCTTATCAACTGTCTTCCTTCCCAGGTTCTCGAGTATGCCACCCCTCTCGCGCGCCTTTCTTCTACGACAGTTGTTCATACCTCTTCGCTTCCACCCTGCGTGTTTAGGTGTGTCTGTTTCGTTCATGTTCATCAGCCACTCCGTGACAAGCTCGATCCTCGAGCTCTCCATTGTGTTTTCCTTGGCTATTCTACCACCACCAAGGGGTATAGGTGTTATCACCCACCCTCCAGACGTACTTATTGTACCATGGATGTGACGTTTCGCGAAGATGAATCTTATTACTTAGCTTTGACTCCTCATCAGGGGGAGGAAGATAATGATGTTATTGGTGTTGTTCCTCTTCCTGTTATCCCCCCTGGGCGTAGGAGCACTCCTTCTTCCATTATGTCATTCACTACAGATATCTCTCATATACCCTTCTCTCATCATCCATCTCTCATCACGTCGCTACCTCATGTTTATCATCATCGAAAAACAGGTGAACAACCCGTCATTGTTCTTCCGCTGCCAATACTGCCTTTGGACTCAGATCCTGATGTTGATTTACATGTTTCTATTGCTCAACTAAGAGGTAAGGCCCGGTGTACCGAACACCCCATTTCTAACCATGTTGCTTATAATCACCTCTCTAAGCCTCACCAGTCTTTTATATCCTCTTTGTCTGAGATCTCTATTCCTAAGACATGGCATGAGGTACTTGGCATTCCAGTATGGGCTCAAGCAATGAAGGAAGAAATGTCCGCTTTGGAGAAGAATCACACATGGGATGTCATCCCTCTTCCTCATGGCAAGAAACTCATTGGTTCAAGATGGGTCTTCTCAGTCAAGCAGAATCCAGATGGGAAAGTCGAGCGCTATAAAGCTCGGTTGGTTGCTCGTGGTTATACCCAGACTCAGGGGATTGATTACCAGGAGACCTTTGCACCGGTTGCAAAGATGGACTCTATTCGTGTGATCATATCATGTGCTCTGATTTTAGACTGGGAACTTCATCAACTGGACGTCAAAAATGCGTTTTTGCACGGGGACCTCGAGGAAGAGGTGCACATGGTCTTTCCTCCAGGCTTTGTGAGGAAGGGACAAGAGAGCCTTGTTTGTCGCTTACGAAAGTCCTTGTATGGGCAGAAGCAGTCCCCGAGAGCATGGTTTGGTAGATTCCACAAGATCATGATCCAGTTTGGCTACAAGCAGGGACACTCTAATCATACCCTATTTGTCAGGAGGAATGAAAAGAAAATTGTTGTTCTGATTGTCTATGTTGATGATATTGTGATCACAGGAAATGACACAGATGAAATCTCCAAATTGATGGCTCGTCTCTCAGCTGAGTTCGAAGTAAAAGACCTGGGAAGACTACGCTACTTCCTAGGAATTGAAGTAACTCGTTCTGACAAAGGTATTTTTATCTTCCAACGCAAGTATGTGCTGAACCTGCTAACGGAGACCGGTCTGCTCGGTTGTGCCCCTGCAAACACTCCTATGGAGGAGAACCATAAGATCGATGAGAATAGCAATGCTGATCGTACAGATGCCCCCAGTTATCAAATATTGGTGGGAAAGCTCTTATATCTCTCGCATACTTGCCCCGACATTACATATGTTGTTGGGATCCTAAGTAGATACATGCATGCTCCGAGAGTCAGACACGAGGAGGCAGCTTACCGTGTCCTCCGGTATTTGAAGAAGTCCCCAGGACGAGGTCTAATGTTCTCTAAGAACAATCACTTGCGGATCGATGTTTTCACTGACGCAGACTGGGCTGGATACCACGATGACCGGAAATCTACAACGGACTATTGCACATTCAATGGAGGAAACCTGGTCACATGGCGTAGTAAGAAACAGAATGTGGTGGCCAAATCAAGTGCCGAGGCTGAGTACCGGGCAATGTCCCAAGGCCTCTGTGAAGGCCTGTGGTTGCGTACCCTACTGCAAGATCTGGGGCTTCAGGAGGAAGCTCCCATATCCCAGTACTGCGATAACAAAGCTGCCATCAGCATAGCACACAATCCAGTTCAGCATGACAGGACTAAGCACGTTGAGGTGGATCGTCATTTCATCAAAGATCATCTTGAAAAAGAAAACTTAGTCACACCCTTCGTTCACTCCAGAGATCAGTTGGCTGACATCTTCACCAAGAGTCTAGGATCTGATGTCTTCACTGATGACACTCATAAGCTCGGAATGACGGATATCTACCGTTCGACTTGAGGGGGAGAGTTGAAATCAAGTCGTTTTATTTTTATTCTATTGTATTTTACCCATAAGGGTTGTTTTGTCCTTTGTACTTTTTTTCTCCTTCATATATATGTGTGGGGAGCTCTCTTTCACAAGGAATTAAGCATTTCTATTTCTCAACTGTTATTCGCAAACCATAAACGTCTATTCGGAGATCAAATTGATTGCCAAAGTTTAAATTTGGTCTGCGGATAAACATAAATAATTTGGTCTGAGAATAGACGTTCATGATTTGTGAATAACAACCACCTAATATTAGCTATCAATAAAATATCATAAAATTCATTGGGATACAGCAGAGCATCGGGGCTAGTTCCCAGACTCATTAAAAGCATAAAGCCTCTCCATATGTCTGTGCCTTCTAAAACATTGGTCCTCGCACATACATACATATACAAAACATTAAGTAAATAATATTGGCACACACACATAAGTCAAATGTACTTGCGCACTTTAGGTTGTATACAACTTTATAGTAAAAATTAGGTACAAGTACATGTAGATATGACTGAGGAATTTAGAAATATTTTTAAAATGAAATCTGACTCTAATTGGACAGGCCAAAAATCATTATTTTCAACTCTAAGGTAAGACCAGGTCACACAAACTCAACTGAACAATGCAAAAAACCAGTTATAACACATGGTTCCAGGTACTAGTACAAGATAGAATTAGCTAGTTTTTTTAAGTAAAAAACATGAGTAGATATTCACACAAGATAGAATAGGAACAACAAAAGATACTGAATATCTAGCATGACTAGATATAATCAAGTCTACTCACATTCACTGTAAATCACACCGAAACAAGTGCATTTTGAATAAAAATATAACTTTTGCAGACAACTAAAATAGCAAAGGTAACACGGCGGCAGATGATTGACAAGATGCTAAAAATGTTTTATAATGAAAAAAAAATTAGGTTGTACTGACAGGAGAAGATGAATAGACAGCATAGAGAAAAAATAACATCAATTAGAGATCAAATAGATTAGCTCTTGACTACTATACATCAAGACATGTTCATGTACCTTTAAAAAATGACATTTATAGAAAACATCCCTTGCTGAGTTATTTGCACAATAGAACATCACTAGCTGGAGTTTAGAGTACCTTTGGAATGTTTGAACAACCGAGCCATTTGTGCACTTTTAGTATTCCAAACTCGAACTGTACCATCCTCTGATCCAGAAACAAGGGTGACACCATCCGTGCTAAATGCTAGGCATGTTATAGCCATACTGGACGAGAAAAAATGAGCAATTAGATCAACTAAAACCAGATGAATATAAAGGAAATAGAGTGAAATGCACAAAACAAATAGAAAGAATGTGTTAACAAGAATGAAAAGAAAGAAAATAGTTGATGACAGTTAAATAGTTAATGCATTAGAAAGATCAATCATGAAAAAAAGAAAATCATGTAAGGTGATAGCATGATAAACCATTCATAGTATCATCAAATATCAAAGATAAGTATAGGAATAAGCATTCATAATTGTTAAGATCTAATGAAAAAGCTCATTAGGAGGAGCTTATATAGAAGCGCATGTATACTTTATTTAGTCCCACATTTTAGATGTAGAAGGCTCTCCCTCTGTTTCTCTCTATATAAGTGTATGTACTCATGTATTTTGAAATATACTAAAATTCTGGGTGATTTTCTCTCTTGCATATTTCTCTACATGGTATCAGAGCTCTGATCCATTTGAGCAGATAGAACTTTTCTAACCGTTTTCCCTGTTTCTTCCGGGCGGACTCCTGTCTCTGTCCGACCGGGTCTTCTCTGCTATCTGCAGTTAAGCTCCTTCTAACTGTCGGTCTCTCCTTTATCCACAACCCGCGGTTTCTCTTCTCCTACCTGCTTCTCTTCTTTTGTGGCTCCGCATCACTTCTTCTCTTCCTCCCCATTGGTTTTTTATAATTTCTCCTCTCTGCCTAGTGGGACCCCCCCCCCCTTCTCTTTCTCGCTGGTCGTTGCCTCTAGCCATTGCGGATTCATCCAGCCGCTACGGCCTCTTCTCCTCTAACCGCGGATTGCTCTCCCGCGGAATCTTCTTATCGCACAGTCTTCTAACCGCAACCCTCTCTACTCGCAGCTGCCTTGTCGGCTAGTCGTTTGGCTTGTTCGCTAACCGCTTTCTGCCTTCTAACCACCATGGGTTCTCCTTTCTAACCGCGTGGTTGCCCTCAGCTAGTGTTTGCTAGTCGCAACCTGTCTACTATCCGCTAGACCGTTGCGGCCTTCCTTAGCCGCTTTCCTCTGCTATTTTGTGCCGCTGCGGCCTGCTCCTTACCGTTGCGGTAGGCCCATTCTTCTCACCGCAGTTTGCCCTTTCTTTCACCGATGTGGTTTGCTTGTCCTTGCCGCTTGGTGTGGTCCTTGTTGTTGATAACCGAGGTTCTTGTCGCTGGATAATCTTCCCCGAGATCTTGCAGTCTTCTCTCTGGTCACTTGTTTGCGGTTTGTCTGCTTCTAACTGTCAGGTCGCCATCTTCTAGCTTCTAACCGCCAGGTCGCCGTTTTCTCTCTGTCCACTCTTGTCTGGGGTTTGTCTGCTTCTAACCGCTAGTTCGTCGTCTTCTAGCCACCCGAAAATTTTTTTAGTCGCCCAGCCACTCTCTTCTAGTTGTCATGTCCTCTACGACAGCTTCCTCCCTTCCCACACGTGTTGCTGCCTCGCCTTCTGAAGTTCGTGATGAGCTTCGCATAACCATCTCTCTCAGCGGGAAGGCCAACTTTGTTGAATGGGTGCATTCGGTCTTTTGTGTTCTGCAGACAAAGGGTCTTCTCCATCATCTCACTCAGGCTAAATCTACTAACCCCACCGATGATTGGCTCCGTGATGATGGATGGATCCAATCCTGTATGTTTAATTCCATGGACGTTGAGTCGTACCGAATGGCCATGTATAATGAAACGGTCAAGGAAATGTGAGATGAGTTGCACTCTCTCTACTCTGGCAAGGACAGCTTACAACACCTGTTTGACATCATCTTTGCACTTCAATCACTGGACCCTGGAGCCACGGGCAACTTAACCTCCTTTGTTGCGAAGGCTAAAACTCTGATGGAAGTCTGGATACAACATCAGCACATAAGGAAACTGCTGGGATCGCTATGATGATAGGCCCGTGTTCCCAGTCATCTTCACAGCGTCCGGGCTCAGATTCTTTCCTCTTCCACTACGCTCTCTTTATCCGATGTTTGCTCTATGTTGCTCAAGGTTACACCACCATCTCAGTTCCTCCCAACTTCTCTTCGGCTCTGCTCCTGCAACCCCTCTTACCTACTCCTGCTCCTCCAGCTCATGGCTCTTCTAATCGGGGAGGTCGCCTCACGTCCCGAGGTCGAGAACGTGTGGGGCGAACTACTCTCAAGTGTACTCACTGTGGTCAGGATGGTCATCTTGAAGCCACCTGCTACTGCAAGCATGCTCTGCCTCCTCATCTTACTGTTACAATTGTTGTTGCACCTCTCACCCAGGTTCTACTTCAACCGAGTCACGCTCGTCTACCCGGCAAGATATCAATGATCTTCTCCTACAACTTCAGAAGCTCCAAGGCGTTGTTAATCGTTCATCTGGCTCGGTTGTTTCTTTCTCCACCGAAGGTATATCCTGTCTCTCTCATAGCTCTCACTGGATCGTGGGCTCCGGTGCTACTCACCAAATTACCTCCCAGAAGCCACCTCAATACATGCACTATGATTATCCCAAGTACATCATTGTGGCAAATGGCGACACAACTCCGGTGTCTGGAGCTGCTGACCTGCAACTCATTTCTACTCTCTCCTTATCATCGGTCCTTCATGTTCCGGGATCTCCCTTCAATCTACTCTTTGTTAGTCATTCTTGTCATGGCGTCGCCTAGGCGTCCAAGCGTCGAATGGTAAACAACGATTATTGTAAAAACCGTTGTTTATTGCTCGAAAAATAGACAGTTGTTTATATATTAATCGTTGTTTATTCTAGGGTTCTGGGAATAGACAGCGGTTAATATATAAACCACTGTCTATTATATAATAGACAGAGGTTTATATATTAACCGTTGTCTATTCTCTGATCAAGAATTGACGGCGGTTGATTTATAAACCGTTGTCTATTCTACAATAGACAGCGGTTTATATATTAACCGTTGTCTATTCCTGATCCTTAGAATAGACAGCGGTTAATATATAAACTGCTGTCTATTCCTCAAAGAATAGACAGCGGTTTTTACAATAACCGTTATTTATTCTACCCTGAACCATAGAATAGACAGCGGTTGTTGTCTATTTTAAATCGTGATCCGTAAAATCTAGTTTTTACCTCGACTCTTTGGTTCTTTCAGTCGTCGCTGCTCTGTGCGATGAACCATAAAAGCGTTTTTGTGAAAGTTTCTGGCTTTCAGCTCTCCTTTGCTTCGATTCTTGTTCGACAAATTTCTTATTATCACTTAGGTATATTATTTCTTAAGACCTCTCTCAGTTTTGAGCTTTATGTTATAATGTCTTTATTAGTACTAGTATTGTAGACTGTAGTAGTATAAACATTGTGTTCTTTGTGTAGTAGTCGAGCAAGCACCCACTGAATCTTCCTATCTCATGTATTGGCTATGCAGTCTATGCTAAATGTATATAAACAACACAATGTGTATTTTTGTTTTTGATAGCCTAAAAAACACAGTAATTCTATATATTAGCCTAATTATTGCATTTTAACCCTTATTGTACATGTATAAATCATCTGACTCTATAGTTCCATATTATTATTTAGCACTAAGCCACTAACATAGTAACTCAATATCATTGTGGTTTTTTATGAATTTTGTTTAGAATTTTTGGAAGGTTTAGGGTTTTCTTTAGGGATTTCTTATTACAGGAAAATGACTGATAAAGGGTCTTAATCAAAATCCACAAGAGGGTTCACTAAAATGAATGAATTGAATAAGCTTAGGCTAGAGGGAAAGAAGCTTGTTATTTCTGTGAGTGATGATGACCGCATTATTCCTGGGCCTGAAACAAATAAATTGATGAGTTTTATGTGATCTCTCGTAAGGTCTTATGTGTCAATTACATATGTTGCATGGAAGAAAATTGATAAACAAATTAAAGATCAAATATAGGCAGAATTAAATATAAGTAACTTTGTTATCAGTGATTACATAACTGTGTTGTTTTAGTTAATTTTTAATTGATATTGTCTATAATTTTCACATTTATTTTGATAATATAAATGGTCTTCGCAATGCATTAATGAAAAGCATGGATGAAAGTTGGAGATCATGGAAATCCAAACTTTTTTTCACCTATGTAAAAGATGTTGATTCGTAGCATCGATACAATGTTCATGTCAAATATAACTTTGTTACTGCCGAAGACTGGAGAGTTTTTGTCGACCATCGCATCACTTCTGAATATATGATGGTCTTCTTAATTCCTATTAAATTCAATGTTATATCATTCTTTAACTTTATAACTTATAAGCAATCTAAATATTAACAAATATTTATTTGTGTAGGAGAAAAGTAAGATTAATACAGAGAGAGCAAAAACATAAAAGACCTTTCATACTACTTTCAGAATGGGTTATTCTGGATTAGAAAAAAGAATAGTATTAGTTCTTTACTTCTCTCTCATATTTTTTATTTTAAAATTGATTTTCTCAATAAGTTAAATGATAATTTATTTTCATTTTATTATCAATTTTGAACAAGGTGCAGCTGCACCAATTTCAAGTGCGAAGTTATAGAAAGTCAGTCATAAAAGAAAGACTGGTGAATACATTAGTAAATATGCAGCTGAGTTGGCATCTAAAATTGTAAATGTAAATCTATCATTTGATTCATTTCATCATTTGTAAATTATTAATAGTAATATACTAATATATGTTATATAGCTTGTCAAATATAATTTTTTATTTGTAATTCTGCATTAATATTTATTATTATTGCTTAGGATGAGTTGTCGAGCCAAGAGTCTCAGAGTTCTGAAACAGCGTCACAGAGAAGAGATGACATTCTTGCATCTATTTTAGGCCAAGAACATCAGAACAGAGTTAGAGCTGGTGGCAAGTTTGTCACCATTAAAAGTTCTTTCAAGAGTGATAGGCGGAGCGAGAGACGATCTGTAGCTCTTATTGAAGATGTGAAAGCTATAGTCCAAGAAAAACTAAGCCAGCAACAAGAAGTATGGAGCAAGCAACAAGAATTATAGAGTCAACAACAACAAACACATGAAGCCGAAATGAGTAGTATGAAGAATCAAATTAAAGAGCTTATGCGCATGCTTAGTACTATAACTGGAACAAGTGTTGCACGTGAAACTTCTCAATACATATCTCAGGTATTATTATGTTTAAATATTTATACCTTTATGATATATTATGCTCTCTTTGTTGCGTAGATAATAAATAATGTTTTTGATATTTTTGATTTCTCAACCGGAGCATGAATCCATGCCATATGAACCTGAGACATCACACAAGCGTTTACCTTCTCCGACGGTGGTATTATATTATTATTTTTGACTTTTATGTAATCAATAAATTCAATATTGATGTCTAAAATACTAATTCTTTTATCTTCAAAAGCTAGTAAGACTACAAATGAATTTATTGTTATGTTACCCAGTTTCATAACTATGATGGATAAAGAAAATAAAATAATATCTCTAGTATTAGATCCAACAGTATTTGGGTCAATATTAGTCTAAAGTATGACACAAATATTATAGACAGCGATTATTACAATAACTGTTGTCCATAGTCAACTATAGATAGCGGTTATTACTCGGTTATTACAATAACCGTTGTCTATAGTCTGCAGGTTATAGACAACGATTATTATAATAACCGTTGTTTATAGCCTTCCTTTTTTAAAAAAAAATGGCGCATTGTCAGTTGGTCGTCTTATTGTCGCCTAGGCGCCCGCCTTGATGCCTAAGCGTCAAGGCGCCCGGCACTCGCCTTGATTCGCCTTGTCGCTGTGACAAGAATGTTGTTAATAGGCTTGCTCAGGACCTTGATTGTTGCCTAATCTTCTCTCCTTCGTCTTTTATTATGCAAGATCGTCGAACACGTAATATTATTGGTAAAGGACGACTATCAAATATGCTTTATCTCTTGGATGTTTCTCCTACCATCCTTTTTGCAGTTCCCTCTGTTGATTGACATCGTCGTCTTGGCCATGCTCCTCTCTCGATTCTAAAGAAAGCACTTCATGGTGTTAGATTTTTATAAGAATGGGTTAGATTTTTGTAGCATTTTTATAGAGTTATAAATAGAACCTCTCGGCCACGCCCGTGACTTCCACGTGTACAGCTGTCAAGTCAAACCAGCAATCAATGCTCTGGATCAACTCAGCAATAGTACCTACACGCCTCCTACACGCTCGTGACTTGGGGCGTGTAACCCAAAATTTTTGCTTATAAATAGAACTAAAATATTCTGCTATTTGTTATTAATAATGCAGGGTTCCAAATGGGCCTCCCTGACCTCGTCTCAGGAAATTTTCTACCCTCTATCTTTATTTTTGTAATTACTGTCTTTTATTTATTTTTGTTCATCATGTTTATCTTACAACATTGGGCACAATGTTGGAACTAAGTGTGGGGGTATTTCCTTTCATCGCACTTATATTGTCTGCATCCAATCAAAAATAACAAAAAATGCAAAAAATGCAAAAAAAAAAATAAAAACTTCAAAAAAACTTTGTTTGTTTTTGTAATCAAAAACTCAAAAAAAATCAAAAAAAACAAAAGATTCAAAAAAACTTATAAAACAAAAATTCAAAAAAATATTTGGTTTACTTTGTAAATCATTTTGTAAAAAAAAAAAAAAAAAATTCCCTCTCTCTTTTTTGTAAATAACACATTTTTCTCTCCGCTTTCTTGTAAATAATTTGATAAAAACTAAAAAATCAAAAAAATAGAAAATCCAAAAAAGAGAATAACTCTACAAATCCAAAAAAAAAAGATAATAAATCAAAAATACAAAAAATGATGAAAACTCAAAAAATCCCAAAAAAAAATTATTATTTAAGTCGTTTTTGTTTATTTTCGTGTTTTTTAGTTATTTTCTTTTAATAAAATGCTTCCTTTTTTGTATATATCTTCTAAATTAACTTTAATTTGTTTTCTGAAATTTTTCAAGAAATTGTCAAAATTTCAATGAACACGCCCGTGTACTTCTCGGTCACGCCCGTGACCTGGGCGTGTTACTTGATCCCAAAAGATGTTGTCGTCAGCTGGACGATCGGCGTTCGACGTTCGTCGAACTGCCCGACACGCCGTGTCCCAATTCGACACGCCTGTGTTCAACCCGTGACACACACTCGACGCCATCGCCACTCGACGCCAACCACTCAACGCCAGCCAACCACTCAATGTCATCACCACTCAACGCCATCGCCACTCGACGCCATCGCCACGCGACTCCAACCACTCGACGTCATTGCCACTCAACGTCATCGCCACTTAACGTCATCGCCGAACCCACCTACACGCCCGTGTCAATATTCGACACGCCCGTGACTTCTCCACCTATCCCAGACAAGACAGCGTCGGCGACGAAATGACACGACGTCTTCCCCAGATAAACCTCCCCGACGCGCCCCCCATAAACGCCCGTGACAGCAGGGTCACGCCTGTGACTTCCACGTGTACAGCCGCAAAGTCAAACCAGCAATCAATGCTCTGGATCAACTCAGCAACAGTACCTACACGCCCCCCTACACGCTCGTGACCTAGGGCGCGTAACCCGAAATTTTTGCTTATAAATAAAACTTCTCTGTAAGGTCTAAGGGTTCTGTTTTTTTGAACCATTTTGCTTAGGGAGATGCTGCTTAGGTAGATGTTGCTTAGATGCTTTCAAACTATGTAAGGGAAATTTTTTCCCCGCTCTTTAGTTTTTATTTTTCTTTGTAACTCGTTTTTAACTTAATAAAATATGTGTTTTTTTTCTCCTTACATCGTTTTGGAATGGATCTAAGTACCCATCCTTAAGCAATCTTATTTGTTTTGCTCTTGTTTTTTTCTTTTAATATGTGTGTGTGTATGAGAGTAAAAGTAATTTTATGTTTTCAGTTTTTTTACTTTGCTTTGTACTAGCTTTTCTTCTCATCCACCCTTAGTTTTTTTGTTTTGTTTAAAGTACTTTCTTTATGTTCATTCTTATAAATTTATAAAAATGGGTATAAAAGTGGTTTTGATTTTTTTTACTTAATCTTTTTATTTTCATTTTTGTAAAACTTTTCGTTTTTTTACTCTTTCTTCCACGTTTTAAGCATTTTTATAGAGTTATAAGAATGAATTTGACATCGTTTTAATTTTCGAGCACTTCAATTTTTGCTTTTATTTAAAAATTGTTTTGCCCCTTTAATTTTAAATTCTTCTTTTTATGCATTTCTAGCATAATCTACCGGTAAAAATGTAATCATTTAAATTTTTAGATGACTTTGTTTTTTCGTCTTTTTCGTATGTGTGCGTGAATGTATGAGTTAAATTTTATTGCTTTTTTTCATTCAAGTAGAGAGTGTGTGTTTTATTTCTATAGAGTGTGTGTTTTATTTTATGTAAAGTGCGTGCATGTGTGCATCTATTTCCTCCTACTCGTTTAAGTAGCACTCGCTTTAATTTCCCGCCTACTTGTTTGAGTAGGACTCGCAATTTCTCGCCTACACGTTTGAGTAGGACTTGTCATTTTAATGTTTTCATTTCTCGCCTACTTGTTTGAGTAGGACTTGTCATTTCTCGTATACACGTTTGAGTAGGACTCGCAATTTACTGCTTTAGTTTTTGTATGACTTGTCATTTTACTGCTTTCTTGTCTCGCCTACTCGTTTGAGCAGAACTCGCAATTTTATCGCTTTCATTTCGCGTCTACTCGTTTGAGTGGGACTTGCATTTTACAGCTTTTTTTACTGCTTTATTTACTGCTTTCATTTCCTGACTACTAGTTTGAGTAGGACTTGCACCTTTCAATTATGGATTTATTTCCGCAAGTCGTCCTCATTACGATGAGTGGCTAACCGCTCTTAGCCTCAGTATCGAAGAGCATTGGTACAGATAAAATCGCTTTAAATAATTAAAGATCTTTATTTCTCGTTAATTAAATTACTTAAGGTTTGCCTCGGATTTACGACACGTATAACCACATATCGATGTGTGGGCTCTATTTTCGTAGTCCATACGCTAGCTAGCCGAGAGGCCGTGCGTATGGACCGATCACCCCTGGGTAAAGGGAGTTCTGCACTAACCCTTGAGAGAGGGGGCGCGGAATTCTACCGGATTGGGTTCCCCGCCCAATAGCGGGGTTCTTAGTGTAATGCGGGCATTAAGAGGAACCTTTCGTCGGACGAGAGCCCGGTCGAATAGTCTTAATGTTCAGGTGAGCGATAGTCTTAGAGATAGGTGAGCTCATTTTATGGAACCTACACGGTCAAGTCTCCGGCTTAATTAATTTGAAATTTAGGATCTCTATTTATTAAAAGTTATTTTAGTTCAAATTCAATTTGTTGTCGTTGCGCTATTTCTTCATCAGCTCGTTTTTAATGTTTATTTTCTGTTTTTATATATATAAATAATAACCCGATAAGTTATTTTCAGTAGAATAATAGTTTCCTCCAGGGAAGAGTAAAAATAATCAACCCGTACCCGAGAACAATACGACCTCGATATTCCTCACCGAAATATCTTATACTACACGCGATAGGTGAACTTGTCTCTTTTCGTTAAAACTCGGTTTCAACTGTTTTATATCCAAATAAATCTGCGCGACCCCGTCTTCCTAAAAAAACCATCCTCTTTCTAAAATAAACCGCCCGGGGCGCCGCGTGTTTTAAACATTTAATTTTTTTGGAGTTTTAACCACCAAGTTTTTGGCGTCGTTGCCGAGGAGTTTTCGTGCTGTTATTTCGAACTCTGCAATACTATTACTTTTACCTATTTTTATTTATCTATATAAAAAATGGCCAACAAAAAATATACTAATAATATTAATAATAATATTATTATTATTATTAATATTAATATTAATAATAAAATTACTTAAAAACAAAAAAAACTATAAAACTAAAAATTGAAAAAACTATAAAACGAAAAAAATCTAAACACTAAAAAATGAAAAAAACATAAAATCTAAAAATTTTCATTATTTTTTATGGAAATACTAAAAACCCAAAAAATCTAAAAACTACAAACCAAAAAAAATCTAAAAAAACTAAAAAAATAAAAATCTAAAAAAACTAAAAAAATACTACAAACTAAAAAACCTAAAAAACAAAAAAATCAAAAACCTAACAAAAAACTAAAAAACCTACCTAAAAACCAACTTAAAAATAAAAAACCTACTTAAAAACACCAAAAAAATATAATAATTTGTTATTAAAAATGTATATATGTTTTGTTTAACTTATTTTATTTTAGCTTGGTTTGTTTTAACTTGTTTCATTTCTTTTCGCCGCGCTTCACGCTATTGTGAGCGATCGGGGAACGCATTTCTGTTGCGCTCATTTGGCTAAGACGTTAGTTGAATACGAGTCACACACACTTGCCCCCTACCACCCGCATACTTTTGGCTGAGTTTATCATTTTCGTTTTTCTGTTATCTTTCTACTATTTGTTATTAATAATGCAGGGTTCCAAATGGGCCTCCACGACCTCGTCTCATGCAAACCCTCGAGAGAGGAGGCGCGGAATTCTACCGGATTGGGTTCCCCACCAAATAGTGGGGTAGGTTTGCATGAGTTTTCTTGTGAATCATGTATCTTTGGCAAGCAGCACCGTGTTTTTTTCTCACATATATGTAATCAGAGTGATACTCCGCTCTCTTTAGTACATTCTGATATCTGGGGGCCCTATAAATAACCCAGTGTTTTTGATTATCGATATTTAGTTATCTTTATTGATGATTATTCTCGTCTCACGTGATTTTATCTATTTCGTGATCCTACTAAACTATTCTCCGTCTTCCGAGCCTTTATTGTTGAAACTCGTACGCAATTCTCTGTTACCTTAAAAACAATTTGCACTGATTGTGTTCGTGAATATACTAGTCGTACCTTCTCAAATTTATGCACCGAGCTTGGGAATGTTCATCAGACCCCGTGTGCTTATACCACTGGCAAAACGGTGTGGCCAAGCGAAAGAATTGACATCTTCTGGATGTCACTCGATTACTTATGTTGCAAATGCAGGTGTCCACCAAATATTGGAATTTTGTTATCTCTATTATTTATCATCTCATCAATCGCATGCCCTCCTTCGTGCTTGACTTCGATTCTCCGTTCGGCCTTCTTTTTCCTTCCAAGTCTCCGTTCTCCCTCACACCCCGTGTCTTTGGTTGTACCTGTTATGTTCACTTTCTTGGACCACCGAATGACAAACTTGTCCCACGAGCCACAAAATGTATGTTTGTTGAATACTCTTGCACTCAGAAAGGATATGTATGTTACTCTCCTACGGACGAAAAGGTGTTTGTCTCCGCTGATGTCACCTTTCTTGAGGATCAGCCTTTTTTCCCCACCTCTTCCACACTACCCCCACCTTCCACTATTGCTCGCCCGGCAGTCCCCGTCACGACTTTGCCTTACATAGCTCATTCTCCTCCACTCTCAGTGCGAGTATTACCAACACCTCCACTTCTTCGCGTTTATACTCGTCGTTCATCTCGTACAAATGCCCTACAACAGCTCTCTTCTACAGATGCTATCTTGCGGCCTGACGATCCGGCATCATCCTCTATGACTCATCCAATGGCGAATTATGTCTCGTTGCGTCTCCTATCTCCGCCTCTTCTCAAATTTGTCTCTTCTCTCTCTACCATTTATGTTCCTCACTCTCTGCAGGAAGCTCTCCAACACCCGGGGTGGCGTGCGGCCATGGACGAAGAAATGACAGCCCTCTAGGCTAACCGGACTTGGGACCTTGTTCCTCTCCCTCCAGGCCAGACTTGTGTTAGCTGCAAATGGGTCTTTGCTGTCAAACATGCTCTAAATGGCACTGTTGAACGTCTCAAAGCCCGTCTTGTCGCCAGAGGTTTAACCCAACAATATGGTCATCATTACGACGAAACGTTCTCCCCGGTCGCCAAGTTGAATACCATTCGAGTCCTGATCTCTTTTGTCGTGCATCGGCAGTGGCCCCGACATCAGCTGGACAGCAAAAATGTCTTTCTCAATGGCGATCTCCAAAAGACTGTTTATATGCATCAACCGCCCGGGTTTGAGACCACAGGGGAGTCACGTGTATGTCATCTTCGGAAGTCTATATATGTTCTCAAACAGTTTCCTCGCGCTTAGTTTGACAAATTCAGTAATGTGGTTTACGAAGTTGGTTTCACACAGAGCTCTGCTGATTTCTCTCTCTTCACTCGTCATCAACCAACTGGCACTGTAATCCTCCTTATGTATGTTGATGACATTCTAATAACAGGCGACGACACCATCGGGATCCGAAACATAAAGAACATTTAAACTAAGCTTTTCAGATAAAAGACCTAGGCAATCTTCGATATTTCCTTGGGTTTGAGGTTACAAGGAGACTAATGGACTTGTCCTATCCC
The DNA here is from genome assembly GCA_039583875.1 of Platanthera guangdongensis. Lineage (NCBI taxonomy): Eukaryota > Viridiplantae > Streptophyta > Magnoliopsida > Asparagales > Orchidaceae > Platanthera > Platanthera guangdongensis. The sequence goes on from CM077151.1 coordinate 48,364,357, forward strand.
AACGGAAGTACTGCACTGATCTTTTGCAGGATGCGGGCTACTCGGGATGTAAACTTGTAGACACTCCTATGGATGTGAATTACAAGCTGTCTGCACAAGGATCTGGAACTGATCCTGTTCTTACAAATCCAGAGTACTACTGACGCTTGGTAGGGAAACTAATCTATCTTAAGGTTACACGACCTGATATCTCATTTGTCGTTGGGGCTGTGAGCCGATTTATGCATACTCCTCGGACATCTCATCTTCAAGCCGTCGAGCGGATTCTCAGATACTTAAAGACTGCTTCAGGACAAGGACTTGTTTACAAACCGTCCTCCTCTTTGTCCATTTTTGCGTACTTTAATGCTGACTACGCCGGTTCTCTTGATGATAGGCGTTCCATGACTGGTTTTTGCACCTACCTTGATAGACACCTTATTACCTGGCATAGCAAGAAACAGTTGGTTGTTGCTCGCTCATCTGTTGAGGTCGAGTAACGTACTATGGCGGCGGTTGTCTCTGAGCTCACCTGGCTTGAGAGTGTTCTCAGTAATTTGGGCCTCAAACTCTCCTCTCTGGCCACCCTGTTCTGTGACAGTCAAGCAGACATACATATTGTCAAGAATCTCGTATTCCATGCGCGAACAAAGTATATTGAAGTTAACTGTCACTTCATTCAGGAAAAAGTTCAATCGAAGAAGTTGGATTTAGAGCATGTTTGTGCGTCAGGACAAGTTGCTGATATATTCACAAAAGCTCTCTCTCGGACATTATATCATCAGTTCTTATCCAAGCTTGGTGCTGACTTGTTCGCACATTGTAGATGTAGAAGGCTCTCCCTCTCTTTTTCTCTATATAAGTGTATGTACTCATGTACTTAGAAATATAATAAAATTCTGGGTGATTTTCTCTCACTTACGTATTGCTCTACAATAATCAGTATCATCACTCTATAAAAAATGTAGAAGTACTAACCATGTCTTGCAGGTATGTTAATATAAACTAAACATGTGAACCGGAAAAAAAGCCTTACATTTGAAATGGAAACCAAGTCAATGAACAAAATGCGAAGATGAATGACGCGGTATACACGAATTGAGCCGGAAATAGTGTGGACATAAAACGAATGTGAAAAGCGGAACGAAGAATACTATAAAGCAAACACAGCTCAGCCAAATGATTGTCATGCCCAATCGCTTATGGATCCTGTAGAAATGGAGAAAGCCAACCTTGTATATATGTCCACTTGATACAAATACAAAGAATGAGTACATATATATAGATGAGAGAAAGAGAGAGAAAAGTCCTATACACAATGTGGGACTAAAGAGAGGAGAGAAAAAGCAATAAATGCTATACAAATGGGCCTAATGTTAAGTGGGCTTTTCCAACACTCCCCCGCAAGCTGGAGCGTATAGGTCATATGCACCCAGCTTGGACAAACATTGGTAGAACATAGTGCTTGATAAGGCCTTTGTGAGGATGTCGGCAACTTGATCAGTTCCTGGAACATGCTTTAATTCAAGTTTCTTCAATTGAACCTTTTCACGAACAAAGTGACAGTCAACCTCGATATGTTTTTGTGCGCTCATGAAAGACCGGATTCTTTGCGATGTGTATGGCGGCTTGACTATCACAAAATAGAACAGCAGAGGAGGGGAGTTTTACTCCTAGGTCAGTAAGGAGACTTTCAAGCCATGTGAGTTCTGAAACAACTGAGGCCATCGATCTGTATTCAGCCTCTGCAGAGGAACGAGCCACCACAGCTTGTTTCTTACTCTTCCAAGTAATAAGATGCCCACCAAAATACGTACAGAACCCACTAGTTGACCTTCGATCGTCCAGGGAACCCGCATAGTCGGCATCAGAATAGGCAACCAATGCGGGAGCAGAGTCGGAGGTTTTGTAAACCAGCCCTTGGCCTGGAGCTCCCTTAAGGTATCGGAGAATCCGTTCAACCGCTTGGAGATGAGAAGCCCGGGGGGCATGCATGAACCTACTGACAACCCAACTGCAAATGATATATCTGGCCTTGTGACTGTTAGATAGATCAACTTGCCCACCAGGCGTCGATAGTATTCCGGGTTCGGAAGAAGCAAATCGTCATCCGAAGCATGAGCGCATAATTTGTGATTTGCCTCCATCGGGGTACACGCAGGCTTGCAACCAGACTGTCCAGCATCTTTGAGAAGATCGAGACAGTACTTTCGTTGGGAGAGTACCAACCCGTCCGGCCGCCGGGCGATTTCGAGACCAAGGAAGTAGCGAAGTGTCCCCAGATCTTTAGTCTGAAAAACAGTGCTCAGGTGTTGTTTGACGTCTTGAATCCCCTTTGAGTCATCCCCAGTGAGAATGATGTCGTCAACATAAACCAATAGAAGAATGGTGCCAGTGGCCCGGTGTCGGGTAAAAAGGGAGAAATCTGCAGAGCTCCGAGTGAACCCCATGTCCCGAACCACCTTGCTAAACTTGTCAAACCACGCCCGTGGGGACTGTTTGAGACCATAGATGGACTTTTTGAGAAGACAGACCCGAGACTCCCCCGTGGTCTCAAACCCGGGCGGTTGGCGCATGTAGACAGTTTCCTGAAGGTCGCCATTCAAAAAGGCGTTCTTGATATCAAGCTGATGAAGGGGCCAGCGGCGGTGCACCGCGACGGAGAGAAGAACGCGGACAGTGTTAAGCTTGGCTACCGGAGAAAATGTTTCCTCATAGTCGAGGCCCTCCTGTTGTGTGAAGCCACGGGCCACAAGACGGGCCTTCAGTCGGGCAATAGTGCCATCCGGAGCATGCTTGATGACGAAGACCCATTTGCATCCAACAGGGTGCTGACCGGGAGGTAAGGGAACCAAGACCCAGGTCTGGTTGGCCCAAAGGGCCGTCATTTCTTCGTCCATGGCAGCCCGCCAGCCAGGATGGTGAAGCGCCTCCTGCAAAGAGTTAGGGACTGAAACAGAAGATAAGGAGGTGGCAAAGTGAAGAAGAGAGGGGGAGAGGCGATGGAGCGAGACGTAGTTCGCCATCGGATGAGCGGTGGAGACGGGAGCCGGAGCAGCAGGGAGCAGAGCACCAGAGGGCGAAGCCGACTGCAGAGGAGCCACAGAATGAGGAGAGCGACGAGAATAGACCCGGATAACCGGTGGTGGTGGACGGACCGGAGGCGGGGAAGGGAGAGGGGCTGAGGAGTGAGGAGCAGGAATGACAGGACGAACGACGGGAGCGGGATGCAGAGCGATATCCGGAGCAGGAAAGAATGGAAGATCTTCACGGAAAGTTACGTCAGGCGAGACAGTAACCTTGCGGGTAGTAGGCGAATAACATACATACCCCTTCTGAGTGCGGGAGTACCCGACAAAGATCTGCTTGGTGGCACGAGGGTCCAACTTGTCCGTGGAGGGACCAAGGTGGTGAACGTAGCAGGTACACCCAAACACCCGTGGCGGAAGGGGAAAAGGCGGAGTTGTGGGAAAGAGGAGGCTGAAAGGAGTAGCATACTGGAGGACGGAAGACGGGAGGCGGTTGATGAGGAAGCAAGCCGTGGAGAGAGCGTAGTTCCAGTATGGTTTGGGGACCTGCATTTGAAGCATAAGCGAGCGAGCGACATCAAGAAGGTGACGATTCTTGCGCTCAGCGACACCATTCTGTTGTGGTGTGTACGGACAGGATGTTTGGTGAAGAATGCCGAACTCAGAGCAGAGGGTGGCAAACGTATGACTGGTGTACTCCCGCGCATTGTCAGTGCGAATAGTGCGAATAGGTGCAGAGAACTGAGTGCGAGTCTCAAGTATGAAGGCCCTAAATACGCGGGGAAGTTCAGAGCGATCCCGAAGGAGATATAACCACGTCATGCGAGAGTAATCATCAATAAAAGTAAGAAAATAACGATAGCCAGAAATACTAGTAAATTTGTACGGACCCCATATATCGGAGTGTACTAAAATAAAAGGAGCGGAGCTCCGAGTACAATGAGGGGGGAAAGAAGAACGGGGCTGTTTGCCCAAAATACATGTGTCACAACGAAAAGCAGGGAGAGTGACATCAGGAAGAGCCTTCCGGAGGACTGGAAGAGGAGCATGTCCCAGACGGCGATGCCAATCCGAAGAGGAGATAGATGCGAGGACAGTGGGAGAGTCGTCAAGAAGATAGAGCCCATTCTGCAGCCGTCCTCTACCAATGATAGTCTGCGTCTGCTGATCCTGTATGAGAAAAGAAGAAGAAGTAAATGTTACTGAGTAATTAGAATCTGTAGTAAGGCGACCGACAGAGAGTAAATTGAAAGGAGAGCCCGGAACATGAAGAGCCGAGCGGAGGAGGAGAGAAGAGGTGAGAGAAATATCAGCACATCCAGATACGGGAACCGACGCCCCATTAGCAACAGTAATGTACTTCGGGTGAGGTGAAGACAAGTACTGTGGTGGCCTAACAGAGGTGATATGATGAGTGGCACCAGAATCAAGGATCCAGCGCGTGCCAGAGGATAGGCAGGCGATACCTTCATTGGAGAGAGAGGCAGCAGAGGCAACCGAGGCAGGCGGACGGCTGAGCAAGCCATGAAGATGCTGGAGCTGAAGACGAACCTCGTCGAGCTCAGTACGAGAGGAGGCAGAGTCGGTAGTAGCAGCAGAGACCTGTGGACGAGGAGGTCGGCCATGTTTGCGAAAGCAAGTGGCCTCAAGATGACCAACTCTACCACAGAACGAGCATTGAGGCCTAGATCGGCCACCGCGACCCCGACCGCGAGAGTCAGAGCGGCCACCCCGGGCAGAGGGGGGAAGAGGCAATAAGGGAGCGGGTGCCTGTTGAACAAGGGCCGGAGAAGGAAGGCCGGGAACATCCGGAGGCGGGGAGACCTTGAGAAGCATTGAGCACACGTCGGAAAAGGACGGTGTAACAGTAGAGGAGAGGATGTGAGCCCGGACACTGTGAAGATGAGAGGGTACCCGAGCCATCATCATGGCGATACCCACAGCTTCCTTCTGGGTACGTTGGGCAGCGAGATCTAGAGTGGGAGGCTGATGGTGGATCCAAGCCTCAACCAGAGACCGGGCTTGAGCAACAAAGGACGCCAAGTCGGTTGCGCCACTGCTGTCAAGGGCCTGGAGAGCGGTGATGATATCATAGAGATGGTGGAGACTATCTTTGCCAGAATAGAGGGTGTGTAGCTCGTCCCACATGCCTTTGGCCGTCTCATGATACATGGCCAGGCGATAAGATTCTCCATCGAGAGAGTTGAGGAGCCAAGTCTGCACACGCCCATCATTGCGTAACCACTCCTCAGTAGGGACACCAATAACGGTCTGGGTCAGATGATGAAGGAAGCCCTTTGACTGAAGGACACGGCGAACTGAGTGTGCCCATTCCACAAAGTTCTTCTTGCCAGTGAGCGAAATAGTAGTGATCCGGAGCTCGTCGCGGACTTCTGGTATAGAGGGCGGGCGTTCAGGAGGAACTGCCGTACCAACGGAGTCTGCAGAGGTAGACATGGAGACCGCAGCGAGCTCAAGGAGGCCGCAGCGAGCTGAAGGAGGCCGCAGCTAGTTGGAGGAGGCCGCAGCGAGTTAGAGGAGACCGCAGCGGGCGGGAGGCCGCAGCGAGCTGGAGGAGACCGCAGCGGGCTGGAGGCAGCCGCGAGAGGAAGCGGACAGCGGACTGGGAGAGGACGAGGCGACCTGGATGAGGTCGCGGCGAGCTGGAAGTCGTTGCGGTCTGGGTCAGGTCGCGGCGGTCTGGGTCAGGCCGCGGCGGTCTGGGTCAGGCCGCGGCGGACGGGAGAGCTGAGAAGAGAAGCCGGGGCTGACTGGCGAGCAGGCGGGCTGGCTGGCGGGCGACTGGCGACAAGCGAGTTGGCGAGCTGGCGAGCCGAAGAGGACCAAGAGGAGGAGGCGAGCTGGCGAGCTGGCGAGCTGGCGAGCTGGCGATCTGGCAAGCTGGCGAACTGGCGAACTGGCGAGCTGAAGAAGACCAAGAAGACCAAGAGGAGGAGGCGAGCTGGCGAGCTGGCGAGCTGGCGAGCTGGCGAGCTGGCGAGCTGGCGAACTGGCGAGCTGGCGAGCTGAAGAAGACCAAGAAGAGGAGGCGAGCTGGCGACTGAAGGAGAGCAAGGAGAAGAAGCGAAGGCAGAGGTCGCGCCGGACAGGAAGAGTCCGCAGCGGACAAGGGAAAGCAGTGGACCCCACAGGATGGCTATAAATAAGGGGCAAGAGAAGGAAGGAGAAGACGAGAGGTGAAGTGGTTCCACGGGAGGAGAGTCTGCGGACTGGACAAGGAAGGCCGCAGGAGTGAAGCGGCTAGAAGGAGCGGACACACTGTCACAGGTCGCAGAGGAGAGGTGGTTCCACGGAGAGGCTGCGGACTGGATAAGGGAGTCCGCAGGAGGTCGCAGGCCGCAGGGCGGACGGAGAGGGGAGTCCGCAGGAGTCAGGAACCTGGCTCTGATACCATGTAGAAATGGAGAAAGCCAACCTTGTATATATGTCCACTTGATACAAATACAAAGAATGAGTACATATATATAGATGAGAGAAAGAGAGAGAAAAGTCCTATACACAATGTGGGACTAAAGAGAGGAGAGAAAAAGCAATAAATGCTATACAAATGGGCCTAATGTTAAGTGGGCTTTTCCAACAGATCCGAACATCCAGTGCGATCAACGTCCTAAACAACCTAAATTCTATCGAAGGCATTTACAAGATTGGAATATTGCCATAAAAATGTATGTTGATGGATGGCTATCAACAACACACAAAAGAGGGAAATAAGAGGGAGAAAAAAGTCACCTGTGATCAGATAAGTGACCCATAATAAATTTACCATAGTTTCTAACCGAATCCCACTCAGCATTAAGTGCAGCTACATATATCTTGCCATCTCTACCACCAGCATAAAATACATACTCCCCAGGATCCATTGCAATAGCATCAATTATGGAAGGAAATGTGATGCTTCTTAGCAAGCTCCCCTTTGATAAACTCCAAATCTGGAACAGAAAAGAATCAAGAGTTTAAAAACAATTCCTTCACGCATTCTTAAGTAAAGTTTGATAAAATAGAAGGTAAAACAGAATGAAATGTGAAACTAAATTATCAAAATAAAAACAAAACAAACAATCATTTATGGTTTTGGTATGAAGGCGCGAAGTAGATTGTGTAAATTGAATGGGGAATAATCAGAGCTTTTATTTTTCCCTTCTTTTGAATAGGGTGTTTTGATAGAAACAACACATTGCAATGACTTATGGATAAGTACGATACAACTGGCATCTGGCACATTTCATGTTCTATACTTCTCATAAACGCACAACGCTAGGAGATGTTCGGATAACATGGAAATCCCTTAGAACAATAGTTTATGGTTTTGGCATGAAGACGCAAAGTAGAATGTGAAAATTGAATGGAGAATAATCAATGCATTTTTTCCTTCTTTCGCATAGGATGTTTTGATAGAAACAACACATTGCAATGACTTATGAATAAGTACGATACAACTGGCATCTCGCACATTTCATGTTCTATATTTCTCATAAACGCACAATGCTAAGAGATGTTGGAATAACATGGAAAGGCCTTAGAACCTCAAGTTGCAATGACAAGAAGATTGACTTAGGTCCATGGGACCGACCACGTGAAAAATGAACATTCATTCAGACTAGAAATTGCATTTTCCCCTTTTGAAAGGTGTTTGTGTTCTGTCATCGAAATTTATACATGGCTTCTATAATATTCCCTCTATAATCTATGTATCTTTATTGAAATACTGAATTTCAGATAACTTCTTTGGAAAATAATTTCACATGTATACATTCTTCTTGCTTCATTTTAGAGTTAGAAAATACATTCGTTACTTGATTAAATAAATGGTGAAGCCATTTTTATCCCATTTATTCCAATCTATTAAAGCGCGCTTTGGCCGGCCCTATGGGCAAATGGGTTGGGTGACACAGGATGAATCAATAGTGTTTTCTAAATAATGCTGCATGGAAGTCAATGAACAAAGTGATTGCTATCTAAACCCTAACGCTAATGTAATGTGCCTACACGAGTCAACATGCAAATGTCTAACGCATCATTAATTAAATAACAAGAATTGAATGCATTCACATTTGATTACAACTAGTTCAATTAAGGCAGTCAAGTGGTAATCACACGCAACTAAAAGTGCACAAAGTATAAGCAAATGGTGAGTTAAATCATGGGAATTGTTAAAGGAACTCCATATTTGGCTAATGCGCGACAATTTTTCCTAATTTAACCTTAAATTACTCTCCAAAAAAATACTAGTCGCACCAACCTAACTCGCACCGATATTTCTCAGTTGGAGATGTATGGAGGATGGCGGTTGTTGAGTAGCAGCTCAGGCATGGAGCTCGACTCCCAGCTAGGAGATGGTGCAAGCGGAAGCTCGCAGTTGGGCAAAGGCACAAAGGCCACTGATGCGATTAGTGGTGTGACAGCGCTTCATCAAGAGGGTGTCTTGCGCGATGGAACTCGACACAGGGAAGGTGAATCGCAACTCCTGGAGGATCCAAAGCAGGGGCAAGATCGGTCTCCAGCCTCGCCGTTAAAATCGGGGTGTTCTCGGAATTGAGAGCTCAAGAGAGGGCTAAAGCGGTGAAGGTTGCAGACGCTTCAGGCGAACAATTTAAAGGTAACTTCAACCATCTGGTTGACTCTGATATGTTGCAGACACAGCTGGATGTTGCTGCGGGTGATGGCGAAAACGGGCCAGGTCTCAAAAATTCTGCTTAATGGAACTGCACTCCACCTGTTTGTGGAAATGCCCCCTCTTATGATGAGAAAGCTGCTAGTTCAGGTGAAGTCCCCTCGGTCGAAAGCTCCTCTTTAGCTGTCTGGAGGCGGAACTTCAGTTGAGGTGGATGCTACTTGGTGACTTCAAATTGATTATGTTGCGCGCGGACTGCTTTGAAGGCAACAAAACCAGATTGGTCCATATTAGCCTGACCAGTCCTGTATAGAACGCTTGCGCAGATTAAAGCATGGGAAAATATTAAAATAAGTGGGCTATATGCATGTTTATAGTGGTTTAATGTTTTCTTTCCGTTGGATTTTGCTACTTTTTTTCCTTAAAACAAATTTTATTTAACTTCAATAAGATATATGGTCTGTGAATATCATTGGATGCCCCAATTTTTAAGCTTGTTTTAAATGTGATACGAACTAATGGATTCCACTTCCATTCTAGTGATTGTGAAGGAATGTGTCCGTTTAAGAAATTTGTATTCACGTGGCCTCTTACTGAAGCAAATTTTGTGACAGGTTTAGAGTTTTGCACAATTAGCCTATACATTTTTTAGTTGAGGCAATTGCTTTCAATATATACTCCCGGTGAAAAAAATCATCTATTTATGGCAAAGAAGACATATAATCCTTCCTCGTACTCTTATGTGCAAGCATACACTTATTTTATAAATATTTCACAAAAGGGCAGCCCAGTGCACAAAGCCATCCCTCGCACTAGGCAAACCTCACCATGCATTTTTGCAAGAGGTTGTCAAGATCGCGATCCGAATCATAGGATCTTACAATCCTACGATCCGGATTTTGTAAATCGATCGAATTTTGCAAAGCGATCCTCGATCCAATCCTACCATCCGATCTGAATCATATGATACAACCTCGAAATGATCCCATCTAGAATCTCAATTCTGACAACATTGGATTCCAAGACTCGAACCTGTGACCTCAAGGTCACACGGCAACGCCTTAACCAGTGCGCCAAGGCTCCCCTTTCACAAAAATAAAATAAAATTACAATCATGTTCATGAAGGTGTTAATCATCAGAGGTTTTGACGAGCTTTGCAGAGTGCAATCCTTGAATGCACAATTTTTATCAACTAAAAGCTTGGAATTTATGTTTAGTTATGTGATTCCTCACATTATAAAATTCATGTGCGGTGTCTTTAATAAAATTGCGGTGCAATTAACAAGTATGGGTGTCTATAACAATTCAAAAAAAATGTGGTGTCTTTAACAAAGCGGAGCGACTAGCCAAAACTACGGTGTCTTTATTGATTACTTAAATCATACAAGTCCATTGAAAGAACTTTAACAAAACAAATGAAGCAAAATTGGTAATAGTTGCATTGATTTGACTCGATTTAAGTAGATTCAACTTGACTCAAATCACATTTTGAGTCGATTTCAAGTCTGCCTAGAATCGCTCGGAATATGATTCAAAAAATCTTAAATTGAATAAAATATAAGTAATTATTTAACATATTATTATTTTAAAATTAAAAACCCTAAATTCTAGACCTAAAATAAAGAGTAAATCGTAAAGGGTTTCATTTGCTCCATTTCGATTCGGCTTATTTTACTTTCTAGACAACTCAGGATAAAGAGAAAAACTACATAATTTTGAGCTGACTCGATTCAAATTCGAGCAGACCCAAACTCGAGTCATTTTGAGTCGAGCTCAAAATGCTCAAACTTGACGTGAAATCAATCCTAGTTCCAAAGTGTAATTCGTGGGGTTATGCGGAACGAATTCTAAGGGCTTGCGGATTGAGGGCATGCAGATTTGGGATTTGCGAATTTAGGGCTTACAAAGTTTACAGTTGGAGATTTGAGGATTTTGGAGACTTTGGTCGAGAAAGGGGGTGTTAGGGCCGGTAGGATAGTGAGGAGGTTGGGGTTAGGGTGGTAATGGTGGCGGTGGGAGTGGGATGGGGTTGTTCTGGAGAAGCTTGGGGTATGATCAGGGATGGTGTATTGTTCGTTGTAATCTAGGGAAGGGGTGGAGAAGGGTGGGGGGATGGGAATGGTTGTTGATGGTGCGGGGAAAGTCTGAGAGGCGGACGGAGAGGAAGATCAGTGTTGGAAGGGGGTTCGTTCGAGGCCGTAGACGTGGTGAGAGGTACCGGTGGGCGGCGGGGCTCTAGAGTCGGCACCAATGCGGCGGAGATTCGAGGGCATTGGCAACCACGCGAGAGGACCGGAGGTTCTATTGTTTAGAACCAGACCATCAATCCAATGGCCAAAAATCAGATAGTAAAACTAAAAAAATAAAGAAAAAATACATAAAAATAGGAAAAACCCAAACAAAATATTTCAAGTGATATTATACATTGACAACTAAAAGGGATCCCTGCAATATGCATGGTATCTATTTCAGTCCCTAAACTAATGCATGATGATAGAACTCCAAACCTCAAACAACATATTTCAGAGTGCTTAGAATTTTATTAAGTACAGCAAATGGAGATACATGATTATAAATGCAACTAACCTTACAAGTACGGTCCTCCGAGGATGAGATAATAATTGAATTGCACAACCCATGGCCTGAAATAACTGAAGTTACACGCAAAACATGTTCTAAAAAACTGTACATATAAATATCCTCCCCAGATTCTTTCATTGTATCATCAAAAATCCTATGAGACAAACAGAAACCACGGAGTCAATCAATAAAGAGAAAACTATTTGAACTAATGATAGAATAAAGATCATGGGAGAAAACAATACATCAAGAGAGCCCAAACTTTGATGCTTCCATCCTCAGACCCTGATATCAGAAGGGACTCGTCATCTGATAAAGTTAAGCAGGTGACAGACCTGTAGTGTGCATTCCATTTGTTAAGGAGCTTGCCACTGGCTATCTGTAAATGAAATTTACAAAAAAAAGAAATGGATTGAGGAAGAGTATGGGATAAAGTCCAAAGTAAGGCTGTTGAAAGTATCACCTCCCACAGGTAGATGGCACCAGATGAACCTCCACCAATGATGTAGGACCCATCAGAATCAGAAACCAATGGACCAATGGGCTCAGCTGGGAAACTTTTAACCTGGACCTGGGGCTGAAAATGAAATAAAATGGGCATCAATAAAGGAAGAGAAGAAGCAGATTGAGAAAAGAGATTCAATGCTCCTTTATACCTTATCCCATGACCAAAAGAAGATGGGGGCAGTAGAGGAAGATGGGTTCTCACGGAGCTGCGAGGAAGCAAGGAAGTGTTGGGAGACTGAGAGTAGTCCATGGGGAGGTGAGGCGCAAGACCTGTAGCGAAGCTGCTCAATGCCGGAATGGAGATCCCAACACCCGATGTTATTGTCAACCGATGAGGATGCCACCACCAACTCCATCTCGGGGCTAGGAGAAGAAACGGCGAGCGTGCAGTGCTGCTGGGTTGTGGCAGCGGGGCTAGGAAGGCATACCGGCGCGCTGGAAGAGAGATTGGGTGTTGTGCGGTGCCGACGGTGACGGGTTGGGCGAGCGGAGGAAGAGCCGGAGATCGAATGGTCGGAGGAGCTATGACGCCCGAAGAGGAGCGGCGCCAATCGGGACGGCGGAAGTCGCGCCGATTGCGGCTAGGGCAAATGCACGGGAGATTTGAGGAGAGAGGAAAGTGATATCGAGAGAGAGAGAGATTGAGTTTTTAGGTTCTAATTTCTTGGGTACCATCAAAATGAAGCTGGCCAATATTTAAGTTCACAGATGCACTTTTTATTTGGGCTTACAACAAATGGATACGATACTTCAAAAAAAACACGACATAATTTTAATGATAACGAGGATGACTGGCGTCGTCGCGCCCCACAACCCCCTCCCCCTACAGTTTTAAATACAACATAATAAAATTCGGTGATTGTTATGAGCAAATTAATTTTGGATATGTGTAAACCAATTTTACGAATAAACTAAAAATTTATATATGCAAAACAAATTGTTACATTCAAACCATTATAAACTTTTTTAAAATTCTTTAGCAAATTATGAACAAATACTCAAATAGTTTAACAACAATATTATAAAATTTAACGTATTACAAAAGTTTCATATTAATCATAGAAAATTTTTTTAATGATGAGTGTATCTTTTCGACATTCTCTTCGTTGGAGAAATATGAAAACAAATGATGAACATGAGAAATACGAAAAGAAATGTTTAAATCTACGGTTTGCTTCAGATCAAATGAGCTGAAGATTAGCGATAATGTCCGACACGAATAAATCTGGAGCTCCCGTAGTGGTCAGAAGCGAGGATATGTGGTAGGTGTCATCGCGTATGGCTTGCAGTAGGCGTTGGCGGCGGTGTCGGCGGCAACGGTGGCAGCGGCGAAAGAGAGGCGTCGGCGGTGGTGGCGGTGTCGTCGCGTATAGCTCGCTCCTGTCGACGGATGGGGAAATGATTTGCCCCTATCAATTTTACCATAATATTTAAAATAATTGTTTGAAAGTTTTTATTTTCAAATTTGATTTGCACCTATCCAAAATAGATTTGAACATAACAATTACCTAAAATTAGGACACCCATATCAGACGACTTAAAATGTCTGAACTGATCTGGTGTCAAAATAACTCGAAAATACAAAATAAATACATGAAATCGATTTGAAACAACCATCCGGACGCATCAGTGGACTCGGATCATCTAAATGAGTAGTGGATCACTGCAATCTCCATCAATTCTCTCCAGCTTGAAAGCACTCATCTTCGGTATATGCGGGCAATCGTGATGTCGACGTAGCCCGGGGACGAGTAACACAAGTTCCTCTGGGGAAGCCCGAACAACATATGGACATGGGTAGCAGCTCCAGTTAATAAGATATCACAATAACGCGCACTCGCCCACGATGGTGAAGTCATATGCATCAATTAGAAGTAAGTCTCTGACGGTAGTTGGTGTTGAAACTGGAAACCGGCTTCTGTGGAGTCTGAACCCTTGGGGAAGGGGTGACCGCAGACTTACTTTGCCCTAGCAAGCTTGGTTGACCGAAGACTTAAAACTTGAAAGTTACGTGAGGCTCTAATACGGAGGTCTCACTACACACCCGGAAGATCTTAGAGTGTTTCTCCTCCTTAGCCAAGTGTTGAACTAAGGCACCTCAGAAAGCGCTATAAGACGAGAGACTAAGAGAACTGGAAAGCTTGCCTCTTGAATTACCCTCTTGGGTGTATTTATAATTTTTAAAGTCTGGCCTGCAAATAGCGAGACTCCCTTGTTCTAAACGATCATATACAGCCAAAAGTGGTCTGCCAACAACCAAATTTTGCTATTCTGTATGGCTATTTACAGCCCTACAAGGTCATCCAGGTAATTTTACCTCTAGACCTACTAGGCGTGACCCATGAAGGCGTCACCCGCCTATAGGGGAGAGCTGGGTAAGCCAGTCACTCGCCTCTGTGGCACCCCACTATGGACAAATGTTGTTCTGGAAGGATCTCACTCGCACACTTGAGCTAAGATCAAAAGGCACCGACAGCACTTGACTCACTCAACACCAAGGAGCTGAAGGCGTCGACAGCACTCGCCGCACTCAATGCCAAGGAACTGAAGGCGTCGACAGCACTCGCCGCACTCAATGCCAAGGAACTGAAGGCGTCGACAGCACTCGCCACACTCAATGTCAGGGAACTGGAGGCGTCGACAGCACTCGCCGCACTCAATGCCAAGGAAATTAAGGCGTCGACCGAGCAAGCTCCACTCAACGTCAAGGAACTGAAGACGTAGACCGCACTCGCCGCACTCAACACCAAGGAAATGAAGGCGTCGACCCCACTCGCTGCACTCAACGCCAAGTAACTGAAGGCGTCGCAGCACCCGTCGCACTCCACACCAAGGAACTGAAGGCGTCGACAACACTCGTCGTACTCAACGCCAAGGAAATGAAGGCGTCAATAGCACTCGCCACACTCAACGCCAAGGAACTGGAGGCGTCGATAGAGTGAGCTCCACTCAACGCCAAGGAACAGAAGGCGTCGACGGCACTTGTCGCACTTAACACCGAGGAACTGGCCCGTGCGGCCTGCTCAATAAACACGGGAAGGGTCTTGCTTCAGGTCTCGAGCTTTCTCGCTCTTGGAGATCCCGCAGAGCACTGATCCCGGAGGGGGGACCCACTCATCGAATATAGGGTTATACACAATCCCCGCTCCTTGTGAGCATCTGCGAAGTTCGGAAAGAATCATCTAAACCCAGGTATTTGATGAGTGCTTACTGACCTGGAAGGGAATCTTTTGTGCCCCCCCCCCCCATGGTTTAATAAATATCTAATCGCGGACGTGAATTCTGCCCCGTCGAATCCCCTTTCTCTCCGGCTTTCCCTCCTCCGTCCTGATGTCGCTTTTGAAGGAAGCCAGAGATCGCCTCAATGCTGCTCAGGCAAAGAACAAAGCTTCGATGGGCTCATTCGCCCCTTGGCTCGCCCGAAAAGCCTCGGGCTCTTCCCTAAGAATGAAGAAGGCCAAGATGGTCAGGCGCAACCTGACTCGGGACGAGTCCATCTCGCGGACTCCCTCCCACTTCGGGATCCCTCTGGTATCTTCACTCGCTTTTCATTGTTTACTGAGATAAAAACAGATGTCAACGTGCTCTCCTACAGGTCCCTCCAAAGGAGAAGGAGGTTGGGGAGGCGAGTGCTGCTCCGCACTCGCTTGAGGCCGGGAATGACAAAATGGCCCCCGAGATCATCTCTCCTTACAAACCGAAAGATCTCCCGCGGGCTAATGGTAATTCACCTTTCTTTCCATTTACTTGCTATCAATTTGCTTACACTTGTTTTTTGCAGCTTCTACCTTTGGGACCACAGGACTGGATGTTACAGCGCCCAAATCCCCTACTCACCTAACGCCCCTAGATCCTGCCTCGGGCCAACTTCCTCCAGCAAGTGGTGCGTCCAACCTCGCCGCTCTAAGTGACGCTCCTGCTGCCGATCCGACAACTCTGCGCCTTGAGCTCGGGAAGGCGCACATCACATTCTACACTCTTTTCGAGGGGCGGCCCAGCACGTCCCGCCAGCACACGGGCAATGAGGCGAACTCCGGGCCAGGTGATCAATCGCACTCGCCTTCTAAAAAGAATGAAAATCGTGTACATCTAATACCATCCACTGCACGTTGCCGCGAGATCTCGTCGACCGATGTCGACATTGACGAGGAGTTCTCACCTCCCCCCTCGTTTGACTCAATCACCGCCTTTCTAGGCGATCCAAAAGATTCTGAGGCGATAAAACGGCCGACGGCTGAGATTCTACGAAAGCACACCTCGATGATGCGCGAGCTATACGACCAAGTTCGTGAAAACCACAAGTCTATCGAGGAGCGGGTGCTCTGTCTGGAAAACAACTACGCGCAATTGATTGCCAAGTTGGGGTGGAGATGCTGGTGGCAGGAGGGACTTACCTGGAATCCACGTAGCGCGAGCAGAATATCAACTGCGCCTTGCCCAGTAGGAGTTGCAGACCATCCGCGCGTTGTAGTATTCGCACATGGTCCTTAGGGCGGAAAGGGGAGGCCGGAGATGGTGGTAACGACCCCAGGCTCGCCTACCGGCTCTCGCCTTCTTGCCCTGTTATCTCTTTCTTTATTATTCATTTATCTTTGAAATAATTTGATTGTGCTGAATGCTGATGAACAAATGATTTATTATTCTTTTTCCTTCGCTTGATCGTTCTCATCATTTTTTTTCGTGTTCTCGCGCATGTTTTGTTTCCGAACTTATTTTTAAGGCTGCAGCGTTCAACTTTATTTTGGCGGCGAGTGAGGTAGTGCGAGATCTTTGCGGCGAGTGAGGGAGTGCGAGATCTCTGCGTGGTTTTAGGCGAGATCTGGGGAATTAGCTATCTGAACTTTCCTTAGCCTGGATCCTTTCCCGCCCAAAATTTTCTATAAATAGACCTCTCACCTACAACATTAACCATCGCCTTTAAGATCTCGCAGCACTTTCCCTTACTTTTCTTTCCTTCGCACTCGCACTTCTACGCTTTCTCAATTCCCGTGAGATGACAGGGGACGCCGACGGTTGGACCAAGTGCGCAGCCGCATTCACCGACTACCCCTTCATGAATTGTAACCACTCAGAAGAAGAATATCATTCGTTCAACAACCTCTACATCCCGCCAGGTTTCACCGCGCGTCACCCAGGGAAGGATGAGTCGATCAACCATTTCTCACCTTATGAACTCACCATCCCTGTCGAGCACTTCGAGGTGGTATTGCGCCTACCTATCTGGTCAGAAGTCCGTCGGGCCCTACGCTACTTCGGCGTAGTTCCCACGCAGCTCAACCCCAACTCCATCGCCTTGCTAGTAGCATTCGCTTGCTACTTGCTGGAGGAGAGGATGGAGTTCAGCCTTCCTGTCTTCCGCAAGCTATTCAACTCCCGCACGAAGAGGGACGAGATCGCGTTCTTCTCCGGCAACAACCTCAAGGCCAAGGGTCTCACCAATAAAAACCATCACTGGATTCAGAAATTTGTTTTCATCTCCGGTGATTTCAGCAACCTTCTGCTCTTGCCCATCTAGCAGTGTGGAAACCACTTGTCACCACACATCTTCCCAAAACCCCGAGGTGATGGTAAGGGGGAACGGGGGTACATGAACACAAAGGACCGCCTACTACAGGCGATGTGGGACTAACCCCAACCACAGGACCGCGGGGATATTCCGCCATACAAGGGGGGCCCACCGGGGTCAACACCCAGACCTAGAACGCGATGGGGAAAGCCCAAACATGCGGTCCCACACACACGTGTCCTGCTGGCTAATATAATCTCAACACACCCCCGCAGCAGGACAACCTCCCTCTGATACCATGTGGAAACCACCCGTCACCACACATCTTCCCAAAACCATGAGGTGATGGTAAGGGGGGACGGGGGTACATGAACACAAAGGACCGCCTACTACAGGCGATGTGGGACTAACCCCAACCACAGGACCGCGGGGATATTCCGCCATACAAGGGGGCCCACCGGGGTCAACACCCAGACCTAAAACGCGATGAGGAAAGCCCAAACATGCGGTCCCACACACACGTGTCCTGCTGGCTAATATAATCTCAACAAGCAAGAAGAATCAACCTACCGCCCTCCATCTCTCGGCGGCCATGAGTCAAAGCTTCATCAGTTCCTATTCGAAAAGGACTTCGACGTTCCCTACCTGAGAAGAAACGTCGACTCGCTCCTTCTTGTACTCGCCGGGGAAGGTAGTTCTCGCCGTTTGTTACTTTTTAAGAATAATGTAATTTTGCTGACTTATGTCGTATGTGCAGGGACGCGAGATCTTTCCCTCAACCAACCCTTCGCGGGCAGCGCATCATTCGCTGCCAAGAAGGTATGCGCGGAGGCGGCCTCTGCGGCATGCAAGAGCGAGCTGAAGTCGCTGCTGAAATCAGGCAGCCAGAAGCGGGAGCCCGAGACACTTCCTCCACCGCCACCTCCCAAGAAGCCAAAAACCGCAGATCTTGCCAAAGACAAGGAGATCATCTCTGATCCTCCCATGAGTACTCCGGTCATTGGCGAGACTGCTGGGAAGAAAAGCTCTTCATAGCCAGCTAGGAACTTCATGGCACCAAAGCGGTCTTCAAGGGTAACGACCTTTCTTCCTAGCCATGTGAAGGTTTCCTTTTTGGCATATGTATGTGATTCCCCCACCAAAATGTGGCTGATTTTGGGAGTCTTTTGGGTGATTCATGGAATCCCCTTTTGTTGGCATATAGATCCGGAAATGGAGTACGAAATAGGCATGCTGTGTGAAGCCCATCTGGACAGGTTGGTCTGGATTGACGATGTTGCATACGAATCGGAGAAGACTCTGTGATAAACGTGTAGTTTAAGGAGTCAACGGGTGATGCCTGTGAAGGGCAGTAGCAGGAAGTACTGGAGTGGTAATCCAGAAAAATATCCGTGTTATGCTTGTGCTATTGGGTCGTACCTGTGAATGAGTAACAGGAAGTATTGGTGTGACCAGGAAAGGCCCTTTGTGATGCTTGATGTCGTAGGTGGTACCTGTGAAGAGAGTAGCAGGAAGTACTGGTGTGCTAGGAAAGACCCCTGACATTTGTGATATTGCGGTGTCGTACCTGTGAACGAGTAACAGGAAGTACTGGTGTGCCCAGGAAAGACCCGCTGATGTTGTGAGATGAATGGGTGTAACAAAAATACCCAGGCTTGAATGTCAAGAACATGATTGGTGAGACCAACCCGCGCCTTTGATTAAGCCGCGAGTACGCCGTACTCGGTGAAGGCAAGGCGATTTGAGCAACGGGGGGTGGAGGATCCGACCTGCGTTATGTCCGTCCGACGTGGACCAGAAGGTGTGGTCTGTTGGAGCGCATAGCGAGAGTCTTAGGCCTGCGTGCCATGACACAATGGGGGGCTACGGGCCATCCCGGTGTTTTAAGACTAGAACTCCGGCTGCACGCCATAGAGTAAATGCTCAAGAGAGTTGCCGTTGGGTTGTGGCCCTGATACGGTGGTGGGAAATTGGTTCGTCGGTACACCAAGAATGTGCCCTGAGTGCACGGATCGTCGGGTCGGTGGCTGACGATTGTGATGGCATGTGTGTGCGTGAGAGCACATTTGTATGAATTATTTACATGCTTGTGAATGCTATGTCTGCAGGGAAGATTACCGCTGCCCCGAAAAAGGGGTAGGGTTGTTATAATTTGGTCAGCAAAACGCTGACCGTTGCTTCTGTTTGCCACCGTTGGGTGGATTGTCCCTGTACAGGTGCTGGAGAGCTAAGCGGGTTGTGACACTGGGGTAGACTCTCTCGAGTGACATCCAGCCCTGCCAGCTAGTGGGAGCCTGACAGCGGGATCTTCTCGGGGTCTGGGGCAGACTCTCTCGAGTGACATCCAGCCCTGCCAGCTAGTGGGAGCCTGGCAGTGGGATCTTCTCGGGGTTTGGGGCAGACTCTCTCGAGTGACATCCAGCCCTGCCAGCTAGTGGGAGCCTAACAACGGGATCTTCTTGGGGTCTGGGGCAGGCTCTCTCGAGTGACATCCAGCCCTTTAGCTAGTGGGAGCCTAGCAGCAAGATCTTCTCGTGGTCTGGGGCAGACTCTCTCAAGTGACATCCAGCTCTGCCAGCTAGTGGCAGCCTGACAGTGGGTTCTTCTCGGGGTCTGGGTAGACTCTCTCGAGTGACATCCAACCATGCCAGCTAGTGAGAGCCTGGCAGCGGGATATTCTAGGGGTATGGGTAGACTCTCTCGAGTGACATCCAGTCCTGCCAGCTAGTGGGAGCCTGACAGCAGTATCTTCTCTGGATATGTGACAGACTCTCTCGAGTGACAACCATCCCTGCCAGCTAGTGAGAGTCTGACAGCGGGATATTCTCGGGGTTTGGGTAGACTCTCTCGAGTAACATCCAACCATGCCAGCTAGTGGGAGCCTGGAAGCGGGATCTTCTCGGGGTCTATTTCATGAACATCACTTGCCATAAATTATTGCAAAAAGATCTGAAAAGCTGCGGTATCTCATATTTATAAAAGAGAATGTTACATACTTTTTTCACGGATAGAAACACTTCAAGTCATCACCATTCCAGGTGTGACCAAGGGTCTCACCCTCCACATTCTAGAGGTGATACCCCCGGACCTCAATACCTCTTTGATAATGTATGAACCTTCTCAGTTTGGGTTGGGCTTCCCCACGGCTGTTGATCTTCCTACAACATCTACCTTCTTGAGGACCAAGTCCCCTTTTGTAAACTGCTTGACCCTGACATGTTTGTCAAAGTATTTGGTCATCCGCCACTTAATTTCTTTCGGCATAGCAGAGGCCACATCTCGAAGTTCCTCTGCTAGATCTAAGGAAAGTGGTAACTCGTCCTCATTCTCGGCTCTCCATTCCTTTCTTTCTTCTTCCACCTCGACTACCCGAGGTGTTCGGATCTCGAATTCTACGTGGAGCACTGCCTCACAGCCGTGGGAGAGCTTGAATGGGGTCTCTCCTATGGACATATTGGGAGTAGTTCTAAGGGATCACGGGACCGAAGGGAGCTGCTCCACCCAGCTCCCCTTCAAGTTCTCCACCTTCTTCTTCAGTAGGTTCATAATGATCTTATTCGCCGCGTCCATTTGCCTGTTGCTCATAGGGTGATGGACCGACGCGACCCTGAGATCAATCCCAAACTTCCCACAAAAACTGATTAACTCGACGCTGGCGAACTACGACCTGTTGTCCTTGACAATGGCCTGAGGCAATCCGTGTCGGCAGATGACCCCCCCCCCCCCCCCCCACAAACACACAAAATTCTGAACCAACTGGGAGGTCACCCTAGCCAGCGCCTTTACCTCCAACCACTTAGAAAAATAATTTACTATCACTAACAAGAACCTCCTTTGTCCATTGGCCTGAGGGAAGGGCTCTACCAGGTCCATTTCCCAAATGGTGAAGGGTTGGGGCGCAGTGATGCTTCTTAGTCTTTGAGCAAGTAGTAGTTGGAGTGTGTGAAAACCGAACAAAAACAAACCGAAATGGTTTTAACTGAAACTTTATTATCCGAAAAAGGTATCTATTACAATGATATAGCCTCCCTTTTATAGAATGGAGGAGATGAGAGAGATTACAAATAATCAATGTGGGACTAAAAATTTACAAGTGTATGCGGCTTTACAAAAGACAAACCGGACAAGCCGTGCGGTTAGACAAACCGGTTAACCGCCTGACTACCAACAGGAGGAGAGATCAAACCGCCACAGGAGACCGCTAAACCGCTCGGTCTCCTAGTCGCCTGAGACAAGCCGCCTGACCGCTGGGATACCAAACAACAACAGCCCGGCACACACACCGGCTAGGAGAAACCGCCAGATCGCCCGGTCTCCAAACAGCAACAGACCGCGCGGTCTCCAACCTGCAACACTCCCCCTCAAGCTGGAGCATAGATATCAATCATGCCTAGCTTGTCGCAGATGTGGAAAAATGAAGCAGACACCGGCTTGGTGAAGACATCTGCCAACTCGTTGTCGGAAGTGACAAACGGAGTGCAAATCTGTTTCTTCAATATTTCTTCCCGAATAAAATGACAGTCGACTTCTATGTGTTTTGTTCTCTCATGAAAGACCGGATTTTTGGAAATGTATATCACGGCCTTATTGTCACAGAACATAGGAAGAGGATAGTTGTAAACCTCTCCTAAGTCAAGCATGAGAGCCCGCAACCACTTCAACTCACATGTAGTCAATGTCATGCTGCGATATTTCGCCTCTGCACTAGACCTGGAAACTACAGACTGTTTCTTGCTCTTCCAACTCACAAGATTGCCTCCAACAAACGTGCAGAAACCTGATGTCGATTTGCGGTCCCCTTTGTCATCCGCATAACTTGAATCAGAGTAAGCTTCAACCCTTAGGTGACCATTCTTCTAAAAGAGGAGTCCTTTCCCTGGTGCAGCTTTAATATACTCTAATATCCTCAGTGCAGATTGTAGATGACACTCCCTCGGAGCTTGCATGAACTGGCTCATCTTGCCAACATCATAAGAGATGTCGGGTCTGGTTACCGTGAGATATATGAGCTTGCCCACCAGACGCCGGTATCTCGTAAGATCGGAGAGAAGAGGCGAGTCATTTGTCCAAGTTTTGTCTTCTCCAGCAGCCATAGGACAACGTGCAGGTTTAGCACCAGTCAGTCCTGCCTCCTTTAAAAGATCAAGAGCATACTTCCGTTGGGAAAGGACCATGAAGTTGGGCTTTCTAGAGATTTCAATCCCCAGAAAGTATTTGGGGGATCCCATGTCCTTTGTGACCAGATGTTGACGAATGTGTTTCTTGGTCATCAATACCCCATCCTGGTCATCGCCAGTAAGAAGAATATCATCAACATAAACCGCAAGAACAACAATACCAGAGACGGTTTTCCGAACAAACAAGGAGTGATCTTCTGAGCTTCTTGTAAAACCAATGGCCGCAACAATGCCACTGAACTTGTCAAACCAGGCACGAGGACTCTGTTTGAGGCCATAGATAGTCTTCTTTAGCCGGCATACCCGTGTCTCCCCCTGAGCAACATACCCAGGAGGTTGCTCCATGTAAACATCTTCCTGCAGATCACCATAGAGGAAAGCATTCTTAACATCGAGCTGCGAGATGGGCCAATCCCTGTTGACAGCCATAGAGAGAAGAACCCTAATAGTGCTGAGACGAGCCACTGGAGAGAAAGTGTCAAAGTAATCAACGTCATAAGTTTGGGTAAAACCCTTGGCAACCAGGCGAGCCTTGTAACGATCCACACTGCCATCCGGGAGAAACTTCACAACGAAGACCCATCGACAACCAACAACATCTGTGCCGAAAGGAGGAGGAACAAGGGTCCAGGTACCCCGTTCAGTGAGAGTAGCAATCTCCTCATCCTTGGCAGCTTTCCAGTGAGGAATAGTAAGGGCCTCCTAGTAGGAACGGGGGGTGGCAGTGGCCGAGATAGCCAGTGCAAAAGCTCTGCGAGAAGGGGTAAGACGATCGTAGGAAACAACTACAGCAAGTGGGTGTTAGGTACATGTCCGAACCCCTTTGCGAAGAGCAATCGGGAGATCCACATCAGCAGGTGCCTCAGTATCCAGAGTATCCGTGGTGGAGAGAGCTGTCCCGGGAGTAGAGAGAGATGGCAGCGGAGTGGAGGGAGAAAGCAGAGTAGAGGGTGGAGATGAGGGGGAAGGGGAAGATGGTGGAGAGGGTGGAGATGGCGGAACATCAGTGGGAGCAGAGGGAATGGATGGGTTGGTATAAGAAGTAGGATCAGGAGGAGGAGAGGAGGAAGCGGGAGAGAAGTAAGATGCATTGGCAAAGAAGGTGACATCTGCAGAGACAAATTGCTTGCGGGTAACGGGGTCAAAGCAACAATAACCTTTCTGGGTGGGAGAGTATCCCAGAAAGACATATTTAGTAGCACGTGGTGAGAGTTTGTCACGGGTGGCAGCGGGAGAGTGCACAAAGGCGGTGCACCCAAAGATGTGCAGAGGAAGAGGAAAGGGATCTTTGTCCGGATAAAGAATGGAGAAGGGGGTAGCACCGTGGAGAACTGTGGAGGGAAGGCGATTGATGAGATAGCAGGAGAGGAGTACAGCATAGCCCCAATAGGAGCAAGGAACATGCATTTGAGTCAGCATAGTGCGAGCGACATCAAGGAGGTGACGGTTTTTGCGTTCCGCCACCCCATTTTGTTGTGAGGTGTAGACACAGCTTGTTTGATGAATAACACCATGGTGAATACAAAAAGAGGAGAAGTCTTGGCTAAGATACTCCTTAGCATTGTCAGAACGAAGGATTTTAATAGACGTATCGAACTGAGTCTTAACCATAGAATAAAATGAGGTCCAAACAGAGAACATCTCGGTGTGATCTTTGAGAAGATACACCAACGTACACCGAGAGAAATCATCAATGAAGGTGACAAAATATGAACTACCCCGACCGATGGTGAGGGTAGGAGCGGGACCCCATATGTCAGAGTGAACGAGGTCGAACGGACGGGAAGAGCCCCGACTTTGCGTTGGTGGGAAGGACGAGCGGTGATGTTTGCCAAGTTGACATGCATCACAGTTTAGAGGAGGATGATGAGGAGGGAGGTGGGGCAGGAGCTGGCGCAGAATTCAGGGAGGAGCATGTCCAAGGCGAAGATGCCATTGGAGAAGATCTGTAGAGGAAGAGGAGAAGGCGGATAGAGCAGAAACATTGTCGAGGAAGTAGAGGCCACCACTCTCAGTCCCGGTAGCAATCGTCCATTGGGAGTCCGGATCCTGAAAAGCACAAGAGGTACGGGTGAATATGACAGAATACCGTAGTTGCTTGCATAAAGAAGTAACCGATAATAAATTATACGGAAACTTGGGTACATAGAGGGTATCAGACAGACAGAGAGATGGAGTGACTTGAACCATGCCCGTCCCATGGACAGGTGAGGGAGATCCATCCGCAACAATGACCAGGGGCAACTGAGCATGTGTTTCAAGAAGAGAGAAACATTGAGGATTGTCTGTCATATGATTTGTTGCATCAGAGTCGATTAGCCATCTTCCGCGAGTAACAACATGAGCACTACCAGAAGAGGTGACCACCGAGGCGGACAAGATGGAGGAGGGGAAAGCCATGGAAGCAAGAGAGGAGCAAACAGCGATGATAAGAACAAGCCGCGAGAAGAGAAAGGAGCCGAACGGTTAAGCGAAGAAGAGAAGAGAGCACCAAGTTGGGCGAACAGAAAACAGGTTGGGCGGCTAGGAAGGCCACGACCAAGAAGCAGAGCAAAGTAAAGGGAAAGAAGTCGCACGGCTTGAAAAAGTCGGGCGAACAGAGGAGAACAAGTCGCACGGCTAAAGATGAGGCCGGGGCGACTAGCAAGCAGGAGCGGGTAGAATGCGAACAGGCGCGGCGACTTAGAAGTAGATGGCGGCGAATAGAGGAGAGCACGAAAACAGGTCGCGAGAAAGAAGGAGCAAGCCGCGCGGACAGACGAGGAATCAAGCCGCGAAAGCAGTGAGAGCGCACACAATCAGGACGAATAGATCGAGTCCTCTGATACCATATGAAAACCGAAAAAAAAAAACAAACTGAAATGGTTTTAACTGAAACTTTATTATCCGAAAAAGGTATCTATTACAATGGTATAGCCTCCCTTTTATAGAATGGAGGAGATGAGAGTGATTACAAATAATCAATGTGGGACTAAAAATTTACAAGTGTATGTGGCTTTACAAAAGACAAACCGGACAAGCCGTGCGGTTAGACAAACCGGCTAACCACTTGACTACCAACAGGAGGAGAGATCAAACCGCCACAGGAGACCGCTAGACCGCTCGGTCTCCTAGTCGCCTGAGACAAGCCGCCTGACCGCTGGGATACCAAACAGCAACAGCCCGGCACACAGACCGGCTAGGAGAAACCGCCAGACCGCCCGGTCTCCAAACAACAACAGACCGCGCGGTCTCCAACCTGCAACAGAGTGGGGCAAACAGTTGGCACTTCTGGCACTTCTTTGCAAACATGGCGGCATCCCGACCCGGAGTTGGCCAAAAGTACCCTTGCCTCACTATCCTCCCTTTCAAGGTCCTGCTTCCCGAGTGACTCCCGCATTCCCCGGCATGAACTTCTTCCAAGATCCTCTAGACCTCCCCCTCGGCCACACAACGAGCTAGGAGTCTTGAGAGGATCTTGCGATATAACTTCCCGTTGCGCATAAGATAGTACGCCGACTTGTGCTTGAAATGCTTCTTGTACAGGCCTTCTGAGAATTCACCTATGGATAAGAAGGCGGCAAAGGGGTCTATCCACGAAGGGCGCTGGTCTACCTCCATCAACTCTTATTCTTCAATAGAGGGGTGGAAAAGGTCGGTGATGGTTCCTCCCACCCGGGGTCCATGCTTGACCAATTGATCTACCTGCTTGTTCTCCTCCTGGGGCACATATCAAATGGAGAACGTTTGGAATGTGTCGATAACTCCCTTGACCTTGGCTAGGTACAATTGGAGAGTAGGCTCCCCTGCATCAAACTCCCAGTTGATCTGAGAGGTCGCCATCATGGAGTCTGTGAGCACTTTCACATTATCCACCCCCAACTTCCTTGAAATACAAAGCCCCGTTATTACTGCCTCATACTCTGTCTGGTTGTTGGTAATGGGGAAGTGAACGACCACCATCTGCTCGATCTTTATTCCCTGGGGGCTCTCCAGGATCACTCCTACCCCCAAGGAATAGCTGTCTGAGGCTCCATCTACCATCACATTGCAAGGAACTGGGTGAGTGAGCTCTGCCTCCGCCACCTCGACCACATAATCAGCCAGGATGTCGGTCATCGCTTGAACCTTGATCGAGAGGCGGGGAACACATGATATATCTAATTCACTCATCACGACCGACCACTTCGCCAACCTTCCCGAATGCTCCACCCCCTCAAATATGTTGTAGAGGGGATGGTCAGTCACCACTCAGATGGAGTGTGCTTGGAAGTAGGGTCGAAGCCTCCGAGATGAGATGATCAGGGCAAAATCCAACTTCTCTAAAATCGGGTATCGGAGCTCTGCCTTCCTCAGGACCCTGCTCACATAGTAGATCGGCAGCTGCTTCTTACCCTCTTTACGGACCAGGACTGAGCTCAGGGCCTCGGCCCCAACACCAAGGTACAGGGACAAATCTTCCCCCTCCTTTGGCCCCCGAAGAAGTGGAACCTGGGTCAACTGCCTCTTCAAGGCTTGGAAGGCTCCCTCGCACTCCATGGACCACCCAAACTTCTGGCCCCCTCTTAGCGCTTTGAAGAAAGGTGCATATTTCTCTCCAGCCTGGGAGAGGAACCTGCTCATCCCTGCCAGCTTCCCTGTAAGGCGTTGTACTTCCTTGGCGTTCTGAGGCAACCCCAACTCCATGATCGTCATAACCTTGTCAGGGTTGGGCTCCATTCCTGCAGAAGTGAGGAGGTGGCCTAGGAACTTGCCACTGCTCACCCCGAAGACACACTCCAAGGTGTTCAGCCTCATTTTATATTTCTGCAGGGTACCAAAGGTCGCTTCCAGATCCTGGAGGTGAGAGTCAACATCCCGACTCTTGATCATAAGATCATCTACGTACACCTTTAGGTTCCTTCCCTTCTACTCCCGGAATACCCAGTTCATCATCCTTTGATATGTTGCCCCAGCATTTTTTAGCCCAAAAAGAATCATTTTATAGCAGTAGCACTCATCCCGGGTGATGAAGGAGACGTCTTTTATGTCGAGAGGGTGCATCCTGATTTGATGATAATCTGAAAAACATCTAATAAACTCATTAAAGAGAAACTGACGGCTGAGTCAACCAGCACGTCGATCACGGCTGAGTCAACCAGCACTCCAGCATCCTCACTTGGTCCTCTGGGCTCAGCCTTCCGCTGACGCGCACCTTGTAAGACCTCCCCCCCCCAAAAAAAAACCTTCGGGCTTGAGGGGATCTTACTTGCCCAAGATGTCCACCCAGTGCTCCTTAAGGGGTAACGACCCACTCTGCTAAGCACTAGTTGGCCGCCTTGCTCGGCTTGAATCACAACATTCACATATTATCACAGAGTTTAGTGGAAGCATAAACAGAAAACCATAACAAATATAAATAACAATATATATTTAACAAAAACCGCGAAAGGTCGTAACCATTGTTTATACATGGAGCTCGTAGGCTATAATAACACTATAATGTCATAATTGGTGTGCGCACGCTTTTCGGTGCACGAATATGCTTGATTTGACCACAGATTGACCATCCATCATCGAAACTGACCGGGACCAAATCCATTGACTTTGTATTGACCATACGAATCCAATGCCACTGACCGGGGTCAAATCGGAGTTCGTTTGCTAAGTTTTCAAAATCTGCGAGTTGTGGTGCGCTAAAATGGTCAAAACGCTCATAATCATCGTTAGGCTTTGAATCACGATGCAACGAGTTCTGATGCATTCATATCAACTGTACGAAGTCATAGGAACTGACAGAACTCAAATTGGAGTTCTCCATGTCAATATCCAAAAATCTCATTTTTGCGACATTCTACGAGGAACGGTCATATCCACCATATGACCTTGAAATTCTACGGAACGAGTTCCAATGCACTCGTATTGACTATATGAGGCCACAGGAACTGACAGAACTCAAACCGGAGTTCTCTAGCTCGATAATCAAAAATCTCGTTTTCGCGACGTTCTACGAGGAACAGTCATATCCACCATATGACCTCGGAGTTTAACGGAACGAGTTCCGACGCGCTCGTATTGGCTATATGAGGCCACAGAAACTGACAAAACTCAAAACGGAGTTCTCTAGCTCGATACCCTGCCTAGGGTTGCCTCCTACCGGGTCACGGGTAGAGGTTCAGGTCACTTTTATTGGGCCCACTAGGGTTCTGGCGGCCCAATAAAAGTCGTGATGTTACACACCTTCTCCACCCTTCCTTCCCGGGTGAGAACCTCCATCTCCACTACCTCCTCCGCTGCCTATACCCGGGACTGGTCTCCCCACTTGCCCATGGCCCCCTCACTTAGGGCAAGAGCTTCCTCCTTAGCCTCCTCCACGGCCATCACCTCGTCCTGCTCCTCCAGCACCTCCTCCGCCACCTCCACACGGGTGCGGACCTCTTCCTCTCCACCTCCATCTCCTCTGCTTCCTCTCCAACCTCCTGCTTGGACACTTCCTCCATCCTCCTCTCCATCTCATCGGCTCCTTCCTGTCAGGAGATGGTGTTGACCGTCGTGATGTAGCATTCCCTTGCCACCTTGGGGTCTCTGCGGACCCGAACTTGAATGCTTTCAGCATTGAACTTCAGGCACTGATAGAAGGAAGAGCGTATGCAGAGGAAGGCGCTGATGACGGGCCGTCCGAAGATCGCGTTGTAATTGCTAGGAGGGTCCACAATGACGAACATGTAGTTTCTGGACTGCCCCTAGGGTAACATGGAGTCCCACTCCTCCTTCCACCTCCTTCCTTTCCCTGGAAAACCCGAACAGAGGCCCATCCGAGGCCAACACCCTCCTTGCCTCCACCTTCATCGCTTCAAATGCCTTCTTGAAGACGACGTTGACCGAGCTCCTGTTGTCAATGAGGATCTGAGAGACGGTAAAATTTTCGACCGCGGCATGGATCACAAACGAGTCGCAAAATGGATCCTCATGGTCCGGCATGTCCTTCCTTGTGAAGGTAATCTTCTCATCTGGGGATGGAGTTAGAGACGTCGAAGCAACGCTCCGGTGGTACATGGTATGAAGGCTCGCCTTGCGGACGACCTCGACTCCCACCCCCTCGTGGATCACCAAGATCCCTCCTCGGCCTCCTACATCGGCCCTATCCTCGCACCCGTCCTCCCCTCCGGGCAGGACCTCTTCAATCCGCACCTCCCGACGAGGCTGTTGTTCTTGCTCCATGTTTCCCCTCAACTCCAGAAACTTCAGGCACGTGGCTGTGGCGTGGCCCTCCTCCTGATGGAAATCGCAGTAAGACAACTCCACCCTGCCTTCCTGCCTTCTCCTCTGACCTATATTCCTCCTTCCCAGGGCTATTGTCATAGCTTGATGTTGATCGAGGAGAGGAGGTCTTTGGCCCTGCCTCTAGCCTGGAGGGTTGAACTGACCCTGCCCTCCTTGGCGATTATCCCCTCCGTGGAAACCTCGCCTCTGGCCTTGGTCGTATCACTCCTGCTGCCTCCAGCATAGCCGATTATTCAGCTCCTGGCGGCCCCACCTCGGCTGCTGTTGTTGTTGCTGCTCCCTCTACCTGGGCTCTGCCCTCCTAGCCTCCTGCCCCTTGCCACCTCCTGGCTCCTTTTCCTCCTTTGTGGCCCACTTGGCCAACTTCCTGGCGAAATCTGGGTTCGACGCCTCCCCGTCGACCTCCCGGGCAGCCCTCTCCATCAGCTCTTCGAACGACATCGGAGGCACCCTCTTCAGCTCTATCCTGAAGAACCCATGCTGAAGCCCCAGGGTGAAGGCCACCATGTGGGTGTGGTCTGACATTTCCTGCACTTGGAGGACCTCCTCCTGAAACTGATCCACATAGCTCCCCAGAGTTTCGTTCACCCCCTGCTTGATGAGGAACAGGGACTCAGACTCCTTCCTTTTCTTGGAAATAGTGAACCTCAGCATGAACCCCCGGCGTAGGTCCTCGAAGCAGTAGATGGAGCTGGCCGAAAGCTGGTGGAACTAATCTCTCGCCTTCTCCTTGAGGGTGGTGGCGAAGAGCCTGCACTTGAACGCATCCGACATCTGTCGGATCGAAACCACATCCTCTAACCATTGGATGTGCTAAACCAGATCGTCCTTTCCGGTGTAGTAGGACATCTTCGGCTCACGAAACTCCTCTGGAACTGGGGCAGATGAGACTAACTCACTGAAGGGGCTGCCACCACTCGCCGGGTGAGTCGGGCAGTCTCGCGCCTCCATCTTGTCGGATCTTCCTGCATCCGCCGAGCCAGAGAACAAGACCCGCCCTGGGAGATCTCGCCTGGGGAGATCTCGCCAACTACCTTCAACAGCAGCTTCCTTCCTAGGCCGCCGAACAGGAGCGTTCTCGCTTAGGGCTGGGGCTGCGGCCACCGGGACCGAGGGTGTCGAGCACTCGCCGCGAGCAATGAGTGCGAAGTTATGAGGTTCCGCATCTCTTGCCGGAAATCCTCAAACATGCCGAGAGTGGCGAGAGGGGGAGGGGGTGGAGAGTCGGCCTAGTCAGAACCTTGCCCTTTGCCTCCGATCATTGAGCTCACTAAGGTTTTCAGTGTTGATCACTCTTCACGCTCACCGCACCAAAATGTTGAAACCGGAAACCAGCTTCTGTAGAGTCCGAACCCTTGGGAAAGGGGTGACCGCACACTTACTTTGCCTAGCAAGCTTGACTGACCGAAGACTTAGAACTTGAAACTGACCTGAGGCTCCAACACGGAGGTCCCACCACACACCCGGAAGATCTTAGAGCACTTTCCCTCCTTAGCCAAGTGTTGAGCTAAGGGCACCTCAAAAAGTGCTATAAGACGAGAGAGTAAGAGAACTGGAAAGCTTGTCTTCTGAGGTACCCCCTTTGATCTATTTATAGATTTTAAAGTCCGGTTTGCAAATAGCGAGGCTCCGCCATTCTAAATGGTTATATGCAGCCAAAAGTGGTCTGCCAACAGCCAAATTTCGCTATTTTGGAAGGCTGTTTACAGCTCTATAAGGGCATCCATGTAATTTTACCTCTGGACCATATTAGGCGAGTGACCCATGAAGGTGTCACTCGCCTATAGGGCGAGTGCTGGGTAAGCCAGACACTCGCCTCTACGACACCCCGCTGTGGGCGAATGCTGTTCTGGAAGGATCTCGCTCGCCCTCTTGAGCCAAGATCTGAAGGCGCCGACAACACTTGCCTCACTCAACGCCAAGGAACTGAAGGCGTCGACAGCACTCGCAGCACTCAACACCAAGGAACTAAAGGCGTCGACAACACTCGCCACACTCAATGCCAAGGAACTGGAGGCGTCAATAGCACTTGTCGCACTCAACGCCAAGGAAACGAAGGCGTCGGTAGAGCGAGCTCCACTCAATGCCAAGGAACTAAAGGCGTCGACAGCACTCGCCGCACTCAACACCAAGGAACTGAAGGCTTTGACAACACTCATCGCACTCAATGCTAGGGAACTGAAGGCGTTGACAGCACTCGTCGCACTCAATGCCAAGGAAACGAAGGCGTCGACAGCGCTCGCCGCACTCAACGCCAAGGAACTGGAGGCATCGACAGAGCGAGCTCCACTCAATGCCATGGAACTGAAGGCGTCGACAGTACTCGTCGCACTTAACGACAAGGAACTGGCCCGCGCAACTTGCTCGGCGAACACGGGAAGGGTCTCGATTCAGGTCTTGAGCTCTCTCGCTCCTAGAGATCCCGCAGAGCACTGATCCTGGAGGGGGGACCCACTCATCGAATACGGGGTTGTACAGTTGGTGCTCTGAATAAGATGTATTTCCGTCTGAAAGCTAAAGTGGTGGAATTATTGCAACTGTCAATGGTGCAGAGTAGTCCTCAGGGTGTGACTCCATAGGATGAAGCTGAAGTGAGAGAGGAGGGAATGAAGGACGTCGTGGCTCTGGTAATGAAGTGGGGAAGGGATCTGCAAACATGCACTCCTCGTAGTAAGGAATCAAATCATCTAGACTGAATATTGGGCTTGTCCCCATATTTTGGAGGATGTCAATCTCATAAGCATTCGTATCGATCTGCGCGTGACAGTATAAGGACCCATTTGGCGAACGCTTAATTTTTTTGTTGTTCCCTGTGGGAACCTGATACGTCTATGAACAAAGAGCCCGACATGATTGCATTAAACACGAATACAGATACAATCCAGAGCGAACTTCGACCAAGATCAAGGAGGTTGGTTCCTCCTATGACCCCTCTCTCAAACGAGAGCCAAAACCCTAAACCAAAGATAATCCAAACACTCTCATACCACCTCCTTATATAGGAAGGGGGGCTCACATGACATTCAACATAAATAAAAAGACTGATTAGTATTAATTAATATTAATTAATTAATACCAATTAAATACATGAATTAATTAAGGTGGTTTCCATATGCGCACTCTGGTGATCCCGGTGAGGGGTGGCCCCTCCGACAAAAATGTGAGTGTAACATTACGCCGGTCTTGAAAATCGTCATTGCCCTCAAGGCTGAGGTGCATTTTTTGTCGAGGACTTTAAGAACAGGAGCGGGGTACAACTTGTCGTCGTGGGGGTAGGGTAGCAAAAGTGGGATTAAAAGCGAGAAAATGATAAAATACGGAGTGTGGGCAAGGACTGATAGTTGCGGCAGGGGTTGATGGGAACGGATGAGTGTGGGTTCCAATGTTAAAGAGAAACAAAAAAATAGGGCGATTTGTGGGGGCAGACACACATGTCAGGGAAAGAAGTGTAAAGGGCGTAATTAAATGAAGTGTGCAGCTCAAGGTTAGCAGCCGCATGGGATTTGACGGGTCTTGAAAAAATAGGGTGTGACTGGATCTGACGGGTGCCGACGTCAGAGGGGGGAGGTGCGACAACGCGGAAGGTGCGGTGGTAGGGAGGTGCGGGCGTCAGCTTCGACAGCCGAAAACGGCGATGGAGGAGCGACTTGTGTGGTCGGGCGGCCAGTGATGCAAAGATCGTCTACTGCTGCGGCTGGAGACGGTTGCAGCGGGTCGGATACGGCTGCTGCAAGAAATGGCTGCGGGTCCGAAACGATCGTTGGTGGTGCGGCGGCGGCTGATGTTGCTGCTGCGGCGGGCTGATCGATGGTGCTGAAAGTGTGGGCTGCTGGAGGAATCTGATTGAGCTCCTTGTGTTGATCGAGCTTAGCGTGCATGCGTTGCACCATGGCGAGGATGTTGGCGAGCATCTTGGTTTGCCGATTGAGCTTGGCATATATGGAGATGACATTGAGGTGTGTGTTCATCGTGGCTTGATCCCCGGCGGCGTGGAATGAGCGGACGGGGGCGGTAGGTCGGACCATTGATACGTCTATGAATGAAGAGCGAGACATGATTGCATTAAACACGAATACAGATACAATCTGGAGCCAACTCCGTCCAAGATCAAGGAGGTTGGTTCCTCCTATGACCCTTCTCTCAAACGAGAGCCAAAACTCTAAACCAAAAATAATTCAAACACTCTTATACCACCTCCTTATATAGGGAGGGGGGGAAAGATTAAGGTGGTTTCCATATGCGCGCTCGGGTGGTCCTGGTGAGGGGTTGCCCCTCCGACAAAAATGCGAGGGTAACAGAACCTCTCAAATCGTATGTGAATCATAACTTGTCCTCCAATCTTAAAATTGTGATCTCACTTGTATCTATATGCGTGAACTTTATAATAATTATTGCTTGCAACAATCACCTTTTGTACTGACTCATGAAGTGTATGCGAATGATAAACAAACGTCTCAACAAACTTATTTAAATGATGTGAATGATGCAAAACAGACGATGAACTCGAATCATGCAACATAGAAGCGTCGTGTGTTATATGTGATAATAGTCATGCAACAGATGCAAATGAATGACGACTGACACAACAAACTGACTAAATGCATGCACTATATAGCAGTGAAAATCCCCAAGGATGGGTGGCTTATCTGGAGGCTCTTTGGGCGGGGAGTAGAAAAACTTATTGAGTGTACGTAGACCTCCCAACTGATTGACTGAGACAGTGATAATGAGTTGCAGAATCAGGACATGCCAAATATCTCATAAGGGATGCAAATCAACAGGAGGCTCACCGGGTGGTTGATAGAAAAAATCATCATGAATAACACCATCACCCGAAGGAATGTAATAGATGGTGACAAGAGAGTACGACGCACGGATGTGATGGGTACCTTTCAAATGATCAAGGCCCGTCAGGTGACTCACAATTCATCGTGTGCATGATGGTCACTAGTATAGGGACACGACCCACCACTAAAGTGCATGCCTTTTAGAAGGGGAAGCTCGTCAAATGAGACTCTCGGTGACTTAATCCCGGAGAGATCAACAATGGCATGTTGGCCTTCCGAGAGGAAAACACTATTAACGATAGTGTTCATGGGAACAAGTAGGTCACCCACAACAAAGTCATTGATATCCCCATGACCCTCACGAGAGAGTGGTGGCCAATCAAGAGGTGTGTTAGGGGGTTCATCAAAGCGTCCATCAATATGGTTATGATCTGCTAGACGAATATCGTCGGAAAGGGGTGTCCCAAAAAACGGGTGAGCCAACCACTAAGAGATCAACACTAGGCTCTCGGCTCATGGTCGTGATGTGGCTCGAGACAATGCTAAGGAAAGTGTGGGAAGAACCCCTACTCAAGTGTGGGTCAATCGGTATAGTGTCGAAAATCGTGTGAGGTATGAAGGATGGATATACCATCACAGTATCACTGGGTCACTCGTCCTCACTCACGTGATCACGCTCACTAGTCATACTGGTATCACTCTCCACCTGTATCATAAAATCATGATCAAATTCAACTTCAAGATCACACAAGACATCGAGTCTCATCAAAATGAGAAGTATCAAAATCAGGTGTCGTGTCTCTCATGTCGGTGGGAGCAGTACTCGATGCGTTGATGGCTTGACCTAAGCCCTTAGACTTTCTTACATGAATTCTTATTAAGGAATTCAATATGTGAGCAAAATCAACATCCAAACGATCAAATTGGTCAAGAACTAATCGTTGAAATTCGGCCCCAGGTGTCTCTGTTCGCGGAATACTATGAGGGTCTTGACATGTGATGTGGTACTGGCGATGACGACATCTACCGGGCTCCTGAGGGTCATCTAGATGACCATCCATAATATAGTCAATTCATGCTCGTGGGTGGACGTGAATCCTACGAACATGCGGTGGTGGTTGCGCGTATACAGACTCAGGTCCCTCGAGTAAAAGAGACGCGTAACAACGATGCCCGAATAAAATTCAGCTTTACCACCATAAGGTCATGGAGAGGTGTAATGATTGTAACGTGAGGACCTCTCATCGTGGTAGTCATCTCTAGCATAAGGGAATCGCCTCAAAGAGTCAACATGATCCCTGAAAGTTGTGTGTCACGCAGGAGGATAGTCAACGTGATAATAATAAGAGTGCTTCTTTAGTGAATGCGAGGGATATCGATGATGGTACGACATAGTACAAAACCTATGGACTCAATAACTGCGTATTAAACTAAAGTCCGAACCTGTGCTCTGATACCAATCTGATGCAGCACGAGTCTACAAGTGGCGGGGGAACCGAATGTCCAAACCTTAGATGCAGTGCAAATGATCACATGATGAATGCAATGAATCTATGATGACCTTAACATGAAATCATGAGCACTCTAGAATGACCTGCAAGCATACAAGCACTCCAGTCAAATGTAAACTCAATGCACATGCAAATAATTGGGTCCAATTGCAATTTAGCCACGAGCACTAAATTAAAATAAAGATTTCAAACAGTCGCATGCACAGTTGTTCGCAAAATTAATGTAGAAATAGCAAGTTAAAATCCACATTTACTTGAGTCACAATTAATTTAAGCGCACAATGAATATGACTGACAAATCACGAGATATTACAATACAAAAATGCAAATATTAGATAGCATCCAACAAGTCATGTGTCTGAACACACAATAATATAAGACAATAATTCCAAATAATGACTTACACATGCAGGTGGAAGTGGGGTGGGTATAACAACGATCCAACGACGGATGCCTCCGTCAAGAACTGCAGGTGGCTGAAAAGTGGAAAGAAGAAGCTCAGGGATGGACTTGTGGCTGAATAGATAGAGGTTTGGGTTGTGGGATGGCTTAGGAAAGTAGTTGTGTTATGTTGGGTCTTGGTAGGGCCCCCGGCCCCCAGGCCTAGCTCATAGAGAAGATATGTAACCTTGAAGCAAATCTTTTCATTCTTCTCAAGAACAAATCGATTCAAGCTTGTTGAATTATTCAAGGCTTACTAAAAAAAGTAGAGTTTTTTTTTTCTAAAGTGCAAAGGAAGACCTTTTCAAATAAACTATATTTTCTCAAGTCCTCTGAGTAAAAGATAAAGCTAAAGTCATTCTTCATCAACCTTCAAGAATACTCAAGATATTCCGAGATCCATCTTGTCGAGTCTAAGAAAGTTTTGTAATAAACTCGTAAACTTTTTTTAGGATTTTTATTGAAATCTGAGTGTATGGTCCTTTGTGACTTGAATGTGAGGTTCTACTTTGGAACCTAAGGTATGATTCTAGTTGAGAATTTGAGTGTGATTCTGAGCTTGGGGATCCATTAGTATCCTTGAGGTAGGAGTGTTGACTTCAAGTTATCAAATCTGAGTTGATTGGTTGAAGTTTGTTGAGTCTAACTCGCTGCTAGATATGTGGAGGAGGAAGTGAACGTACCCAGTGTAACACCTCCCCTGTAATGACTATATAATATGGGTCCGGCCGGGGCCCCACAACATACAAATGTCACAGCTTTAGCATTAAAAGATGATATTAACTACCCAACTCAAAACTAAGAATAAAGCACCAGCGGAAAACACCAACAAAACCAGAAGTTATCCATTACCAAACAGGAGTATCAAAATGACCTTAAGACCTTACACAAAATAAGTCCAAAATTGAAATGACAACAAGGTCAAACATCAACGTGCAAAAGCACTCCTAGGCTACCTCGACATGCAAGCCAGAAATACCAAAAACATGGAGCATCACAATCATGAAGAAAATAAGCTAGTAAGCATGGTATCACTTCATGAGGCTTATGCCTTTTCGGCCGGTGCACTTGCTCCCGCTTGCGATCCTTGCCCTGTAAAAATTTGTAGTAATGTGGGTCAGCAAAGACTGGTCTCTACTGTGTAACCAACATATCTCCTCCCAGCCGCCCCTAACGGACCCCGGGGTACACCTCCAACCTGCAAGTCAGCACTTCATATGTCATATACATAAACATGTAAAGCTTTAAAATAGGTTTGGATGTCTCAAACAACATACACATTTTCTATGTTGAACATATAATTAAAGGGGCCTACTATGCAACATGTATGCAACCTCGGACTTCACCCAAGGCACCCTATCGCGTATGCATCTAATACATCATCATAACATAACAACTGGGTACTTCTAATTTCTCCATCGGCATCAAGCCAAAAACAAAAAGGGTACTGCAATTCCCCTAATAACATACAAGCCACCACATGGAAATCTTGCCAAGTCCCCACCCGCTCGTGGGTCTTAGACCCGGGCTTGCCTGCAAACTCTGATTTCTCACGTCAGAATTCCATCTCACACACAAACCGATTCTAAGAACCCTCGCCGGACCCCACCCGCTCGTGGGCTTCATTGCCAGGGCTTGTCCTATGCTTAACATTCTTGTCAGTCTCATAGAAGGGGACTAGTCTTGCCGGGACACTCTCCCCACATGACTTGCACGTTACGGGATAGCCAACCGACCATGGAGACAAAGCCGCACCTTAGCACATCACAATCCATAACCTTTCCCACCCCAATTTCTCATTCATACTGCAACGTTCTCGCGCACTAAGGAAACCATTTACCGCTAATGC
Organism: Platanthera guangdongensis; assembly: GCA_039583875.1. Lineage (NCBI taxonomy): Eukaryota > Viridiplantae > Streptophyta > Magnoliopsida > Asparagales > Orchidaceae > Platanthera > Platanthera guangdongensis. The sequence goes on from CM077151.1 coordinate 48,402,598, forward strand.
GGAGCTAACCTTGTCCGGTTCAGGCTACGAGTACTCACTCGAAAAAGGGGGAAACACATACATCGCAAACGACATCTTGCCGCAACGGATTTCTACAAAATCCTTAAGGCTCGCTATGCAACATCTTCGAGTCGGACTAACGGTCACGACTACGGCTTCACCCACCATGCCTAATCCACTACCGGAGCAGATCTCTAATGCAATATCATGTCGGGGACGGACACAATCAATCCGATGGTTCCTCTTGAACCATGGCGACCCAAAACCCTCTCATTTGAGAGATTTGGTGCCCAAGAGCTTGAAAAGCAAGAAAGAAAGAGATGTTATGCACGCATCCTAGAAACTGAGAGGATAAAATGTCGTTACCTTATGACCTCTCTTCCTAGCCATGAAATCCTTGCTTTGAACGGATTGACACGAGCGCCTTCACGCCCTCTCCATGGATCTGGTCTCAGAATGACGATCGGAGCTCCGAAGCTTCGTCAATGGCGGTGGAAGACCTTCTCCTTCCTCCTCCTCACTCTCACCCAAACCCTTGGTCAACTCTCCAAAAGATAAGGAATGAAGGGAAGGGGCTCTCAGCCCTAATAAGATCATTTGGGCGGAATATCTGTGGCGCACGACCAGTGGTCGTGCGCACTGGATCCCATGATTGTGCACACTGGATCCAATGTCGAGCTTATCGACCTACCGCTAGCGATGTTTCTTCCGCCGGGCGTTAGCTTCCAGCGACTCCAGGTCTGAAAATTGGGGTGTTACAACTCCTCCCACTTTACAAGAATATCATCCCCGAAATTAATCTTCATATAAGAAGACAGCAAGAAAATAATTGCAACAATTAAAACAACCATTTCTAATCAGGCAATCAGCCGAAACCAATATTGCAACGTCTCAAAATACTGTTGCTACATACCAGTTACTGTTTCAAACCAGCATTACACAAATAACTCGGGATAGTCCTCGCACATTGCTTGCTCACGCTCCCAAGCGAACTCGTCACGCCCGCAGTTATCCCAATGCACCTTCACGAGCTTAACTTCTTTGTTCCGCAACTGCCGAACTTTTGCATCCTCTATACTAACTGGACGAACTTCGTCCTCAAGTCCTCTTCTATCGGCACCGATGCCGATTCGATCACCACACTAGCCTCCACTAAGGCTTTCCTCAATACGGAGACATGGAAAATATTGTATAATCCACTCAGCTTTGTGGACAAGGCCAACCGGTATGCTGCTTCTCCCACCCGTTCTATAACCTCGAAAGTCCCAAAAACCTCGGACTCAACTTCTTGAGTCGACGAATCCGCGAAACACCTTTGAACGGCTTGATCTTTAGATAGACCAAGTCGCCTATCGTGAACTTCAGCTTCCTATGGCGAGCATTAAATATTTTGCTTGCCGATCTTGAGCAACTTTCATGCGCTCTTGAATGGTTCGCACCAACTCGCATGCATTAGCTACCACTTATTTTCCCAAAAGTTTGGTGTCTCCTGCCTCTGTCCAAGACATCGGTGTTCGACACCGTCTCCCATACAAAGCTTCATACGACGCCATCTTTATACTTTCTTGGTAACTGTTTTTATAAGCGAACTCTACCATGAGGAGGTGATCCTCCCACTTCTTACCGAAGTCAAGAGTACACATCCTCAGCATATCATCCATAGTACGGTTCGTTCTTTCGGTTTGCCCATCAGTTTGAGGATGGAAAGCCGTACTGAACTTGAGCTTCGTGCCCAGACTCTTCTGAACCAACCTCCAGTCATTGGATGTGAACCGCCCATCACGATCACTAACTATACTCTTAGGAATTCCATATAGTCGCACAATGTTGCGAACATACAACTCTACCAGCTTCTCCACGCTGTCCTCTTTCCGATTTGGGATGAAGTGAGCCACTTAGGTCAAGCGATCCACGATCACCCAAATCGCGTCATTACCCTGCTGCGACTAGGTAACCCATGTACAAAGTCCATGGAGATGTCATCAAATATTCACTCAGGAATAGGAAGAGGCTTCAGGAACCCGCCCGGCTTCTGACACTCGGCCATCACTAAGGCACAAGTTTGGCACTGACTCACACACAAAGATACATCCTGCTTTAAACCAGGCCACCAAAAGGATTTCTTCATATCCAAGTACATCTTTGTACTGCCCGGGTGAATGGAGTACTTTGTGGAGTGGAGCCTCAAACATCAACTCCTCATGGAGCTTGCCGAACTGCGGTACACAAATCCTTCAGTCCTTACTCAGAATCCCATCAATCAACTCCCATGCGCTACTCTCGCCCTTTTGAGCTTCCACCACGTATGGTTGGAACTCCACATCCAAATGGGTCGCTTCCCGAATACGATCGGACGAATCATTCTGCATTTCAATCCAGTTCAACTGAGCCACACTAGACTCGCCTATTGCTACACACTCCATGCCAAGGGACTCACAGTCCCGCATCAACCGCTCATCATGAGCTTCGATCCAACTCTCTTGACCATGACATTTCCTACTCAAGGCATCCGCCACCACGTTGGCTTTGCCTGGTGCATACTAAATTATCACTTCATAGTCTCCAAGAAACTCGACCCATCTGCGATGTCGCATATTCAAGTCCTTCTGATCTAGAAGATACTTCAGATTCTTGTGATCCGTAAAGATCTCCACTTTCGCACCATACACATAGTGCTGCCATAACTTCAAAGAAAAAATTACCGTAGCCAACTCCAAATCATGGACGGGGTAATTCCTCTCGTGAGGCTTTAGCTGCCTAGATCCAAAAGCTATCACGCTGCCATGTTGCACCAACACACAACCAAAACCGCATCCTGATGCGTCACTAAAAATCTGAAATCCTTTGATCCCTTTAGGAAGGCTTAGGATTGGAGCTGTCATTAGCCTCCCCTTTAGAGTGTCAAATGCTTGTCTGCACTCCGGAGTCCAAATAAACTTCTGGTTTTTACGAATTAGAGAGGTGAGGCGGAGGGCTATCCGCGAAAAGTTTTCCACAAACCTTCTATAGTACCGGCTTGTCCAAAAAACTTTGGACTTCCGCCACGGTTCTCAAGATTGGCCAATCTCTGATGGCTTCAACTTTCGCCGGATCCACCGCCACCCTATCACCACTAATCACATGGCCCAAAAAAAGCCACCTTCTCCAACCAGAACTCGCACTCCGAGAACTTTGCATAAAGATAGTTCTCTCTCAACACTTGCAAGACCACTCTCAGTGAGTCTCATGCTCGGCCTCCGATTTGGAGTACACCAAGATATCGTCAATGAAGACCACTACAAAAGAGTCCAAGTACTACCAAAATACGGATGGCGCGTTCGTCAAGTCCATAAATACGGATGGCGCGTTCGTCAACCCAAACGACATCACTGAGAACTCGAAGTGACCATACCTCGTACCAAAAGCTATCTTAGGTATGTCCTCGTCTCGAATTCGTAACTGAGTACCATGATCTCAAATCCAACTTAGAATACACCACCGTCGAACAGGTCGTCTATCCGAGGATTCAGATACTTATTCTTGACAGTCAATTTATTCAACTCTCGGTAATCTATGCACAACCACATACTACCATCCGTCTTCTTCACAATTAACACTGGTGCACTCCACGATGAAGAACCGGGGTCTAATATACCCTTGCTACAACAGTTCCTGCAACTGTACTTTGAGTTCGACTAACTCCTTTGGTGTCATCCTAAAAGAGGACGTGACACCGGCCTAGCCTCTGACACTAACTCGAATGAGAAATCAATCTCCCGTCGAGGAGGTGCTCCAGGAAACTCCTCAGGAAACATATCCTCGTACTCTGCCACTACTGACACTTCCCCAAGCAATAACTTGGAAAGGCGAACCTCCAACAATGCTACAAGAGCTACTCCCCCTGGTTAACTAACTGCCCGCACCAACTACATGGCCGAAATCAAGGAAAAGGCCGCTCCACTGAGGCCCTCAAACTTAACTTCTACCGTACTTCACCCCTCAGGGTCACCACCTTAGACAGACAGTCAATATTGGCACGTTGCTATGCAAGCCAGTCCATTCCCAAAATGACATCGAACTCCACCAACGGTAAAACCACTGCTATCACCGTGAAGTCAACTCCGTCCAAACTCCAACAAATGCACCCCTTCGTCCTGGTAGTCATGGATGACCCATTGGGCATGCGCACCTTCAAATCTGCGTCCGCCAAAAATGGCTCAACTCCAGTCCTCCGATAAAGCTTTCTGCAAGGACGGAGTGTGACGCTCTCGTATCAAACAGTACCCTGGCGGGGTACCCAGAAACTAACACAAAACATGTCACCACATCGGGTTGGCGGATCGCTTCCTACTCTACTGCCCAAGGTTATACGCCCTTGGCTGCACGGGTTGGAAATGAGAAGCGCTAGACTATACCGTCATTATTCCTTTCTCCGAATTATTGTAGGGATGAGACTTCTTCTTCCACTTACTCCCTTCAGTCCTTTCTTGAGATTGAGAAGACTTTCCTTCTCCCTGCTTTGCATCGAAACCCTTTCGACGTTAGGGTTCACTCCAAATCGCTCTCCAAGGTTCTGGCAGCCCCAACCGGCTCGTTGAAAACCAGCATTCTTCATGCCAATTAGGGGTTGTCTCAGATTCTCCCTCAGTCCGTGGTAGAAGAGGTTGTCCCTCTCCACATCGTCAGCCATGGTCGTTCCAGCATAATGGCCCAATCGAGTAAACTCCTGAACATACTCGTCCATTGTCTTGTCTCGCTACACCAAGTGCAGGAATTACCTCTAAAGGGCTAACCTCGTCGACATTGGAATGTTTTTTTCAAGAAAGCATTTCCGAACTCCTCCATGGTCGGGGTGCGACCAGGAAACTAGCGACCGCTATGGATCACCTACCACAACTTAGCCTCGCCCTCCAACATGAAACCTGCAAACAAATTCGCTTGCTTCTAGTCACACAACTAGACACAAGGACACTCACGGTCCCACAATACTCCTATGTGGATAACTTCTTAACGCAATTCGTTTAGGACATTCGTCCACAAAGACATACCTTGGACACTAACCTCGCTTTGATACCAAATTGTAACACTTTCCCGGTAATGACTATATAATATGGGTCCGGCTGGGGGCCCACAACATACGGACGCCACGGCTTTAGCATTAAAAGATGATATTAACTACCCAACTCAAAACTCATAATAAAGCAACAACGGAAACACACTAACAAAACCAGAAGTTATCCATTATCAAACAGGAGTATCAAAATGGCCTTAAGGCCTTACATAAAATAAGTCCAAAACTGAAAAGACAACAAGGTCAAACATCAACATGCAAAAGCACTCCTAGGCTACCTCGGCATGCAAGCTGGAAATACCAAAAACATGGAGCATCACAATCATGAAGAAAACAAGCTAGTAAGCATGGTAATCACTTCATGAGGCTTAGGCCTTTTCGGCCGGCGCACTTGCTCCCGCTTGCGATCCTTGCCCTGTAAAAATTTGTAGTAACGTGGGTCAGCAAAGGCTGACCTCTACTGTGTAACCAACACATCTCCTCCCGGTCGCCCCTAACGGACCCCAGGGACACCTCCAACCTGCAAGTCAGCACTTCGTATGTCCTATACATAAACATGTAAAGCTTTAAAAACAGTTTGGATGTCTCAAACAACATACACGTTTTCTATATTGAACATATAATTAAAGGGGCCTACTATGCAGCATGTATGCAACCTCGGGCTTCACCCAAGCACCCTATCGCGTATGCATCAAAAACGTTCATCATAACATAACAACTGGGGACTTCCAATTTCCCCATCAGCATCAAGCCACAAACAAAAAGTGTACTGCAATTCCCCTAACGGCATACAAGCCGCCACATGGTAAATCTTGCCAAGGCCCCACCCGCTCGTGGGTCTTACACCGGGCTTGCCTGCAAACTCTGACTTCTCACGTCAGGATTCCATCTCACACATAAACTGATTCTAAGAACCCTCGTCGGACCCCACCCGCTCGTGGGCTTCATTGCCCGGGCTTATCCTATGCTTGGCGTTCTCGTCAGTCACAGAAGGGGACTAGTCTCGCCGGATACTCTTCCCTCATGACTTGCACGTCACGGGATAGCCAGCCGACCACGGAGACAAAGCCGCACCTTAGCACATCACAATCCATAACCTTTCCCACCCTAATTCCTCATTCGTACTGCAACGTTCCCGCGTACCAAGGAAACTATCCACCGCCAACGCGGAGCTAACATTGTCCGGTTCCGGCTACAAGTACTCACTCGAAAAAGGGGGAAACACATACATCGCAAACGACATCTTGCCGCAATGGATTTCTACAAAATCCTTTAAGGCTTGCTATGCAACATCACCGAGTCGGACTAACGGTCGCGACTACGGCTTCACCCACCATGCCTAATCCACTAACGGAGCGGATCTCTAATGCAAAATTGTGACGTTTCGCGTTTGTCAGGTACGACTTTTGTATTTATTTTTGCACCACAATTTTTATTATTAAAGTAACCAAAGTAAACGTGACAATTAATCCCCCGATGATGAAAATATACAAAATGAGATCCAACAGTTTTATTATAGAGCGATATACGTCGGTTTAAAATAGCGTGTGCGTAAACAAGGTCGTGCAAAGAGGTTGATATACTCGATATTTCTATATAAATATGGAGTTGTATTCGTTGGGCAATATATGGATTTTTGGTAATGAATTGGCGAAAATGTCATGAAATTGGTTATGGGTGGCTACGAAAAAAAATTTCGGACCGACGACTTAAGGTTATGTTAGCTATTAGCTAGTCTTTGAAGGATTTGTAAAGGGGTTTGACTTTCACTTGATTGTGTTAATAAACACTTTGCAAAATTGTAATTCTTATTATGGCATTAGAGGCGGTGGGGAGCTGTATACGTCGAATGGTTTCTTTCCATTCTGCCGCTCGACCGATCATTTCCTTCTATCTTTCTTCTCGGTGACATCGCAGATAGGGTTTGTGAATCCTTCTTCTTATCATCTTCTCTACCTCTCATCTCCTCTGATATTGAGCAGAAATCTATTAGGATTTCTTCTCCTACTGCTGGTTTCACTGTTCGATGTTGAGTTGGCGGCCTTGGAAGTCGATTGTGGACTCGTGGTACTTGCATCGGTGCTCGAATTCTTGTTATTTCACTGTGCCTCACTGTGAGCTCTTGTTCTTTCTTCTTTGTTTAATTGCTTTTGTGTTGGGTGGTTTTCACAGAGAGTGGTTAAGGATGCGTGGTATGTGGTGAATCTGGAAATTTTCAGCTAGGGTTTCTGTTTTTCGTTTGGTATCGACAGGGTTGTGGGTGGCTTTCATGTGAGAATTTTGGCCTTTGTTTTGTTGTTGCCTTGGGTTGTGCTAGCTGTTACTGATCTAACCGTGTCAAGTTGGATTGGGGTTTCAATCCATTGAGCTGGCTGTTGATCTTTAGCTGTTACCTGGAATTGTTTCACTGTTGACTTTGGTTTGATATTGGCCGGCAGCTTCTATCCTTGTTCTGGTAACTGAGTTTGGAGGTTGTTGTTGTTGTTCCTGTAGAGGCTAGTTACAGGCACCCAGTAAAGGTATTTTTCAGTTTTTGTTTGGGGAAATTCTGCCTTGACCAGCTTCCAGGAGTGGGAAGTTGTGTGTGTGTTCTGTTTCTTCAGCAAAAGGAGATGTCTTTATGGGTCAATTGTTTATAGGGGTGTGCAATCTGTTGTGTGTGCACTTTGTATTGTGTGGGCAGCATGTGTTAGTGCTAAAATAAATTGTGTCTGTGTGTGTGATAAACCTTCAACCTGTGTGTATGGGTATGCGTGTGGCATGTGATAGCAAAGGCGTCCACCTTAGCGTCAACATCGATATTATTATGAGAGTGCAACCCAATAGAAATAGTAATGTGCCTCAAAATTACAATGATATGACAGATACATTGAAGGATGGCATCGCACAATAGTCGCGACGATGACGCGAGGCGTGGTATCGGGAATGAACACCTCAATGTGAGATCTACCTTTTTAATTTATGCTTACGGTTGTTATATTTTCTTATCCGCGCACACATACTTTTCAATGATACTTGCGTCGCTCCTAGGTATGGACAATGAATAATTATAACTGCATCGTTTATGATATGACTTGCTTTGAAAGTAAATCAAACGACTTTATTCTGAGGGGAAAAAATTAAATAAATTCACTTATGTAAATGTGTCGACACATAGAAATGTGTAGGGTATATTGAAAATGATGCGCGTAAATGTTATTGCTGAATGTCCAAATCAGTCGGCCGAAAGGCATAAACGCGTGATGAACGTACTGATTTGGCTATATGAAGACCCAGCAGGGTCGGGCCCAAAATACTGATATACTGAATACAGATACGGTTTACTGATTCAATTGCCCTAAATATTTCTAATGAATGTAATTATAATATATTCTTGCATCCTGTTAGACATTTGTTACATGCACATGATTACTATTACTGCTTACGTGCTCTCGAAATCACTTTTAAACTGAATATGCATATTGTTATATATTCATGTTCACTTGTATGTATAGCAGGTTAAAAAGATAGTTGCTCACTTAGTCTTTATTAAAGACTAACGGTTGCTAATCCAAACATTTTAGGTAAAGGCAGCTCACAAAATAAACAGCGCTGAAGTTTCTTTAGCTGCGAAGACCCCTTCTAAGAGAACTGCTACATATTTTGTTTTTATATCGATGTATATGGACAGACATGTTTGGTAGATGGTTAGACTTGATGGTTATGGATGATATGTAAATACGTTTCATCGTGGCAAGAAAGTAGACTTTGAGATAGAATATCATATGTGACATTATATGAAACTATTATACTCATTGTGTTTAAACAGGGAAGAAAATTTGAAAATTTGCAATGTATTTACTTGTTTTAAAACCTATTTATATGAAATTGGACGGACTACGGGCCGTTACAAATATCATGCTGGGGACGGACACAATCAACCCGGTGGTTCCTCTTGAACCATGACGACCCAAATCCCTCTCATTTGAGAGATATGGTGCCCAAGAGCTTGAAAATCAAGAAAGAAAGAGATGCTATGCACTCATCCTAGAAACAGAGAGGAGAAAATATCATTACCTTATGACCTCTCTTCCTTGTCATGGAATCCTTACTTTGAACGGATTGACACTAGCGCCTCCACGCCCTCTCCACGGATCTGGTCTCAGAATGACGATTGGAGCTCCGAATCTTCGTTAATGGCGGTGGAAGACCTTCTCCTTCCTCCTCCTCACTCTCACCCAAATCCTTGGTCAACTCTCCAAAAGATAAGGAATGAAGGGAAGGGGCTCTCATCCCTAATAAGATCATTTGGGCGGAAGATCCCAGGCCCTGGATCGGATTTAAGGAAAAATCGGACGGCCACGAAATGAAATGACGGACCAGACCCGTCTGCACGATCAGTGGCGCATGACTAGTGGTCGTGCGCAATGGATCCCATGATCGTGCGTTTAACACTGGCAGAACTCTAAAACAAATAAAACCAAAGCTTATGAGCAGTGTCGCACGACCAGTGATCGTGCGCACTAAGTCCAATGGTCGTGCGTATGCCCTAGGCAGAACTCGGAAAAATGGAGAACAGTGCACACGATCAGTGGCGCACGGCCAGTGGTCGTGCACATTGGATCCCATGATCATGCCCACTGGATCCAATGCCGAGCTTATCGACCTACCGCCAGCGGTGTCTCTTCCGCCGGGCGTTAGCTTCCAGCGACTCCAGATCTGAAAACTGGGGTGTTACACCCAGCTCGAGAAATCATTATAAATTTTCTATGTTTGTGCGATTGTTTGTTTGTAGTTCAATATTCTTATAATTCCTTAAATAATTTGAAAAAGATGACAACACTTATTCACCCTCTAGGTAAAGAGACATCCCATAACTTACATGCCCAACCCTTTTCCCCTCATTTAGTCGAACATAGGTGTGTTTACAAAGATCGGGCCCAGCCTAGAAAAGCATGACTAAGCCAGAGCCTATACTAGCTTGCCTAGACTGGGCTCTGGTGGCCCAACAGGGCCCCCATATCGGCTCACATCCTGGCCCGGTGTCTAGCCCGAGCAGGCCTGGCTAAGCCCGGGCAACGGGCATGGCTAGGCCCGACACCTAGGCCAACAGGATTTCCAAAATCCCACCGGAGATTTCCATCAAAACCAGCATGTAGGCGGGATTTGATGGAAATCTCTCTTGCTGGCTAGATTTCCTGATGGAAATCTTGTCAGGCGGGATTTCCTATATATGAGAAAAATCCTTCCTAATAGGCGGAATTTGTCACCTATTGGATAACTGGGCCAGCCTGGGCTTGGGCCGATCTTGGAGGCCCTGGTGGACCCCTTTTTGAGGAGGGGGTGGGGGTGGGGCGAGCCCGTCTAAAGCCAGGCCCGAGCCTGAGCCCGAGTGGCAAAAGCTCAGGCCCGACATGCCCGATCTCGGCCTGGGCATGCTAAGATTTTTGGACAGGTCTAGTCGAACCAAAATAAGTAGAGAGTAGGATAGCCTCGGCTAACAGTGGGTTGAAGTAAATAAAGAGCTCTGACGATCACCAACGGAAGATTTGGTCTTCATAAACCCCTAGCTCTCGACAGCCTCCCCCATCGACCCTATGTTGAGTTCCTTACTCCTCCCCCTTCACTTAGATATAAGGATTCTTATAGCTCACCCTTTATTACCCTCCCAAAAATAATGAAGCTATTTTATAGCCATTTCTTAGTCGTTTCCGGTGATCTTGCGAACGACCAGAGCATGAGCAGCTTTGGCAATGATCGACGACCAATCTGGACGCCGCCCCGTGGATGCCCGATGTCACTTCCATGAGGGAGCTCCGTCGTATGCCCTAATTTATGGAGGAAGACTATGTTCTCGCTGGGTTTGATCTCCACAGTTGGATCTATTTATTAATTAATCAACAATGGAGATATTAGCGACAATCATTGCCCCTTACTACAATACCCCGACAACTTCAACACTTCCACTCATTAGCGACAATCATTGCCCCTTACTACAATACCCCGACAACTTCAACACTTCCACTCATGCTCACCTTCTCTCAGTCACATGATTTTCGCACGTCAACACTCCCGCCACTCGCAATCCCTCAATGTATTGAGAAATCGAATAACAACCGACGTAATGCACACGACGAGAGTGCTGATGTGCAAAACCCATGGGACCAAGAGCAGATGAGCACGAGCAAAATACTGTCTTGATCGTAGCACTATCACACAGGGGCAAAAGAGTTGTGCTCTTTCACTCATCTATACTATATATAAAGATACCCCTTAAGGTGTAACCGTGTTGACACAAAAATCTGGACCGTTCAATCTTCCATAGGAGGATTTTACCTGTTGAATCAAGGAGGAGGGTGGCCTACTAATAGCATCTCTAAGAAAATCAAGTTAACTCCATCCCATTACTCTCCCCATACCCAAATCCATCCCGATGCACTGATCACGATTTTGGGTGCCGCCGACGGCCTGCCCGGCGGGCTCGCTGGACCCCGGTGAACCCGCTGGGGGTAGTCTGGCGGCGCTCCTGCAGGGCCTCCGCCGGCAGTAGCCCCGACCGTGAGCTCTCGGCCACCGCCGACGGTGGACTTGTCGGAGCGCCGCCAGACTACCACCAACAGATTCGCCGGGGCTCAACGAGTCCGCACGCGAGCTCCGAGCAAGCCGTCGGTGGAGGGCTAAGCCAATCACATGTTTTTCTTTCTAAAATTTCCCTTCAAAAAATAATAATAATAGATAACAAAATTAAATAATTTAAAATTTATATAATTAAAATATAAAAATAATATCTTGTCCCGTCAAGGGCGGGCAGAGCCCACCAATCATGCCTTACTACTATTTAAATTTTTTTTCGTCCACTACTCAGACGAAAAAATCCTCCGCGAGATCAATTAGAGCAGCAAGTGCATGCTGAAATAATGGGTCTGTTTGGGATAGCTCTGACGGCTGGAGAAGCTCTTTCCCAGCCACCAGAGCTGTTAATGCTGCTGTTTGGGAGGGCTCTTTAATGGAATCGCGGTTCGAAAAGCCGCTCTCAGAGCTATTTTCCGTAAGCCAGACCCTCCCTGCGTTCAACTCTCCCGAAATCGATTTTATTTCTCCCCGATTCCGCGTCCATCCCGATCCCGCAGCCCTAGCGTCCCGTCCTTCGCAACCCTTCTTATCCTTCGCAACCAAAGGAAGAACGACGACATTGCATCCCGCAGCCTTCTCTCGAACGATGACATCGCAGCCCGCAGCCTTATCTCGAACGACGACATCGCAGCCCTTTTTCTCCGACAGCCCTTAGCCCGCAGTCACGGTCGTCTTCTCCAGCCTTGCTTCCGTCGGCCCGGCTTCGCGCTCTCTCCTCCGCCTAGCTTCCGTCGGCCTAGCTTCCGTCAGCTCGGCTTCTTGCCCCAGCTTCCGCCGGACAACAGATATCCGGCTCTCTCTTCCCCTCTTCAATTGACGGTAATTTTTCCTCTTAAATCATGTGGTTTTGGGGTTTGAATTTATATGTTTGATTTTTTTGGCTTTTTGTAGCGATGTGTGTGTGTGATTGGGTATGTGTTTTGTGTATGAATGTGTGTGTGTGTGTGTGTGTGTGTGTGTGTGTGTGTGTGTGTGTATGGATTTGTGTATATGGATTTGTGCATGAATGTGTGTGTATTTGTGTGTGTGTGTTTTGAATTTGTGCATGATTGTGTGTGTATATGGATGTGTGTGTGTGTGTATGGATTTGTGTATGAATGTGTGTGTATAGAGATGGATGTGTGTATGTTTGTGTGTGTGTGTGTGTGTGTGTGTGTGTTTTGTGGATGCGTGTATGTGTGTTTTGAATTTGTGCATGATTGTGTGTGTATATGGATGTGTGTGTGTGGGTGTGTATATGGATTTGTGTATGAATGTGTGTGTATAGAGATGGATGTGTGTTGATGCGCGAAAATGGAACCGGCTAGTTAACACAGAGGGGGTGTGTTCGGTCTCACAAGCTGAGAGTGGAGAGGAAGAGGAAGAAGGTTTTTGTGGGGGAAGAGGAAGCTTCTGAGTGCTCGAAAGTGGAGCCAGCACTTGTCAAAGGGGTTGCGGGGATAGAGGAGAGGTTTGCTGAGAACAGTGGAGGAGCTTGATCAGGAGCTGTCGAGCTGACGGGTACTATGATGGTTGTGCTTGCAGGTTGTGTGCCGAGGGAGCTGAGCTGAGCTAAGAAGAAGAGAGAGGGGGCCGCTAGCAGCGGCAACAGCAGACTTCGTCCGCCGCGGCTTAAATGTCACTCTTGCGACGAGCTTTCCTTTTATTAATATTGAGAGTTACGGCTTGCTAATACACCTTTACAAGAAAGCAATAAAGGGTACAAGAAGGAAGCTGGCGGCTAAGGAAGAAGTGCTAGAAGAGGCTGCGCGGACTGAAGAGCAAAGTCGACAGGCCGCGCGGTTAAGGGAAAGAGGAGACCGCGCGGACTGGAGAACAGAGGCCGGCAGGCCGCGCAACTAAGCAGAGAGAAGGGAGTGCAGACTGAGAAACGGAGTCCGCATGAGGTGGGCTTGCTGTGTCTGAGTCTGAAGCTGACGCTGACCGTGAGGCTGAAGCTCCCTCCAGCTGACTCCCCCCCCAAATGAGAGTATGAGGGTATATTTATAGGCCCGAGGAGGTAACGGCTTGCGGTGACGTTACCTCCGGTGAGACGGTAACTTGAGCGAGAAGAAGACGGAGTCCGTCGAGTCCGCAACAGGCCGCGCGGACTGAGACTTGCTTCTAACGTTGGTGCTGCTGATGGCGAACTGGGAGACTTAGTGGTGGACTGCGATGCAGGTTTGTGGAGTCCACTACTGCTGAGCTGAGACTGTTCGCCTGCTGCTGGGGTGGCGGATGTTGGAGGCTAAGCGGCAGACTGCAAGGAGAAACCGTTAAGTCCGCCGCTGCTGAACTGAGCGAGCTATAAGGGGTGCAAGTAGGAGAGTGCCCGTGGAGTTCGCCGAGTCCGCACGAGGTTATGCGGATTGGGAGTGTGCCTTCTGGAGGATCTGCTGTCTGGCGGGCTGGAAGGAGTCCTCCACTACTGATTGAGTCCGCGCCAAGACCGCGGACTGTGGGAGAGTTGACCCTGCTGCTGCCGAGAAGCTGGTGCTGGGTAAGGAAAGGCGGACTACAAAGAGAATCCGCCGAGTCCGCCAAGTCTGCTTCTGCTGGCGATCTGAGTCTGCTTATGTTGGAGTGGGGATCCTAGTTGTTGAAGCTGTTGGGGTTCAGTGATGAAGGCGGACTGGAAGTCTTGACCGCACTTTGAGTCCGCCGAGCTCGCGTTGAACGGGACATTGCTGCTGGTGTTGGAGGGTAGCCGGAACTGGAGTTTATGATCTGTAGGCGGGCTGGAGGAGTCGGCTGCCCATGCTGCTGGGCGACAAGGGATATGCGACCTGCCGTACTGACAAGGCATGCCGCTCATTTTGGCGAGGCAGGGACGGAGGTAGCCGGCTGGCGGCCTGGGGGCAGGTCGCCACCTGTGCTTGGCGGTTTGGAGCGGTCTGGTGTTCTTGAAGAGCGACTTGCAGGAGCGGGCTGAAAGAGCGGCTAGTTCCTGCAAAGGACGCGGCTTGTTGCCGACCTGAGCGGATAGGGAGTTGAGTCTGACAAAGAGAGTCCTGCAGAGACAACCTTGCGGTCAAGCTGAAAAAGCAGCAGCCTGCAGAGGCGGACTACAGAAACAGTCTGCGGCCCCTGCCGACCAGAGGAAGGCGCGCGGCCTGGGCGGTCAGACCGCTGAGACCGTGCAAGCCGCGCGGCCTAAGCGGACAGAGAATTTTGTCCGCCCACACTAAGGCATCACAGCCTCCAGGAGGAACCCAGGGCAGGCCGCGACGAGCGAGCTGGCTGCCTTGGGAAGGATCGCCAATTTCGGGGTTAACATAATCCCCGCACTTTTTAGGTTCTGAATAGAACTTCTAAAAAGTTGGAGACCCACAAAAATCGTGATCCACCCCAAAGGAGAGAGACGGGGGCAAGGAGAGATAAAACCTGATGCCTCTCCTTAAGAGTTGGTGTTGCCTGTCTATTTCCTGTAAAGGAAAAGTTAGTGCAGGCATAGAAGGTACGTCTCGCGTGTACCTGAGTTTGCCTTTGCAAAACGAAGAAGATGCGTCTTCAAATAAGTTCTGCAAAATGAAGGTAAGAGGAAAACATAGAAGCGTAATAACTTGTAAGTACCTGATGGGGGCTTGCAAGCACCTGTTATCCTCTGCAAAAGAAAAAGTGAGGAGTATGCAAGAAAGAAAAAACGAGCTGCAAGTACCTGGAGGCGACTTGCAAATCTTTGCTGGTTTCTGCAAAAGTGAAGTTAGAAATAGGCACAGTATATGAAATTAACTTGCAAGTACCTGTGAAGAAATTTGCAAGTAATGACTGATCTCTGCAAGAAAAGAGTTAGGGGCAGGAAAAATATGTGAAAAGAGCTTGCAAGTACTTGGGAGAAGGCTTACAAGTGTCTGTCAGTGTCTGCAAGAAAAGAGTTAGGAGCAGACATATATATGAAAGGAGATTGCAAGTACCTAGGAGAAGGTTTGCAAGTAACGGCTGATCTCTGCAAAATGAGAGTTAGGAACAAACATGACATATGAGAGTATCTTGCAAGTACCTGTGAAGAAACTTGCAAGGGTCTGCTGATCTCTGCAAGAAGAGAGTTAGAAACAAACATGACATATGATAGTAGCTTGCAAGTACCTGTGAAGAAACTTGCAAGAGTCTGTTGATCTCTGCAAGAAGAGAGTTAGGAGCAGACAAAACATGAAAAATATCTTGCAAGTACTTGTGGAGAATCTTGCAAGGATATGTTGTTTCCTGCAGAGTGAGAGTTAGCAGCAGGTATTGTTTATAAAGAATAAGCTGCAAGTACCTGGACATGACTTGCAGGTGCCTGCTAATCACTGCAAAGAGAAGAGTAAGTAGCAGACATGAAATAATGAGTTGAGCTGCATGTACCTGAGCTGAGGCTTGCAGGTGTTGACTGTTGATAAGATAAGATCGATATGATCAAATAGCAGAGGAAATGCCTGATATACTGCTGATAATTGAATGAAGATCAAACCGGAAAGCATCGATCTTCTTGCTATATTAGAGTTGTCTTCAACATGAAGTCCAGATCAATAATTCGAGTGTTGGCATTTGATAAGAGTAGCGAAGAGCTTATAAGTGATCACTTGATAAAGTTTTAAGCAAGCAATGCATATAAGATGAGCATAAGCAAAGTGAATGTTTGATAATCCTTTTGGTAGGTCGGATTAACCCGTTTACCTGTGAAAGAGGCAGTTGATAACGAAGAGGGCTAGCTATACTCCCTTGACAGAGCACAAAAGGGAGACATGCGCACAAAAATCCTAAAAAGGAAGCGACAGATGCACTGCTCTCTTGCCTCAGGTACAACCATCACTGATCAATGAGACTAGTTGCGCCAAGTGGCCTATTGCTTGTCTGTGGATTGATCAGTGGAATTGTGGGATCCCGCGAAGGCACGAATCGAGAGTACCATAGAGTGTTCGGCCATCACAGTCATGAGATGATCGAAAAGACAAGACTGCGCTTGGTCTCCATTGCTTGTCAAGCAAAGATCACCGTAACTGTAATGTATCCTTTGTGAAGCACAGCAGAGCTGACACATGAAGCTCCCCTAGCCCACCACTCTGTGTCAGATGCCGGCTAGGATCCGAAGTCTGAAGCCCAACGTCGTAGATTGAACGGCTCCCACAGCACATACGCGGACTCCCCACTGTATGTGGTCGTAGCGGTCGTGCCAGAGAACAATCTACGGAGGGAGCATTTCAGACTTGACGATTTCTCATTGGTGTAGTGATCTCTTTGACAAAGAGAAAAGTAGAGGAGGAAGCATTACAAGAAGGGAACTGTGTCAGTATAAGATCCCTGATAAAAGATTTATTGAAAAGCAAGAAAGAGCACTTAGAAAAGTGCTTTAAAATGAAAATGTTTGAAAACATATGGAGTGGAGTAAGGGTAGAGATAACCCATCATGGTTGTGAAAAAATTTGGAGGACTATGAAGTCTTTTGTCGGCTCAGAATAGTCTTCCAAGCACGCCCACGTCATCGGCATCGAAGCATTTGATAGTCTTATTAACAATGAGGAGAGGGGGTTCTTCGACTAGGCTCACCCCTCTTGAGCTGCAAGGAATGTCTGCAACTTCTTTGCCCTTTGAGGTTGCTGGATCAGAGCGATCACCTTTAGGAAGCAGGTCACGCATCTTACCCTGTTGGAGCATCCTTTGCACTAGTCGGCGGAGTGCTCGACAGTGCTCAGTAAGGTGGCATGACTCTTTGTGGAACTCGCAGTATGGTTCGAAGTCTCTAGATCTTTGATCAGCTGGCCGGTAAGGCTTCTTGTGATTAGCCCTGTCTTTCATGATTTGACTTACTTATAGCATGACTTCATCTAGTTCGGACTCGTGCAAGTCATTGCTTTGCTGTTGATAAACTGCAGCTGTTTGAGAAGATTGAGCCGGTGGTAGTAACAATTGATCTTGAGCACGATCACGGCTCGGGAAGGGATATCGATGGTGTTTAAATCTCCTTTACCTTCTCGAGTGAGTCAGGAAATCTTTCTGACGTGATCTCCGAGGCTGCTTACGAGGAGGAGAGAGTCTTTCTCAGATAGAAGCTTGGAGACGAAGCCCGGGTTGCTCTTTTCACCTCAAATGTATGAGTTGGCTAGAGCAATCAACTCTTGGTATGTCCTTGGAGCACGGACATTGGCTTCAAACTTGAGAGGCCCTTCACGGAGACCGTGGATAAGAGCCACTCGATACATTTCTTATTCAACAATCTTGATGTCCAAGATTTCTTTATGGAATCGATCAACGAACTGAGACCAAGTTTCATTATCTCGTTGCTTGATCTCAAAGAGGGCTTCTGGACCGCCATTTCTCTTGGTGGAGGTAGAGAATCTGAGCAAGAACTCCTTTCGCAGGTCAGCAAAGGAAGTGATGGAGTGAGGGCGAAGACCATAGAACCAGTCCCTCACTTGCCATCAAAGGTTGTTACAAGGAGCTTGCACTTTATTATATCTGAAAGGGTTTTGAGAGTAACGGCTGATTCGAAGGCTTGCCGATGCTTCACTGGATCAGTCTCTCCGGTGTAGATTGGTAACCAGGGTTCTCTGAAATTTACTGGAGTTGGTTCATAACGAACTTTCTCTGCAAACGGCGAATGCTCTTCCTGTTCTCCTACAACATAAAGATAAAAAGGATCATAAGCCACAGCTGCAAAAGAAGTAGGAGGATAAAAGAGAAAAGTTGCTGCAGGAGGAGCAAAGGGAGGAGCTGCAGGGTAAGGATGACTTCCCTGAAAGTTGATAAATCTAGCAGGGCTTCCCCGGGCTGCTTCCCGGAAGAAGTTTTGGCGAGCAGCAAATTCTTCATCTTGAGGTCGCAGAGGAGCTGCAGGCCCTTGCGTGAAGGTTGTTGTGTAAGGAGGATAGACCGGCGGGCAAGCTGGAGGACAAGCTTGCTGATGCTCCAAAGTTGGTGCTGGATTGATCGGAGCAGCTGGAGCAACTGGAGCTGTTGCTGGTTGAGAGTGTAGTCGCTGCGTGATCATAGCGAGCATTTGGTTGATTGCTTGGAACTGCTGAGCATTCTCACGACGTGATTGATCAAAGGCCTCCTAGAGAGGATCATCTCTAGGACTTGGAGCAAAGTTCTCGGCTGGTTGACGATCTGACATGGCTAACTGTCGCTATTCACCGTCTGTTCAGATCTGAAGGTCGCGTGTTAACTGTTGATGCGCGAAAATAGCACCGGCTAGTTAACACGGAGGGGGTGTGTTCGGTCTTACAAGCTGAGTGGAGAGGAAGAGGAAGAGGGTTGTGGGGGCAAGAGGAAGCTTCTGAGTGCTCGAGAGTGGAGCAAGCGCTTGTCAAAGGGGTTGCGGGGATATACGAGAGGTTTGCTGAGAGCAGCGGAGGAGGTTGATCGGGAGCTGTCGAGCTGACGGGTACTATGATGGTTGTGCTTGCAGGTTGTGTGCCAAGGGAGTTGAGCTGAGCTGAGCTAAGAAGAAGAGAGAGGGGTCCGCTAGCAGCGACAACATCAGACTTTGCCCGCCGCGGCTTAAATGTCACTCTTGCGACGAGCTTTCCTTTTATTAATATTGAGAGTTACGGCTTGCTAATACACCTTTACAAGAAAGCAATAAAGGGTACAAGAAGGAAGCTGGCGGCTAAGGAAGAAGTGTCAGAAGAGGCCGCGCGGACTGAAGAGCAAATTCGGCAGGCCGCGCGGTTAAGGGAAAGAGGAGACCGCGCGGACTGGAGAACAGAGGCGGCAGGCCGCGCGACTAAGCAAAGAGAAGGGAGTGCAGACTGAGAAACAGAGTCCGCATAAGGTGGGCTTGCTGTGTCTGAGTCTGAAGTTGACGCTGACCGTGAGGCTGAAGCTCCCTCCAGCTGACTCCCCCCCAGATGAGAGGTATGAGGGTCTATTTATAAGCCCGAGGAGGTAACGACTTGCGGTGACGTTACCCCTGGTGAGACGGTAACTTGAGCGAGAAGAAGACGAAGTCCGTCAAGTCCGCAACAGGCCGTGCGGACTGGGACTTGCTTCTAACGCTGGTGCTGCTGATGGCGAACTGGGAGACTTAGTGGTGGACTGTGATGCAGGTTTGTGGAGTCCGCTACTGTTGAGCTGAGACTGTCCGCCTGCTGCTGGGGTGGCAGATGCTGGAGGCTAAGCGGCAGACTGCAAGGAGAATCTGCTAAGTCCACCGCTGCTGAACTGAGCGAGCTATAAGGGGTGCGAGCAGGAGAGTGCCCGTGGAGTTCGCCGAGTCCGCACAATGTTTTGCGGACTGGGAGTGCCTTTTGGAGGATCTGCTATCTAGCGGGCTGGAAGTAGTCCACCACTACTGACTGAGTCCGCGCCAAGACTGCGGACTGTGGGAGAGTTGACCCTGCTGCTGCCGAGAAGCTGGTGTTGGGTAAGGAAAGGCGGACTGCAAAGAGAGTCCGCCGAGCCTGCCGAGTCTGCTTCTGCTGGCGAGCTGAGTTCGATTATGTTGGAGTGGAGAGCCTGACTGTTGAAGCTGTTGGGGTTCAACGATGAAAGCAGACTGGAAGTCTTGACCACACTTTGAGTCCGCCGAGCTCGCGTTGAACGGGACGTTGCTGCTGGTCTTGGCGGGTAGCCGGAGCTGGAGTCCGTGCTCTGTAGGCGGGCTAGAGGAGTCAGCTGCCCATGCTGCGGGCGACAAGGGATACGCGACCTGCCGGACTGATGAGGCAGGACGCTCATTTTGGCGAGGCAGAGATGGAGGTAGCCGGCTGGCAGCCTGGGGGCAGGTCGCCACCTGTGCTTGGCCATTTGGAGCGGTCTTGTGTTCTTGAAGAGCGACTTGCATAAGCGGGCTGAAAGAGCGGCTAGTTCCTGCAAAGGACGTGACTTGTTGCCGACCTGGGCGGATAGGGAGTTGAGTCGGCAAAGAGAGTCCTGCGGAGACAACCTTGCGGTCAAGCTGAAAAAAGGAGCGGCCTGCAGAGGTGGACTGCGGAAACAGTCTGCGGCCCCTGCCGACCAAAGGAAGGCGCGCGGCTTGGGCGGTCAGACCGTTGAGACCGCGCAAGCCGCGCGGCCTGAGCGGACAGAGAATTCTTTTCGCCCACACTAAGGCATCGCAGCCTCCAGGAAGAACCCGGGGCAGGCCGCGACGAGCGAGCTTATTGCCTTGGGAAGGATCGCTGATTTCGGGGTTAACAATGTGTGTATGTTTGTGTGTGTGTGTTTTGTGTATGTGTGTGTGTGTGTGTGTGTGTGTTTTGTGTATGTGTGTGTGTGTTTGAATTGGTGCATGATTTTTTGTGTATATGGATGTGTGTGTGTGTGTGTGTGTGTGGATGTGTGTGTGTGTATGTGTTTTGTTGATTGTGTAATGTGTGTGAGTGTGTGTTATTGATGTGTGTGTGTGTGTGTGTGTGTGTGTGTGTGTGTGTGTGTGTGTGTGTGCGTGTTTTGTGGATGTGTTGTATGTGTTTTGAATTTGTGCATGATTGTGTGTGTATATGGATATGTGTGTGTGTGTGTATATGTATGGATGTGTGTGTGTGTGTGTGCTTTATTGTATTTGTAATGTGTGTGTTATTGATTGTGTATGTGTGTGTGTGTGTATATGTATGTGTGTGTGTATGTTGGTTATTTTTTTATATGTGTATGGTTGTATGTGTGTGTGTTTTTTGTATTTTTGGTTGGGTATGTATATGATTGTGTGTGTGTATGAATGTGTGTTTAGTGTGTGTGTTTTATGTATGTGTGTGAATGTGAGTTTGTGAGTGTGTATGAGTGTGGATGTGTGTGTGTGTGTACGTGTATATGAATGTGTGAGTTTATTGTGTGTTTTTGATTGTGTATGTGCATGTGTATGTGTGTGTGAATGGTGTATATGTGTGTTTGTTTGTGGATGAGAATGATTTTTTTGTTTGTGATTCTTTTGATTACTAATTGTTATTCTAATGTTATTAGTTTATTGCATAATGGTAAAACCAAATGAAGGAGGAATCATAGCGAGTTGGGAGTCAGGTGAAGTGATGTTATTTTGTGATCTCTGTATAAAAGAGATTGGTTTGGGGAATCAGCCCACCACCCACTTTAGCAAAGAAGGGTGGAAAACTTTGATTGCGGGGTTTAAAGAACGAACAGGGAAAAGCTACGATTGATTGCAAACGAAAAATAAATGAGATCATTTAAAGAAGGATTGAAAGTTATGGAAGGAGCTGAGACATAACGAGACTAGTTTAGGTTGGGATCCAGAGAAGAGGACTATTGCCGCATCAGAAGAATGGTGAGCAGAGAAGCTTAAGGTCAGAACAAATTCAATGTATGATTACATAAAATTATTTTTATTTTGCCATATTTAATATTGATATATTGATTATAACAGGTTGTTCCAGCGACGAAGAAATTTCGATACAGCGGTATTGCACCTGAGTTGGAGGAGAAACTGAACACTATGTTCAGTCAGGTTGTCGCAACTGGAGAAGACTCATAAGCTCCTTCAATTGGAAGTTTGCCACCGAATGTGGGGAGGATCCAGTTGGAAGTTGATGATGTAGCTGATAACATGGAAAACAATCAAGGTGGTCATGAAGATATAGGACGTGCTTCAACACCTCCTGGGAATGTGTCCTCCTCGGGGAGTAAAAGAAGAAAGATCGGGAAGAACAAAGGAATGATATTTTCTTCGATGTCAGATTTATATCAATCCACCCTAGCTGTGAAGCCTCCACTAGTTATCACAGTCAAAGAGGTGGTGGAGTTGATTTCCAGTAGCCCAGAGCTAAGGGCAAACCTGGATCTATATTACTTTGCTCTCGAGCACATCAGGGACAAGACCACTGGGGAGATCTTCATGAGTATCCCAGAAGATATGCTTATTTGGTGGATTATGAAGGCGTACGAGAAGTGGGCTCAGTGATACGGGCATACCTCGATCTATATTTCCTTTTGTGTTTTGCATGGAGAACACTATGATGTTTTTGTTTACTATTTTGATGTTGTACCTCTTCATGATTAATATTAGACATCGAAACTATAATAGCTGTTTGTTACTATCTTTATATAGATTATGATAAATGTTTTGTGATGCTTTAAATGCAGGTACGATAATGGAAGAGCATGACTCCTCCCTTAAAGATTCTGGGGATTCAACAAGTCTTTCGTCGGAGCGGACGCAATATATAGAGTATTGTCGTATAGATATGTCATCGATCGAGAGGATGAATTACCATGTTTGAGACACACACCCATGCATGACATCTACCCAAACAGGTGTGAAATGGATCAAAGAGTTACTAGAAGGACTTCCAGATAGGATTCATGATGCATTTAGGATGTCGAAACGCATTTTCATAGATTTACTTCATAAACTGGAAGCAGATCATGAACTTCAAGGATAACAACGGACGTCCTAAAGAGAAGTCCTAGGGATTACATTGTATATCTTAGCACAACGAGGTTCCGTTAGATAAACGAAAGAACGGTTCCAGCACTCGACCGAAACAATTAGTAGATATTTTTCGAATGGGCTTAAATCTCTTTTGTTACTCTCAATTGATGATATAAAGCCTATTTGTTGAAACTGAAAATCAGTTTCCTGTAGAGTTCACCCTTGGGGAAGGGTGTGATCGCGCACCTACTTCGCTCCTGCAAGCAAACCAACAAAAGAAATAAGGGGGGACTGACCAAGGGCTTGGTGGGGAGGACTCACCACACACCCGAAAGATCTGAGAGCGCTTCCCCTCCTTAGCCAAAGGCCGAGCTAAGGTACCCTCAGAAAGCACTTGAAAACTGAAGCAAGAGAGCACAGGAAGTCTGCCTTCTAGGGTACCCCTTGGGTCCTATTTATAGTTTTCAGGATATGAACTGCCAATAACCAAACTAAACTGACCTGAAATTACCAAAATGCCCTTGGTTGGGTCTGCCAACAGCCAAACTCCGCTATTTTGAAAGCCTATGGGCAGACCAGCCGGGGCAAAACAGTAAAAAGTACCTCGTAGATCTAGGCGAGCTGGGGATCCTGGCCACCTCGGCGGATCCTGCTCGCTTGCTGTTGCCGAGCTCCTTTGCGCGAGTGCGAGTTGGGACGACGAGCTCATCTATCGGTCGGCCTCCGTTAGTCGACCTCAGCTCGACGAATCTTGGCTTAGCTCGGCGAATGCCGAGCTCGCGGTCGACGAATGCCGAGCTCGGGCTCGGGTTTCTCTACCGAGCTCGCCTGGGGCCTTGGTAATCTAAGCCGACCGACATGGTTCCTGGTTCACCCCGCTCGCCGGATACGGGGTTGTACACAATCCCTGCTCGTTTTGAGCTTGGCAAAGCTCGGAAAGAAACATCCAACCCCAAGTGTTCGGCGAGCGTGGGGTGGATCAGAGGGAATCTTCGGGTGGGGTCCACCTGCGGCTATATACATACACCTGCATACCTACATGACTATGCCCTTCCCTTTGTTATAGCCCTGCCGAGATGCTGATTCCCAAGGAGATCCAAGAGCGCCTTAACCGAGCTCGCCAAGCCTCAGCTGCTCGCATAGCTGCCCTGACTGCGGTTCCGCCCACTATCCCGCAGGGCGGCTCTGCCGAGCCCAGCTCTAAGAGGGTGAAGCCGTTTCCTCAAGCGGCTGAGCCCATTTATGATGACCTGAGGACCACCTTGGAGCACGGGACCGTCTCCTCCACTCTGCCTGACCCTAAAAAGGGCAGGAACATTATCGAAATCCGCGTTGGCCCAGACAGTCCGCTTGATGGCGTGGGGGGCGTCGCGCCGCAAGACACCACCCCGCGAGCCAGGACCACTCTTGGGGACTCGCGATTCATGACTTCGGAGAACCATCCCCGAGACCCGTCCCCTCCCTTTGGGACCTTGGGGATGAGCTCACAGAAGCAAAGCTCGCCTGTGCGCGCCACCTCCCCTCAGCGAGTTGTTGTGACCATAGGGGCGGCCGTGGAGACCATCCCCATCCCGGGATTCGAGCTTCTCTCACCGGGAGTGCGCGGCCCAGGGCGCTGGAAGGACTTGAGGTTTGTCCCTCCCCGCATCTCCCTTGAGCTGTCGAGTTCGTCAGGTAAATTTGACCTTGCATTCTTGTCATGCGATTTTCCAGCGCATATCCCCCTACTGATGTTTATGCTTCCAAAGCTCCCCCCAGCCAATCGCTGCCGAGGAATCTTCGCGGGCAGCCCATTGCTCTCCCCTCCCCTCCCCGAGCTCGCTGGACTCTTACATAGGCCCTGAAGTAGAGAACGATGAGCTGACGAGGAGGGGAATCAAGCTCTTCAAGAAGCTCGTGCGCGGGCTCCGCGAGGTGCAGGAGGTCAACGAGGCGCTTCAATGCGACTACGCGCGTCTCGCTGACGAGGTGCGAAGCGGCCAGGCCGGCGAGATGACTTCTCCTTCCAGGCTCCTAGACGAGATAGATGACGGCCTCTCGGTGGCGCAGAGGAATTCGGGGAGGATACACGAGCTCCTCCGCGCGCGGCAGCCTGGGGGATGGGGGATGCGAGGCCGAGGTAGATAAAAGGCGGCTCCCTTGCCGAGCCGACTGGTACTCGCCTCCTGGTTTTCCCCTGCCCGCGCGCCCTGCTTCTTTATTCCTGCACTAGATTGTTGTAATAAATTACTTCAAACATTCTTAGGTGTGGCTTGTGTTTGAATAATAATAATTATATTGCTTCTCATTTGACTTAGCCTTGTTGGAACGCGCCGGAAGTCGGCGAGCTGGGGGATGGCGAGCTGGGCCGCTGGGCCGATTGGACAGTTTGGCGGTTGGAACGCACCGGAAGTCGGCGAGCTGGGGTTGGCGAGCTGGGATGGCGAGCTGGGCCGATTGGACAGCTTGGCCACCCGATTACTTTTTCTATAAATAGCCCACTCCCACCAACCCCCGTACTATTGCCTTAACTGCTTGCTTTCCCCTCTTCCTGCTTTTCCTCTTTTCTGCTCTCGCTCTACCCCTCCTTCTGCGAGCATGGGCAAGACCAACCCTGATGCCGACGGCCGCTCCAAGTGCGCCCAACACTTTACTGACTATTGTTTCTTTGAGGGGCACACAAGCGAGGCCAAGCTCGCTGAGTTTGTTCGCGACCATGTGCCTCCAGGCTTCGAGGCGGGCCAGCCGAGGCAGGGGGAGACCATCAATATCTTTTATGATGTGTAAGCGTGACCAGTGGCGGACTCGCGGCGCCATCTACCTTCACCTTCCAAGAACTCCCCGAGGCGCCATCTACCTTCACCTTCCAAGGAGTCGGACATATGAGCTCTTCCTCTACTACCTCAATCACATAATCGCCAAGAAGTCGGCCATCACCTGAGCTTTGATCGAGAGGCGGGGGATGAAGGAGATGTCGAACTCACTCAACTCCACCGACCACTTGGCCAGCATGCCAGAATGCTCACCCCCTCAAAGATGTTGCGGAGGGGATGGTCAGTCACCACTCGGATTGAGTGTGCCTGGAAATAGGGCCGCAACCTTCGGGCTGAGATGACCAGGGCGAAGTCCAGCTTCTCCAAAATTGGATACCGGAGCTCGGCCTTCCTTAGTACCCGGCTCATGTAATATATAGGGAGCTGCTTCTTCCCCTCTTCACGAACTAAGACAGAGCTTAAGGCCTCCACCCCGACCACGAGGTACAAAGACAGGTCTTCCCCTTCCTTCGGCCTTGGAGCAACGGAGCTCGTGCCAATTGCATCTTGAGGGCCTGGAATGCCTCCTTGCACTCCCTGGTCCACTCGAATTTTGCCCCCCCCCCTTAGTGTTTTGAAGAAGGGGGAGCACTTCTCCCCAGCCTGAGAGAGTAACCTACTTAGCCCTGTCAGCTTCCCCGTCAGTCGTTGCACCTCCTTAGCATTCCGTGGCGATCCCAGCTCCATGATAGCCTTGACCTTATCAGGATTCGGCTCGACCCCTGCCGGGGTGAGGAGGTGCCCCAAGAACTTCCCCCTGCTGGCCCCGAAGACACACTTCAGGGGGTTCAGCCGCATCTTGTACCTACGCAGGGTAGCAAAGGTCTCCTCTAGGTCCCGGAGGTGAGAGTCCATACCCTGACTCTTGATCATGAGATCATCCACGTACACCTCCAGGTTCCTCCCCTTCTGTTCTTTGAAAACCCTGTCCATCATCTTTTGATAGGTCGCCCTGCGTTCTTTAGCCCGAAGGGCATCATCTTGTAACAGTAGCACCCATCCCCCTGTGATGAACGAGACATCCTTGACGTCCGAGGGATGCATTCTGATTTGATTATAACCTGAAAATGCATCTAGAAAACTCATTACAGAAAAACCAATGGCTGAGTCAGTCAGCGCGTCGATCTGAGGCAAGGGATAACATCCTTAGGACAAGATTTATTAAGCAAGGAGAAGTCGATACACATACGCCACCGACTGTCCCCTTTTTCACCATGACTACATTTGAGACCCAGCCGGGGTATTGGATCTCGGATACAAAGCCGACCTTGAGAAGCTTTGCCACCTATTCCCTGATGGGCTCTACCAGCTTGTCCGTGGTGGATCTCTTCTTTTATGATGACGAGCTCTCCTTCCCCATCTCGCACTTTGAGGTGGGGGCTGCGCCTCCCTCTCTGGCCGGAGATTCGGCAGATTCTGAAATACTATGGCGCGGTGCCTGCGCAGCTGAACTCCAACGCCATTGTCATGATGGTGGCGTACGCGAGCTACCTCCGCCGAGAGAGGATTGAGTTCAACCTGACGGTGTTCAGGAAGCTTTTCTCCTACAAGGCGACGCCAAATTGTGTCGCCTACTTTATGGGCTCGCTGATCAAAGTTCGCGAGATCGCGAACAAGCACCATAATTGGATGACCAAGATCGCCTTCATTCAGGGCGATCTCGGCAACATCCCCTACTCACCTCAGCAGAAGGGCAAGGAGGTCTACCGCCCGCCGGCCATGTCCGGCAATGATGCCGACCTCCACAAATACTTCCTCCACAAGGACTTCGAGGTCGCCTTCCTGCGAAGGGGCCTTGACGCGCTCCGCCCCGTCCTGCCCGGCGAAGGTATCGTCCTCTCCATATTGCCGAGTTCGCCAGATTGTCAAGCTCGCTATATTACTGTTGAAAATCTTCTAACTTTTCCAAGTTTTTTCTTGCAGGGGAGAGGCTGATTCCTGTGAACCCGCTATTTGCGGACTCGGGACTGTACCCGGATCCTCTCGCTCGCGAGAAGGCTGCGGCGGCGGCCTGCCGAGACGAGGCGGCCTTCTCCAAACCTTCTTCCAGCAAGAGGCGGCCTGAGGGTGCGGGGTCTAGCCCGCCCCATCGCCAACAACTACCCAAAAAGATGAAGAGAGCCTTGCTGGCTCCGCGGGGGAAACAACATCAACAACATCAATCCAGCCCCAGATACATGAGCTCGCCTGAAGTCGCCCCCGACGCGTCGCCGGAGAGCCCGCTGAAGGAAGTTACCAGCAAGGGGCGGAATGGAGGCGAGGCCTCCGCTCCCATTGCAGCGATCTCACCACCTCCTTCGGTGAAGAGAACGGCTCGCGAGCACGGCGCGCCGAAAGAGCATCCCCTCTTCAACTTTGAGGGGCGGTGGAGAGACTCGGCGGGCGAGCCCATGGTGCAGTGGGACGAGCTGGCCACCTGGTTTCCATCTCCACTCTTCATCCCTCTTGGCATGACCGCGAGCCCGCCACTGGTCACTCTTACACCCTCGGCTTCGGCCTCTATGGCAGGGAAGACGCCGAGGCCTACAAGGGCATGATCTTGCGGCAGCTCGGCCATGAGGGCCTGTAGGCCCACCTGCGAGCCATGGAGCTCCATCATATGCTGGTCCGTCGCAGCTTCGGTCTCAGCAACCAACTCCAAAAAGCCGAGCAATCCCGCGACGTCGCCAAAGACAAGGTTGCTGATCAGGTGAGGCGGCTCGACATCGCCGAGGGTCTTCTCGCCCAGGTTGTTGGCGGGTTGGTGATTATCAGGCTTCTTCTCTCTTTTACTTGAAATATTTTGCGTTGTTAATGAATTTTTCTTTTTCATCAGGATGCCAAGGCTGTCGGGGAGCTGTGGGCTCGCAATGCCGAGCAGGAGGAGGAGATCGGCCAGCTGCGCGCCCGGCTTGCCGAGCTGGAGGCGGCGAATGTGAGGCTGAAGGAGGAGAATCAGAACCTCGGCCGCGAGGTCTGTCGCCAGGCGGAGATCTTCTTCCCAACCAGCGACGCC
The DNA here is from genome assembly GCA_039583875.1 of Platanthera guangdongensis. Classification (NCBI taxonomy): domain Eukaryota; kingdom Viridiplantae; phylum Streptophyta; class Magnoliopsida; order Asparagales; family Orchidaceae; genus Platanthera; species Platanthera guangdongensis. Next base: position 48,431,328 of record CM077151.1, read on the forward strand.
GATCCTACCCTCCCCTACAAGAGGCCGAGGATCTTTGGCGAGGCTGACCTCGCCGAGAGGCTGCGGATCAACTCCATCCAGGTCGCCGAATGCACCCTCCAAATGATGGACACTGGGGTGCTGGTGGAGGGGTGCGAGGAGATCTCCGCCAAGGACCTGATGCCGAGCTTGTTCCCGGCGACGCCGCCCAGCGAGAAGGAGGACAGCCTGGACGCGCTCTTTGGGAAAAGCTTTCAGGACCCGTCCGGCGGGGGGTGGGGGGTGGGGGGGGGAGGACCGTCAATCTGGCGAGGGTGGCAAGGTCTAACTGTATATATACTTTTTTGTTTTCTCGCCGAGGCGAGCTTCACCTGTAAATATTACTGTTTAATAAAATACTTTTTTGATAATAGCCTTGCCCATTTTTCTCTTTTCTATCTTCGCTGTGTTTTGCATGCCCGTGAGCCCTTCCCTTGGGGATCTCGCGTAGATCTTATGAGTAGGACAGTCGTTAGGACTCACCCCTAAGAGCACATTTTGAGAGCTCGCCAATTCCCAGGACTCACCCCAGCTCACTTGTGAGCAGCCCATAACCTTATTAATATAAGATCAAATTCTCTAAATTCTTCCAAGTAAAACATAGCGGGGGGCGAGGTGTCCTGGCGGGATTCGCCTCGCTTCGGCGAGGTTCAAGGGCCTGGTTCGCCACCCTTCTACCGATGCCGAGCTGAACTGGCGAGCTCGAGCTCGCCTATGCCGAGCTCTGTTCCCTTATTCTTGGAAGGGACAAGCTTGTCAGGAACTACCTGGGGAGTGTAGAACTTCTCTGAGTGACCTCCAGCCTTATCAGCTAGATGAGAGCCTGACTGCTGGATCTGGTCGAGGCCTAAGGATGACACCGAGTGACTTCCAGCCCTGCCAGCTGGGTGAGAGCCTGACAGCGGGATCTGCTCTGGGTCCAAGGCTGACACCATCGAGTGACTTCCAGCCCTGCCAGCTAGGTGAGATCCTGACAGCGGGATCTGCTCGAGGTCTAAGGCTAATACCATCGAGTGACTTCCAGTCCTGCCAGCTGGGTGAGCCTGACAGCGGGATCTGCTCGGGGTCCAAGGCCGACACCATCGAGTGACTTCCAGCCCTGCCAGCTAGGTGAGAGCCTGACATCGGGATCTGCTCGAGGTCTAAGGATGACACCGAGTGACTTCCAGCCCTGCCAGCTAGGTGAGAGCCTGACAGCGGGGTCTGCTCGGGGTCCAAGGCTGACACCATTGAGTCACTTCCAGCACTGTCAGCTAGGTGAGAGCCTGACAACAGGGATCTTCTCGAAGTCTAAGGATGACACCGAGTGACTTCCAGCCCTGCCAGCTAGGTGAGAGCCTGACAGCTGGATCTGCTCGGGGTCCAAGGCTGACACCATCGAGTGACTTCCAGCCCTACAAACTAGGTGAGAGCTTGACAGCGGGATCTGCTTAAGGTCTAAGGATGACACCGAGTGACTTCCAGCCCTGCCAGCTAGGTGAGTGCCTGACAGCGGGATCTGCACAAGGTCTGAGGATGACACCGAGTGACTTCTAGCCCTGCCAGCTAGGTGACACCATCAAGTGATTTCCAGCTATGCCAGCTAGGTGAGAGCCTGATAGAGGGATCTGATCGAGGTCTAAGGATGACACCGAGTGACTTCCAGCCCTGCCAGCTAGGTGAGAGCCTGGCAGCGGGATCTGACTCGAGGTTCAAGGCTGACACCATCGAGTGACTTCCAGCCCTGCCAGCTAGGTGAGCTTGATAGCGGGATCTGCTCGAGGTCTTAGGCTGACACCATCGAGTGACTTCCAGCCCTGCCAGCTAGGTGAGCCTGACAGCGGGATCTGCTCGGGGTCTAAGGATGGCACCGAGTGACTTCCAGCTCTGCCAGCTAGGTGAGAGCCTGACAGCGGGATCTGCTCGGGGTCCACATACACTTTACTTCTTCATGCAAACTTATCGTGATAGTATAGATGTGTTGAAGAACTTCTATTAAATCAAAGCATCACTTACATGTTTCAAGGGAAAAAACGTTTCAGGTCGTCACCACTCCAGGTGAGACTCAGGGTCTCGCCCTCCACATTTTGGAGTCGATACCCCCTGATCTTAAAGCTTCTTTTACAATAAATGGACCTTCCTAGCTAGGGTTGAGCTTCCCTACAGTCATCGACCTCCCTGTTACATCCACCTTCTTCAGCACCAAGTCCCCCTCCGTAAATTGCTTGACTTTGAAGTGCTTGTCAAAGTACTTGGCCATCCTCCTCTTCACCTCTTCTTGTCGGATGGCGGAAAGGTCCCGCAGTTCTTCCACCATATCAAGGGAGAGCAACAGCTCTTCCTCGTTCTCAGCCTGTCATTCTTCCCTGCCTTCCCTGCTGCGACAACTCGAGGCATTTGAACTTCAAACTCCACGGGAGCACTGCCTCCCATCCATGGGAGAGCATGAAGGGGGTCTCTCCTGTAGCTGTATTGGGGGTAGTCCTCAGGGCCCAGAGAACCGCGGGAAGCTGCTCAACCCAGCTCCCCTTCAGATTTTCCACTTTCTTCTTTAGGAGGTTGACAATGATCTTGTTCGCGGCCTCCACCTACTCGTTGCTCTTGGGGTGGTGGACCGAGGCAAACCTGAGGTCGATCCCAAGCTGCTCGCAGAAACTGGTAAACTCTGTGCTGGCAAACTGGGGCCCTTTGTCCGTGACAATGGCCTGGGGCAGCCCATGACGACAGATGATCTCCCCCAAAACGAAATTCCTGATGACCTGGGAAGTCACCTTGACCAGCGCCTTCACTTACAACTACTTGGAGAAATAATCGATCATTACTAGTAGGAATCTCCTCTGCCCACTGGCCTGGGGGAACGGTCCGACCAAATCCATTCCCCAAATGGCAAAGGGCCAGGGGCTGTGATACTCTTGAGTCACTGAGCTGGCTGTAGCTGGAGGGGGGCAAACAACTGGCACTTGTGGCACCTTCTTGCAAACTCTGTCGCATCACGGCCCAAGGTGGGCCAGAAGTACCCCTGCCTGACAATCCTCCCTTCCAGGGTCCGACTCCCGAGTGGCTCCCACACACCTCAGATTGGACTTCTTCCAATATTATTTGTACTTCCCCCTCGCCATACATCGAGCCATCATCCCCGAGAGAGTCTTCCTGTACAACTGCTCGTCCCAGAGGAGGTAGTATGCCAACTTGTACCTGAGCTTCTTTTTGTCCACCCCCTCCGGATACTCTCTCGTGGAGAGGAAAGTTATGATCGGGTCCATACACGAAGGCCGCTGATCTATTTCCATGAGATCCCCCTCTTCGATGGAAGGGAGGAACAAGTCGGTGATGGTACCCCCCACCCAGGGACCATGCTTCGCTAGCTGATCAACCTACTCATTCTCCTCCCGGGGCACGTGGTGGATGGAAAAAGTTTGGAACGCACCAATGATCCCCTTTACTTTGGCTAAGTATAGTTGCAGGGTAGGCTCTCTCGCCTCGAACTCCCCGTTGATCTGGGAAGCTACCACCATGGAGTCAGTAAAGACCTCCACATCCAACACCCCCAGCTCCCTGGCCAGGCGCAGCCCTGCTATCACGGCCTCATACTTGACCTAATTGTTGGTGTGGGAAAGTGCACCACCACCGTCTGTTCAATTCTAGTTCCCTGGGGACTCTCCAAGATCACCCATACCCCTAGGAAATGCCTCCCTGAGGCGCCATCTACCTTCACCTTCCAAGGAGTCGGACATGTGAGCTCTTCCTCTACCACCTCAATCACATAATCGTCCAAGAAGTCGGCCATCACCTGAGCTTTGATCGAGAGACGGGGATGAAGGAGATGTCGAATTCACTCAACTCCACCGACCACTTGGCCAGCATGCCAGAATGCTCCACCCCCTCAAAGATGTTGCGGAGGGGATGGTCAGTCACCACTCGGATTGAGTGTGCCTGGAATAGGGCGCAACCTTCGGGCTGAGATGACCAGGGCGAAGGCCAGCTTCTCAAAATTGGATACTGGAACTCGGCCTTCCTTAGGACCTGGCTCATGTAATATATAAGGAGCTGCTTCTTCCCCTCTTCACGAACTAAGACAGAGCTTAAGGCCTCCACCCGACCACGAGGTACAAAGACAGGTCTTCCCCTTCCTTTGCCCTTGGAGCAACGGAGCTCGTGCTAATTGCGTCTTGAGGGCCTGGAATGCCTCCTCGCACTCCCTGGTCCACTCGAATTTTTGCCCCCCCCCCCCTAGTGTTTTGAAGAAGGGGGAGCACTTCTCCCAACCCGAGAGAGGAACCTACTTAGCCCTGCCAGCTTCCCCGTCAGTCGTTGCACCTCCTTAGCATTCTGTGGCGATCCCAGCTCCTTGATAGCCTTGACCTTATCAGGATTCGGCTCGACCCCTGCAGGGGTGAGGAGGTGCCCCAAGAACTTCCCCATGCTGGCCCCGAAGACACACTTCAGGTGGTTCGCTGCATCTTGTACCTGCGCAGGGTAGCAAAGGTCTCCTCTAGGTCCTGGAGGTGAGAGTCCGCATCCTGACTCTTGATCATGAGATCATCCACGTACACCTCCAGGTTCCTCCCCTTCCGTTCTTTGAAACCCTGTCCATCATCTTTGATAGGTCGCCGTTGCGTTCTTTAGCCCGAAGGGCATCATCTTGTAACAGTAACACCCATCCCCCGTGATGAACGAGACATCCTTGACGTCCGGGGATGCATTCTGATTTGATGATAACCTGAAAATACATCTAGAAAACTCATTACAGAAAAACCAATGGCTGAGTCAACCAGCGCGTCGATCCGAGGCAAGGGATAACATCCTTAGGACAAGATTTATTAAGCAAGAGAAGTCGATACACATACGCCACCGACTGTCCCTTTTTTCACCATGACTACATTTGAGACCCAGCCGGGGTATTGGATCTCGGATACAAAGCCGACCTTGAGAAGCTTTGCCACCTCTTCCCTGATGGGCTCTACCAGCTTGTCCGCGGTGGATCTCTTCTTTTGTTGCACAGGGCGTGTTCCCGAGTCCAAGTTGAGGCGGTGATAAGTCACATCCACGTCAACCCCCGACATCTATGCGGTACTCCATGCAAAGATGTCCACGTTCTTTTGGATGCACTCCAGCATCCTGACCTGGGCCTCGGGGTTCAGCCCTCCGCTGACGCAGGACCTTCTCCACCCTGCCTTCTCGGGTGAGGATCCTCCAACTCCACCACCTCTTCCGCAACCTCCAACCTGGGCTGGTCTCACCATTCTTCAACATCCCTCTCCTCCGGGATGTGGACCTCCGCCTCCACCTCTTCTTCCACGGCCATCGCCTCGGCCAACTGTCACAACCCGCATTTTCTCACACATTTAAATAATATCAGAGCACGAGAAAATCCGTGTCGTGATGCCACGCCGTGCAGGGGATAACTGCACGCGCTCAGGCAAAACCTAAACTCGCGTTCGTTGAATAAATCATAATATTTTTATGTAGGTAAACCAGTTACAGTTTGTTGGTCGTATCCCTCGGCACCGTGGATCAGTTAGTCCACATGAAAAACTATAATTTTATACGCAGCGGAAATACATAGTTAAGGTAAGTTGACATCCTACATGAGTAGAATCGTCCCCAAAGGACCTCTCATGGAATGCAGGACTCTAGGTGACTCAGAAAATAGCATTTTACGTACTCGAGAAATAGTGCGTTAGTGTTTTAAATCATGACATGCATGAGATACATATACTATTCTACATAGCTAACGTGCAACCTAGCATAAAAACATTCCCAAAAGCAAGTAAACAACCTCCAAAAAAGGTAAAACTAGCAGTCTTTAGTTCATAGTACATCACTAAAAGAAACCATCAGTGAGGCGTCAACAACCTGACACGAACCCACTGGTGGGTGTGTATGTCTGTACAGAAAGAAGAAAAACTACCTCGCCAAAACGAGGAACAGCAACCTCAGCGGCCACAAGCAAGCTCCACTGAAGAACACTAGCCGCTCACTCGGCTATCACCTGGACCTGAGCCATTCCAAAGAAAGAATACCTCAACAAGCATATAAAGAAATGAAATGGAGTATTATCTCATCCATAATCAACAATAGAAATGGAGCATTTCATTCAAAAAGTAATACACTGCCCAAGGCAGGATCAAGATGCACTAAGTGCAAGAGATATCACCATAGCCTGCTAAAACCTGCAGGAGCAATAAGACAACATATGCCAAAATCCAAAGAAAGAATACCTCAACAAGCATATAAAGAAATGAAATGGAGTATTATCTCATCCATAATCAACAATAGAAATGGAGCATTTCATTCAAAAGTAATACACTGCCCAAGGCAGGATCAAGATGCACTAAGTGCAAGAGATATCACCATAGCCTGCTAAAACCTGCAGGAGCAATAAGACCAACATATGCCAAAATCCAAAAGAAAGAACAACTCTAATTCGTGATGCATTAACAGTGGTAAAGTCATTACTCAAGGGTTCAACGGTGGCAGACCTTAAGGTGGAACACACCAACAAAAACAACCCATATCGGGGCCAAAAGGTGCTCTCAACATCATAAAACAACTAGCCCATTATCCGGGGCCAAAAGGTGCTCTCTACACCATAAAACAACCAGCCCATTATCCGGGGCCAAAAAATGCCCATCAGGCTCTACACCACACCACACCTTACAGAGCCATCAGACAAACCACATGCCATACTTCACGATTTAACCGGCAAAAACTGCCGAAACACACCCATAACCCGAAATCCCGACGTAACCACAAATCTGAAAGCTCATCCTAAGCACGTACGCAACATGATCTAAGTTCCTACTTCCATATGTCTACCTTCAACCATGATTTGGACACAAAATCAATAACCCTACTTTCAACTACAGCATAGCCATATAACCATAAGAGATGAAAGAAAAGAAAAACTTGGCAAGGGCAAGAACACTGCTTGCCTCAACCTTCAAGCACAACCGCCGCTAGCACAAACTAGGAGAAAAACCTGAGGTGAACAACATTGGAGAAAAACAACTAAGAAATTTTACAACCCATCTTCTTTTCCACTAATCCAAGAGCAAAGAAATGTTACCTAAGGGGCAAATCCAAAGCAGCTGGTCTCTCTTCCCTTTTCTCCCTTGTACTCTCCCTCTTTGGAAATGGGGAATGATAAGAAGAAGAATAAGAAGAATGAAACCAAAATGGAAGGAGAAAGACTTTAATCTCGGCCTGATTCCCAGGGAAAAAGTTTGGTCCCTTGGATTAAAACAATAAAGGAATTGAACGGCAGCAAAATTTGCTGAAATTTTGCATTTCGGCCCTGACACGCCCTGTGACACGCCCGTGTCACAGGCCGTGTCACTTAAGCGGTGGGCAACCGCCTCACATCCAAACAGTACACGGCCTGTGACACGCCCGTGTCACAGGCCGTGTCACTGGACACGCCTACCTACACAGCCATGTCACTGGTCGTGACACAACACACAACACCCAGCCAAACAACCCGAGAAGGACACGGCCTTGGGACACGCCCGTGTCCCAAGCCGTGTTACCCCTACTCGACGCTCGTCGAGCGAACTTCGTCGAGCGAAGTTCGTCGACCGCGGGACACGCCCTGTGACACGCCCGTGTCACAGGCCGTGTACCCCTTCTCTCGACACTCGACACTCGTCGAGCGAACTTCGTCGAGCGAAGTTCGTCGAGACCGGGACACGCCCTGTGACACGCCCGTGTCACAGGCCGTGTACCCCTTCTCTCGACACTCGACAATTGTCGAGTGAACTTCGTCGGCTGAAATTCGTCGAACACACGGGACACGCCCTGTGACATGCCCGTGTCACAGGCCGTGTACCCCGACACGCCCTGGGACACGCCCGTGTCCCAGGCCGTGTCACCTAAAGGCGCTCCAGGTCTTTGACCTCTTACACCTCTCCACCGCTACAATAAACTACATCCATAATTTTGGCACCTGAGGGGGGAAAAACCAGCAACCAAGACAACATAGCTTCATATCTATCTGTTATAACTTTTTAACCATGCTATGCCCGAGCCAAACGATCCGGGTTCGAGCAAACTACCTCGGAATGTAACAAAATGCACATTGTAGCTAACTACCCACGCTACAACTCTCGTGGCGAAGCGAAATCAGCATCCGACAAACAAAACTTGGGCTAACCTTGCTCGAAGCCAAAACACCAGCATTCCCGAAGAGGCCCACCGAGTCACCAAAACAGACTCCGGATTGCTCGGGAATCTTGCAAACAGGCTATCAACCAAGCCACTAAAGGTCGACGCGTAACAGCAAAGGCCAACGTCACGCCAAACAAAATTACACATTGGCCATAAAAAAAACCGGGGGCATTACAGTCACTCCCCCTAAAAGAAAGTTTCGCCCCGAAACTTTACATAACAAGGACAAGTAAAGAGGTAACTGGAAGAAACCATACCAGACAAGCTTAAAGAAACAGCTGAGGATGAGCCGCCCTCATAGCCGACGCTAATTCCCATGTAGCGTTTTCCACGTCTTGGTTCCTCCATAACACCTTCACCATAGGAATTTTCTTTCTTCGCAATACACGATCTTGTAAATCCAAAATGTGGACAGGCACCTCCACATAAGAAAGATTTGGTTCCAATTGAGGCACAGATTCTAACACATGCCTGTCGTTTCGCACACACTTGCGGGGTTGGCTTACATGAAAAATATCGTGAACACCGGGAAAAGTTGCGGGCAATTCCAACTTATAAGTTGATACACCAACCCGCACAACAATCTTGAATGGTCCCACAAACCTTGGGTCCAATTTCCGATCTTTCCCAAATCTCTTTATGCCAACCATCGGGGAAACTTTAAGGAATACTAAGTCCCCCACAACAAACTCCAAATCTGATCTCCGCCGATTGGCGTTCTTCTCATAATGTTCTTGCGCTATCCGAAGCTTTTCTCGAATACGCTTGACAGCAACTTCCATTTCTTCTAATGCATCTGGACCCAATAAGGATGTCTCACCAACCTCAATCCAAAAGAGAGGAGTTCTGCAACGTCGCCAATACAGGGCCTCAAACGGAGACATTTGCAAGCTTTCTTGATAGCTGTTATTATACGCAAAGTGCATAAGCCACAAACGTTCATTCCACGCTCCTCCGTGGTCTAAGATATAACATCGAATCATATCCTCTACTATCTGATTCACTCGCTCTATTTGACCATTAGTCTGCGGGTGGTATGCGGTAGAATATCTCAAATCCGTACCCAAACCCTCTTGTAAACTCTTCCAGAAGCGAGATGTAAATCGAGAGTCTCGGTCGGAAATGATATTGCGGGGAACACCATGCAAGCGGAGAATCTTAGTCACATACAGTTCAGCTATCTTCTTTATCGGATAAGTAATCTTATAAGGTACGAAGTGAGCACACTTCGTTAATCGATCCACGATCACCCATACTGAATCATATCCTCTAGGAGATCTCGGTAGACCGGTAATGAAATCCATCGAAATACTTTCCCATTTCCAGGTTGGAATTTCCAATGGTGTCAACTTGCCACCAGGTCGTCCATGATTGGCCTTCACACGCTTACACGTATAGCATTCCGACACAAATTTCGCTATGTCTCTTTTCATCCCATCCCACCAGGCAAATTGCTTTAAGTCATGATACATCTTCGTAGACCATGGATGGTAATCAACGCTCGAATCATGAGCTTCTCAGCATAACATATCTCGGATGTCCATAACAACAGGAATACAAAATCTGTCGCGGTACTTCAACGTACCCGCAACATCAGTCGAAAAATCAAGTAACTCTCCTTTCTCCATTCTCTTATATAAGTGCAACAAATCTGGATCATCTTTCTGATGCAGCCGTGTCAGCTCAATCCAAGAAGGTTCTGCTGCCACTAAACTACTCTGCAAATCGCAACACCCTACAGAAATATCCATCAATAGAAATTCTTCCAATAATCGGTCGGCAGAGAGATTAAAAATCTTTCCCGTCTTCCGACTGAGGGCATCGGCTACCACATTAGCCTTGCCCGGATGGTACTGGATTTCTACATCGTAGTCAGCAACATACTCCAACCATCGCCGCTGGCGCAGATTCAATTCCTTTTGGGTGAATACATACTTTAAACTTTTATGATCAGAAAAAATCTTGCACTGCACCCCATACAGTAGATGTCTCCACAATTTTAACGCAAATATAACAGCTGCAAACTCCAAATCATGTGTAGGATAGTTCTTCTCATGAGTCTTCAATTGTCGAGACCCATACGCAATCACTTTGCCGTCTTGCATCAACACACATCCAAGTTCAACATATGATGCATCTAGAAAAACATCATAACCTAAGCCCTCCGTAGGCAGAGTCAAAACATGAGCGGTACACAATCTATTCTTGAGTTCAAGGAATGCTTCCTCACACTTATCATTCCAATCAAAAGCCACATTTTTCTGAGTTAACCGAGTCAAAGGTGTATCCAAAGTAAAAAAGCCTTCCACAAATCTTCTGTAATAGCCGACCAACCCCAAGAAGCTCCTGATCTCCTTGGGAGTATCCGGTCTTCGCCACTCCATCACTGCAGCTATCTTCTTTGGATCAACTGAAATGCCATGCCTGTTGATCACATGGCCTAAAAACGAAACCTGAGGTAATCAAAAATCGCACTTTCTCAATTTGGCGAATAATCTATGGTCCCTCAAAGCAGACAAAACCAAACGCAGATGCTGATCATGCTCCTCAGCATTGCGGGAATAGACAAGGACATCATCGATAAACACAACCACAAACTTATCCAAAAAGTCTTTGAACACTCGGTTCATCATATCTATAAAGGCAGAAGGCGCGTTGGTTAAACCAAACGACATTACTAAGAATTCAAAATGTCCATGCCTTGATCGAAAAGCAGTCCGTGGAATATCTGACTCACGGACCTTAAGCTGATGATAACCAGAACGAAGATCAATCTTAGAGAACACTGAGCTACCGCGCAGTTGATCAAACAAATCGTCAATCCTTGGCAGGGGATACTTGTTCTTAATAGTGACTTTATTTAGTTCTCGGTAATCAATGCAAAGCCGCATCGACCCATATTTCTTTTTAACGAATAGAACAAGTGCACCCCAAGGCGACGAACTTGGTCTAATAAAACCCTTTCTTAACAACTCATCTAGCTGGTTACGCAGCTCTGCCAACTCGCGAAGGGCCATCCGGTACGGCGCCTTTGCAATAGGACGCGTACCCGGCTCCAAATCTATCACAAATTCAACATCTCTGTCGGGCGGAAGACCAGGAAGATTATCAGGAAAAACGTCTGAAAACTCGCGCACAACAGGAATCTCTGCTAACCACGGCAAACTACCAACGGTCTCCAAAACTGAGACTAAACAAGCAAAACAGCCGGAACCTAGCAACGTCCGAGCACATACTGCAGAAATAGCTGGAGAATCCTGGCGCAAATCACCATAAACACTCCCAGGCTGACCGTTATCCTTTCGGAAGTCCAAGCGCTTACCCTTGCACTGGATCACGGCATCATACTTCGACAATCAGTCCATGCCTAAGATAACATCAAAATCTTCCAGGTCAAGCACCTTCAAATCTGTCGTCGCTATGAAATCTCCCAACACAATTGGACAAGCTAAAATGCTCCAATCGGAAACCACAGAATCACCAGAAGGAAACTTGATGCAAAAGGCATCACCCACTCGATCTGGTTCCAAACGATAGCGATCCACAAGGCTCTCGCCACAAATGAGTGGGTAGCGCCAGAGTCGAAAAGAACACGCGCCCAACGGTTCTTTACCTTAAACTTTCCTAAAAAGGTGCACACAGATCACATATCTACGAAAATAAATGAAATACGATAATAACGAACGAAACAGGAGAACTAGGGAGGAGTCTAACCTGATACAACCCGAGTCGAAGTCCGAGCGTCTTCAGAAGTAATCACATTAAGCTTTCCTTTGCCTTTATCCAATCGCTGAGGAGGTGGCAATGTCTGGAGTGGCACTGGCTGCAACACAGGTTGCACTTGCGGGCACTGAATCTTGATGTGCCCCTTTTGTCCACAATGATAACACACTTTCTTTGACCAACAATGGGCAGCATCATGCCTCTTCCTCATACATATCGTACACTCCAAGTCTCTCTGAGGAGCACCCTGAATCGCATGATCCTGCTCCTTCTTTTGCACACCTAACCTTTTGAAACATCGCTCGAAAGGGTGGCCTGACCGGCCACAGAAGCTACAAACTTCTTTGCTCTTCTTCTTTGAAGCAGCATCAAGCACCTGCGGGCTCTTCCCTTCGATTAGCTTCCTCTTATCTTTCCTCATCCACTGTCCTTTTTGCCTAGCATTTTCAATTGTCTCAACTTTCAAAGTAGCTTCCACTAAGGCAGCATAGCTTGTTGCTCCATATGCACTTGCTAACTGCTGCACCTCATTTCGTAGGCCACCAAGAAAACGCTTAACTCGATCCGCCTCAGAAGTTACCATGACGGGGGCAAACCGACTCAGTTTACTGAACTCAATTTCATACTCACTAACTGTGAGCTGCCTCTACTTCAAATGTAAGAACTCATTCATCAAACGGTCCCGCTCGACCGAGGGTAGAAACTTCCTTTGGAGCATCCCCTTAAACGACGCCCAAGAGCATCCTTCCGTCAAACTCTCAATTTCTCGCAACCACCAACTCTTTGCTAATCCCTTTAGCTGATATGCAGCGATCATCACTCTCTGATCATCAGTGACGTCAGAGTAAGAAAACATTTCCTCCATTGCTATCAGCCAATCATCCAACACCATGAAATCCGCTTTGCCATCATAAGTAGGTGGTCCAAGTCGCTGAAACTGCGAAATAAACGTCATCTCGGGTGGAACCACTACGGGAGGCACCAATAGAGCAGGAGGGGCAGGAACAGCTGGACCCACAGCAGGGTCCTGCACCCTCGGAGCAAGCCCAGACATCATGGAAAACATAGACTGAATCTGGGACTGCACATTCCCAATTTGCCTTACCAAGGCCTCATTACTCTGTCGCAAACTTTCCATACTTGCATTATTCTGGGCACCCGACGACTCACCCTCAGACTGGTGAGTCTGCCTCGTCACAGGACGCTTTGACATCCTATACTCCAATCAAAACGAATCAAGAACTAGCCCAACTGCTAGCACAAAACGACTCTGTACAGACACACATACACATATGAACTTCAACTGCTAACTTGCTCTGGGAGTTGTAAATGATGTTATGCCTAACCTACGATGAGTCACCCTCATCAAACTAATTCAGGTGCCTATACCATGCATGCATGAAGTTATATTCCTTTTGACTCAAAACCATGTGTGTACATGCGTCATCATGTCAATCTTTAGCTTGTCACGTTGTGCTTATGCAATGTTATGCTATGCATGTTGTGCTATGCATTCTAAAAAGGCCTTAATGCATGTCATGGGCGGCGTACGCATGAAAATGTTATGCATCCCATACTACATGACATTCTCATGCAACGAAAAAGAAACGTGCTAGTCGCATTCATGTGGTGAGGTTATGCATCTCATACTACATAACCATCACATGTTGCCCCTATGGTGGATCCATATACAGACACATAGTATGCAACCCATACTATATACTATGCCCCGTATACTTCATATTATGCTATGAGTGAAGTGCTCGTGCTGCAGCCAAGACGAACATATGACACCTCAGGTATGTGTATGCTATGTCACTGCCCGACCCAACGTCAAGCAAACCTCCCTCTGATACCAACTGTCACAACCCGCATTTTCTCACACATTTAAATAATATCAGAGCACGAGAAAATCCGTGTCGTGATGCCACGCCGTGCAGGGGATAACTGCACGCGCTCAGGCAAAACCTAAACTCGCGTTCATTGAATAAATCATAATATTTTTATGTAGGTAAACCAGTTACAGTTTGATGGCCGTATCCCTCGGCACCGTGGATCAGTTAGTCCACATGAAAAACTATAATTTTATACGCAGCCGAAATACATAGTTAAGGTATGTTGACATCCTACATGAGTAGAATCGTCCCCAAAGGACCTCTCATGGAATGCAGGACTCTAGGTGACTCAGAAAATAGCGTTTTACGTACTCGAGAAATAGTGCGTTAGTGTTTTAAATCATGACATGCATGAGATACATATACTATTTTACATAGCTAACGTGCAACCTAACATAAAAACATTCCCAAAAGCAAGTAAACAACCTCCAAAAAAAGGTAAAACTAGCAGTCTTTAGTTCATAGTACATCACTAAAAGAAGTCATCAGTGGGCGTCACCAACCTGACACGAACCCACTGGTGGGTGTGTATGTCTGTACAGAAAGAAGAAAAACTACCTCGCCAAAATGAGGAACAACAACTTCAGCGGCCACAAGCAAGCTCCACCGAAGAACACTAGTCGCACACTCAGCTATCACCTAGACCTGAGGCATTCCAAAGAAAGAATACCTCAGCAAGCATATAAAGAAATGAAATGGAGTATTATCTCATCCATAATCAACAACAGAAATGGAGCATTTTATTCAAAAAGTAATACACTGCCCAAGGCAGGATCAAGATGCACTAAGTGCAAGAGATATCACCATAGCCTGCTAAAACCTGCAGGAGCAATAAGGCCAACATATGCCAAAATCCAAAAGAAAGAACAGCTCTAATTCGTGATGCATTAACAGTGGTAAAGTCATTACTCAAGAGTTCAACGGTGGCAGCCCTTAAGGTGGAACACACCAACAAAAACAACCCATATCATGGCCAAAAGGTGCTCTCGACACCATAAAACAACCAGCCCATTATCCGGGGCCAAAAGATGCTCTCTACACCATAAAACAACCAGCCCATTATCCGGGGCCAAAAAATGCCCATCAGGCTCTACACCACACCACCCTTACAGAGCCATCAGACAAACCACATGCCATACTTCACGATTTAACCGGCAAAACCCGCCGAAACACACCCATAACCCGAAATCCCGACGTAACCACAAATCTGAAAGCTCATCCTAAGCACGTACGCAACATGATCTAAGTTCCTACTTCCAAATGTCTACCTTCAACCATGATTTGGACACAAAATCAATAACCCTACTTTCAACTACAGCATAGCCATATAACCATAAGAGATGAAAGAAAAGAAAAACTTGGCAAGGGCAAGAACACCACTTGCCTCAACCTTCAAGCACAACCGCCGCTCGCACAAACTAGGAGAAAAACCTGAGGTGAACAACATAGGAGAAAAACAACTAAGAAATTTGACAACTCATCTTCTTTTCCACTAATCCAAGAGCAAAGAAATGTTACCTAAGGGGCAAATCCAAAGCAGCTGTCTCTCTTCCCTTTTCTCCCTTGTACTCTCCCTCTTTGGAAATGGGGAATGATAAGAAGAAGAAGAAGAATGAAACCAAAATGGAAGGAGAAAACTTTAATCTCGGCCTGATTCCCAGGGAAGAAGTTTGGTCCCTTGGATTAAAACAATAAAGGAATTGAACGACAACAAAATTTGCTGAAATTTCGCATTTCGGCCCTGACACGCCCTGTGACACGCCCGTGTCACTTAAGTAGTGGGCAACCGCCTCACATACAAACAGTACACGGCCTGTGACACGCCCGTGTCACAGGCCGTGTCACTGGACACGCCTACCTACACGGACGTGCTACTGGTCGTGACACAGCACACAGCACCCAGCCAAACAACCCGAGAAGGACACGGCCTTGGGACACGCCCGTGTCCCAAGCCGTATCACCCCTACTCGACACTCGTCGAGCGAATTTCGTCGAGCGAAGTTTGTCGACCGCGGGACACGCCCTGTGACACGCCCGTGTCACAGGTCGTGTACCCCGTCTCTTGACACTCGACACTCGTCGAGCGAACTTCGTCGAGCGAAGTTCGTCGAGACCGGGACACGCCCTGTGACACGCCCGTGTCACAGGCCGTGTACCCCTTCTCTCGACACTCGACAATCGTCGAGTTAACTTCGTCGACCGAAATTCGTCGAACACACGGGACACGCCCTATAACACGCCCGTGTCACAGGCCGTGTACCCCGACACGCCCTGGGACACGCCCGTGTCCCAGGCCGTGTCACCCAAAGGCGCTCCAGGTCTTTGACCTCTTACACCTCTCCACTGCTACAATAAACTGCAGTCATAATTTTGGCACCTGAGGGGGAAAAACCAGCAACCAAGACAATATAGCTTCATATCTATCTGTTATAACTTTTTAACCATGCTATGCCCGAGCCAAACGATCCGGGTTCGAGCAAACTACCTCAGAATGTAACGAAATGCACATTGTAGCTAACTACCCACGCTACAACTCTCGTGGCGAAGCGAAATCAGCATCCGACAAACAAAACTTGGGCTAACCTTGCCCGAAGCCAAAACACCAGCATTCCCGAAGAGGCCCACCGAGTCACCAAAACAGACTCCAGATTGCTCGGAATCTTGCAAATAGGATATCAACCAAGCCACTAAAGGTCGACGCGTGACAGCAAAGGCCAACGTCACGCCAAACAAAATTACACACTGGCCATAAAAAAAAACGGGGGCGTTACACCAACTCCTCCCGATCTCCTCCTACTGCCTCTACCTCGGCGCAGCTCTCCGCCTCCAGCTCCTCCATGCCAGCTTCCTACTCCGCCTCCTCCATCCTTCGCTCCATCTCCTCGACTCCCTCCTGCCAAGAAATGGAGTTCACGACAGTGACGTAGCATTCCTGCGCCACTTTGGGGTCCCCCCTGACCCTGACCTGAATCCCCTCTGCATTGAACTTCAAGCATTGATGGAACGATAAAAGGACGCAGTGGAAGACACTGATAAGGGGCCTCCCGAAGATGGCGCTGTAGATGCTGGGGGCATCCACGATGACGAACCTGCAGTTCCTGGACTGCCCCCCCCCCCCCCCCAGGGTGACATGGAGGCCCACCCCTCATTCGACCTCCTTCCTCTCCCCCGAAAATCCGAACAAAGGCCCATCCGAGGCCAACACCCTCTTCGCCTCCACCTTCATTGCGTCAAACGCCTTCTTAAAGACGACGTTGATGCAGCTTCCGTTATTGACGAGGATCCTGGAGACGGTAAAATTTTCGATGGTTGTCTGGATGACCAGCACATCGCAAAAAGGATCCTCATGATCCGCCATATTGCTCCTGGAGAAGGTGATCCTCTCTTCTCGGGGTGGGGTTTGGGATGTGGAGGCAACGCTCCGGCGATACATGGTGTGGAGGCTTGCCTTCTGGGAAGCCTCGACTCCCCCCTCCCCCCGTGGATCACTCCGATCCCTCCTCAAGTCCCAACATCCACCCAGTCTTCGAAACAGTCCTCCTCCACCCGAGGCAGGACCTCCTCGATCCTCACTTCTTAATGCCCCTGCTGCTGCTCCCTGTTTCCCCTCATTTCGAGGAACTCCGGGCACGTGGCTGTGGCGTGCCCTTCCTCCTGATGGAAGTCGCATTAGGGCAACTCCACCCTAATTTCTCTCCTCCTCCTCCTGGCTGCTCTCCTCCTCTCCCCTATGGCTATGACCATAACCTCTTCTTGATCGGGGAGTCGAGCCTCTGCTCCCGCCTCCAACCCGGGGGTGGAATTGATCTTGCCCCCCTTGGTGGCGGTCCCTTCCTTGGTACCCTCTTTGTGGCCCCTGCCCTTGCCACTCGGGCCTACAACCCAGTCAACGATCAGGCTCCTGACGCCCCCCCTGGGTTGCTGCTGCCCCTGGAGCTGCCTCTGCTCCCTCTACCGGGCTCTCCTCTCCTCTCCTCCTGTCCTCTTCCTCCTCTTGGCTCCTCCTCCTCCTCCGTGGCCCACCTGGCCAGCTTCCGGGCGAAATCCGGGTTTGACGCCTCCCCATCAACTTCTCTCGCAGCCCTCTCCGTCAACTCCTCGTAGGAGAGGGGGGGGGGGGTATCCTCTTCAACTCCATCCTGAAGAATCCCTGCTGCAGGCCCAGGGTGAAAGCCATCATCAAACTATGGCCCGACATCTCCTGGACCTGGTGACCTCCTCTTAGAACCGGTCCACGTAGCTCCCCAGCGTCTCGTTCACTCCCTACTTGATGTGGAACAGGAACTCTGACTCCTTCTTACTCCTCTTCGAGGTAGTGAACCTCAGTATGAACCCTCAGCGCAGGTCCTCGAAATAGTAGATGGAGTTGGTTGGCAGCTGATGGAACCACTCCCTCGCCTTCTCCTTGAGGGTGATGGCGAAGAGTCGGCATTTGAACCCATCCGACATCTGCCAGATCAATACCATGTCCTCAAACCACTGGACGTGTTCGACCGGGTCTCCCTTTCCGGTATAGTAGGACATCCCGGGTTCCCCGAACCCCTCTGGAACTGGAGCTGAAGAGACCAACTCGCTGAAGGGGCTACCCCCCTACTGGGCGAGCTGGCGCGTCTCGTGGGCTCAGATCGTCGAGCCGACCTCTGCCTGTCGAGTCGGGGAAGAGCTTGTGCCCTGGGAGCTCGCACCCCCGACCCTCCTCGGCAACTTCCTTCCCATCTCGCCTGCCGGGGGCGTCCTCGCCCAGATAGGGGGCGGCTGGGATATGGACTGCTGGAGTCGAGCACTCGGCCCGCGTGCCGAGTGCGAACTTGACTAGGCCCAGTACCTCGTTCCTGAAATCTTCAAACATCCCCAACGTGGCCATAGGTGGGGGGGGGGGGGGGGGCGGCGAGCTCGACCTGTCAGGTCCCTGTCCTCCTGTCATCTAGCTCGCCGAAGCTTTTCTGCACTGACCACGCTCCACGCTCACCGCACCAAAATGTTGAAATCGAAAATCAGTTTCCTGTAGAGTTCACCCTTGGGGAAGGGGTGATCACACACCTACTTCGCTCCTGCAAGCAAAACAACAAAAGAAATAAGGGTGGACTGACCCAAGGGCTCGGCGGGGAGGACCCACTACACACCCGGAAGATCTGAGAGCGCTTCCCCTCCTTAGCCAAAGGCCGAGCTAAGGTACCCTCAGAAAACACTTGAAAACTGAAGCAAGAGAGCACAGGAAGCCTGCCTTCTGGGGCCCCTTGGGTCATATTTATAGTTTTCAGGATATGAACTGCCAATAACCAAACTAAACTAACCTGAAATTACAAAATGTCCCTTGGTTGGGTCTGCCAACAACTAAACTCTGATGTTTTGAAAGGCTATGAGTAGACCAGCGAGGGCAAAACAGTAAAAAGTACCTCGTATATCTGGGCGAGATGGGGAGCCTGGCCACCTCGGCGGTTCCTGCTCGCCTGCTGTTGCCGAGCTCCTTTGCGCGAGTGCGAGTTGGGACGACGAGCTCGTTTATCGGTCGGCCTCCGTTAGTCGACCTCAGCTCGACGAATCTTGGCTTAGCTCGGCAAATGCCGAGCTCGCGGTCGACGAATGCCGAGCTCGGGCTCAGGTTTCTCTGTCGAGCTCGCCTGGGACCTTGATAATCTGAGCCGGCTGGCCTGGTTCCTGGTTCACCCTGCTCGTCGGATACGGAGTTGTACACTATTGACCATCAGTTCAGAGATATTCCGGTTGAGATAAGGTATGATCCTCGTTACATGCCATTCTTCAAGGATTGCGTTGGTGCCATTGACGGTACGCATGTTGATGCGAGGATACCCGTAGAAGATCAAGTACGATACATATGATGTCATGACACGACGGCGCAAAATGTAATGACAGTATGTGATTTTAACATGTGTTTTACATTTGCCCTGGCTGGATGAGAGGGATCTGCTTATGATAGTCGTATCTTCGCGCGCGCATTGGCAGCCGATAGATTGTATTTTCCGCATCCCACACAAGGTATACTAATCATTATGTTTACATTCATTCAAATTTTTCATATTTCATAATGTTTACCTGTTTAACAAATCAAGTAAATGTAGGTAAATATTACTTAGTTGATGCTGGATACCCATTAAAGATGGGTTATTTGAAGCCGTACCCAGAAACAAGATATCACTTGACAGACTTTGCCCGTGGGAGTCGGCCTGTACAAGGAAGGCAAGAACATTTCAATAAGCCGCGTTCATCTATTCACAGTGTGATCGAGCGAACGTTTGGAGTGTGTAAAAAAAGTGGCACATTTTGAGCAAAATGTCACAGTACAACTTCAAGAAACAGCGTTCCATGTGCTAGCGACAATGACCTTACATAACTTCATTCGGAGACATCCGTCTCGCTGGGACCATGAGTTTAATGCTTGTGATGCTGATGAGTCTTCTTTCGTTCCCTCAGAGGATGAAGACCCTGCGGCAGTGGATGATATTGAAGACGATACGTATGATGCTACTGGAGCAGAACATATGTCTACAGTACGAGATAGCATTGCCGCCGAAATATACAGTGCGCGGAGGTAAAAATTCGATCAATGTTTTACTAAAAAAGTAAAGAATTTAAATTATCAAAAGTTTGATTCATATCAATTTATTTTCGAACAGGTGATCAGAAGGATTGAAAAAAGCAGTTGTCGGATGTTGAGAGACTTTTTTTCTTATATTCTAGAACCATGTAAAAGACTCCTGTTATCAGTTACTTTTATATATTTATATATTTTAGTTTTTTAAAAAAACATCTTCCAAAAGTTGTTTCTCCAAACAGCTAAAAAAACCGTTATTCAAAACGCACTTCTGTACAGAACACCCAAACACTCTGCAACTTTTCAAAACTGCTCCCCAGAGATCTATTTTAAAACAGCTCTATCCGGACTGCAACTTTTCAATCCGTCAGAGCTGTCCCAAACAGACCCAATGAGGCCCACAGAGCACAAATTCACTGTGCACTGCGGGCCCCACAAAATAGAAGACTGCAAGTGAATGTCACAGATTTAGGCTCTGTTTGATATTCCGGTCCGGCAGGAGGCCGGGGAGGAGAGAGAAAATGGCCGTTCTAAACGGTCGACTGACGCTCCTCCCACCAGCGGCAAAACACCGGTCGACACCCTTTCACGCCCGCCGTTCTCAGCCAGAGCGCACCAAACATGATTTCGCCGGGCCGTTCACGCCAAACGGAGCGACGATGGGTTGTCAAACAGACAGAAGCTTACTGCCATAGTGTCATGGATGGTATTCTTTGTGCCGATTGCGGACGGGACCCGAACGTAGAAGTAGGAACGGGTGTAAATAACCTGCTCGTGGGCCCCACCGTCTTTTCGGTCTTTCTCTTCCCGGAAGCTAAATTTACAGAAACCTCCATCGATCTCCATCTTCCGTCATTACCTTTTACCTCCATCGACCGGAAAATTTCCCCGCCGCCAAGCTTCCGTCGCTGCATCTGGGATCAATGGAGCAGGGGAGTAATGACTTGGGGGCCTGCAGTGGCGAAATGTATAAAGAAGAACATGTAAGTTTCCTTTACAACTGTATTTTAATGAACTGTTGTACCTCCATCGACCTTCAAGTTCTTCTTTAAGCTTGTTCCCTGGACTGTTAGGTTGCCTACTTTTTCGGCGAGTACATGTTGTACATCCTTACAACTGTATTTTAATGTTAAACTTAAAATGTCATTCTTTTTTGTATGCTCTGTACTGTATGTATTTTTCTTAGGGTAGCACTGCATCTGAGTTACAACTGTATTTTAATATTGAACTTCAACTGTATTTTTTAAAGTACAACTGTATTCTAATATTGAACTTGAACTGTATTTTAATATTGAACTTCAACTGTATTTTTAAAGTACGACTGTATTCTAATATTGAACTGCAACTGTATTTTTAAGGTACAACTGTATTTTAATATTGAGCTTCAACTGTATTGTTTAAGTACGACTGTATTCTAATATCGAACTTCATATTTTTCTGCAGATTCCAAGTAAATATCATACTTTTCCTGTTGTCCAGTCAGAAGAAGAGGCTTATGCTTTGTATTGTGACTACGCCCACAAAACCGGATTTAGTGTTCGTAAGGAACACATTATTTACTGGACACACACCCGAACTATAAAAGTACGAGAATATACATGCTCGAAGGCTGGAAAGAAACACCCAAAACCGTCACCAATTAAGTATCGTAAATTAGACACTCGAACAGGTTGTCTTGCTTGTTGTCATTTTAGAACTGATACAAAAGGGCAGAATTGGACTGTTTCAAAGTTTGTGGAGGAGCATAATCACCCCCTTGCATTGGAGAAAGAGAAGCATTTGTTGAGGTCAAATAGAAAGGTATCAGATTTGCAGGGCATCTTATAAAAAATATGACAGGGGCTGGTATTAAAACAGTGCATGCGTACAATTTTATTTCCGAAGAAGTTGGAGGTATTGAAAATGTCGGATTTAGTAAAACTGATGCCTATAATTATGTTCATCGTAGTAAAAAGGCTTTAATTGAATCTGGTGACTCGATTAGTTTGCTGAAGATGCTACAGGCAAGACAACTTGAGGATAGTATGTTCTCGTACGAAGTTCAAACAGATGAGCTAAATCGGTTGACCAATTTTTTTTGGATGGATGGGCGTGCTAAGATTGACTATGATTGTTACGGGGATGTTATTATTTTTGATACTACCTATAACTAAATAAATATAACTTGGCATGCGCTCCTTTCATTGCTGTTAACAATCACTGGCAAAGTATTTGCGTCGGTTGCACTTTCATAGCAGAAGAAACCATTGATTCATTCTGTTGGGTTTTTGATACTTTTCTTAAGTTCGTTGGTGGTAAACAACCCATCACTATTTTCACTGACCAAGATCGGGCTATGTCGGTGGCTATTGAGCGGGTTTTCACCACCAGCCGCATCGACATCGATTGTGCCAATGGCACATCTCAAAGAAAGCTCCTTCGAAAGTCCATTGTTTCAACCTTGACAAAGGTGTGCGAGGTTTATTCTATCAATGCATGAGCAAGTGTGACTCTGAGTTTGAGTTTGAACAGTATTGGAATGAGATGATGTTGAAAGGAAGCTTACATGACAATAGATGGTTGAAGGACTTATATTCAGTTAAGCAAAAGTGGTCCACTGCCTACAACAAGGATGTTTTGGATCTCGGCATTTTGTCGACTCAAAGGAGTGAATCTGCAAATAACGGGTTGCATGGTTGTTCGAAAGCAACAAACTCTCTTGTAGAGTGTTTCATCGGTTTTGAGAAACTTGTGTCAACATGGCGGACAGCTGAGCTTGATGAAGATTTCAAGTGCATACAGGGGAGTGTTAGTTTGAAATATAAAGGTAGCAACTTACTTAAGCAAGTTTCAAAGGTTTATACCAGGAAGATGTTTTCTATTTTTGAGAAATCCTTCATGGAGGGTGCTATTGGGGTTAGCATAGTTAATGAGACGATATACGATGACAATAGTATTTTATATGGGACCGCACAGTGTGATGAAGATCAAGATGGTAAAAATTGGTTCGTAAACCTCAATATGAGTACCGATGAAGCAAAATGTTCTTGTCGAGGATTTGAAACCAAAGGTATTCAATGCAAGCATGTTTTGCGAATATTCATACATAGAAATGTAAAGCAGGTTCCCGCTCAATATTTATTCAAAAGATTCAGTGTGAATGCTAAGAGAGGTATTTACCTTCCCTACTCGCCTTCAATGGCCCAAAAGGAATCAAATGTGATTTTCAGAAATCATTTAATGAGGTTTACATATGATTTATCCCTCCAAATTGAGAGCTGTCAACCAGCAAAAGAACTTGTTATAACTGCAATGAATGATTTGGCTAGGAGGGTGAAGCTTTAGTCATTGAAGATGCAAATCATAACGACAAAAAAGAATCATGTTTAAGGGACCCTCCCAAGAAGCGGCCGAAAGGTTTTTCAAACGCAAGACTTAAAGGACATTGGGAGAAAAACATCAAAAAGTCAAGTAATGTTTTAATTTATTTCAATGTTTACAAAATATTCTATGTTTTTACTTTATGTCATAAAAAAATTAATAAAAATTATGTTTCGAAATGTAGGAAAAAAAGTTGAAGTAAAGACAGAACCAATCCCGGTGTATAACTTCCTGGATTCTCCAGCTCATGCGCACCAGTCAACTCCACCGGCCAATAATAGAGATTTTGATTCTCAAGAAGAATTTGACTTGGATTTGTCGTTTAATTTTTCGAGCATCCCTGGTGTATTCAAACCATGATTAAGCGGGTTCATATGATGTGATATGATATGTTGACGTTAGACATGATTAATTCTCAGCATTCATATGATTAACCTTCTGCAACAATGTGTTTGCCATGGAGAGATGAATGTCTTTGTCGATTTTAGAGGACTCTTTTTATTAGCCGAGTACCCTTCCTAGTGATAAACTACTTGTTTTTCAAATTATAATACAATATGTGATGATATTTGTCATTGTCCAAATACACACAGCCCACATGAGTTTCGTGTTGGCATGCAGGATTATTCTATATTAATATGAGTTCCCTGATGCTGCATCATAGTTTCATGTTGTCTTTTAACACTTGAAAATAAGAAGGCTACAAATATACGGAGGAGAAACATTTAGGCACAATAGAAATAAGGAGTTTCTATTTGCAGGTATTGTTTGCCTATCTGCAATTCTTAAAATAACAAAAAAGTAATGCCTAATAATATAGAACATATTCTCTCTCTATAGTTCATATGATTAACCTTCACAAAATAATCAGACTCTAATTATGTGTATTTACAGAAGTGTATAGAACATGTGTAAGTATACGTGAGAAGCATTCAAATGATTAGTGCAGGATCATAATCAGTCTTATAAATAATTACAACATTGTCAATTGTCGTTAGATTCAATTACATTTGAAAAAGCCCGGAATATGTTTGCTGTTATTTCAGCGCGAAATGTAGGCATCTCCTCACACCAATTCTTTAATTCTTTCCAAGCAATTGTCTTGGTTGACAACACCGCCTCCATGAACTTCATCACGAAAACACCACAATCGTTTCCATTGTCTTGCTGTGGCAGATCGTCGACGTCGTTGATAGGCCAGTGGGTTATAGCTTCTTGCAAAGCATCACTAGCATCCTCGTATAAACACCTAACATGCATGAAAGCTAAATTGTTAGGAAGAATGAAACCGTAGCCTTCATACGGTGGTGCG
Source organism: Platanthera guangdongensis (assembly GCA_039583875.1). Classification (NCBI taxonomy): domain Eukaryota; kingdom Viridiplantae; phylum Streptophyta; class Magnoliopsida; order Asparagales; family Orchidaceae; genus Platanthera; species Platanthera guangdongensis. Next base: position 48,456,334 of record CM077151.1, read on the forward strand.
AGTGTACCAAATTTTGAAGAGTGGCGCGATGGCGGCTACTCCTAAGCGAATCATAGAACTCCCAATAATGTTCTTTGAGGCGACAAACGAGCAATGTCCAATGGCTAGACATGTGACATGGCATAAGTATTAGATCAACTGCCTGTACACGGGTCAATGTTATGTGACTCAACAAGGTCTGACAATTTGGGACATTGTTGGTCTTATAATACTGCACAATAAAATGATATGAGTTCAAAATTGTAATAATAAACAACATGAATCATGTTAAAACGTGGACACAAGCAAAAAACATACTGCGTGATTTGGTGAAACGTATATGAAACTATTCATTCCTCCCATTGACCGCTTTTGCTTTGACCCGAGGAACACTGCATAAGCATCCAGATGACCGTCAGATATCCAACCAGTTCCTAACAGATCATCTGCTACCCCTCTTGTGAGTTGAAGGTTCCCGCTTGAAAAAATAACTTTGGAGCTGTAACAATACTTAAAGTCAATACATGACTGGAAAGTAATTATTAGTGTGAGACTACGTGCATGACAACCAAAATGTACCTCTCGTCAAACCGATTAAGAACAAAATCAACGGTATCTCGCATACGAGGTGCAATATGCGGTCTGCCGGGATAGCTAGGCACCTTGACAAGCTCTTTGTAAAATTGAGAGTTGACCACTTCCTTCTTCTTCCTGTAAGTCTTCAGTTGCCCTTGCACTGGCTCCGAACAGTCTACTTTTGCAGGGCTTTCCAGGTTGATAAGTGCGAGATCGAGGTTTGGTTGGGTGAAAAAGGATGTGGTGGGGGACACTTTTTGATGAGGAGTAGATGGTTTGGGTGATGGTGTACGTCGATGGGATTGGGGCATGTCAGCTTGCAGTCTCTTGAACCAAGTTTCACAGAAGGTCTTCAAAGATCCTTCAGCCTTACTAACCTCCTCTCGTATAAAACCACGAAGACGAGCTTCCATTCCTCTCCAATCTTCACTTGTTTTGCCTATCTTATCGTTCTTCCTTTCCTTCTTCTTCTTCTCCTTATCCACCTGCCTAAGTAATATCTTTTCGTTTTTTTTAAAAAACCTTTCTAGTAACCTCCTCCAACTTCATATTCTCCTTCTCTTTCTCAATATCCTCAAAGTCGGAGTCATTAACGACAATCATCTTCTTCCTGACAGCCTTCACTCCTCTTCCCTTTTTCTTGCTATTCATTTCTTCAAAATCAGACTCCTCCTCTGACGACCCTAGTAGCGGCTTCTCAACCTCCTCTACACTACTAAACTTGAATCTAAGCTGCAAGATATAACAAAAAGTAGTATGCGTGACAAGCTCTTTGTATAATTGGAAAAACAAATTAAATAAATATACCTGATTTGGTTTCATAAGCTCACTACGCAAGTCCAAACAGAACTTCGCACTGTAACTTAGTTTGTCTGACCATCGACAAATTCGAGGCCGAACATGGAAATGTACTACTCTCTGCACACTGGTGTGCTCAAAGAACCACACCTACAAAAACACATTTTAGTTGAAAACTTATAATTAGTAAATCATTTTTTCAAATATAAATGCATCTCTTACCAATAATACTATCGAGCAGCCTTCAAAGTAGCCTAAACATGTGTCAGCCTCTCGAACAGCGTTGGCCCGACTTAGACAGTCTAGCTGTAAATGCAAGAAAGCATGAATGGCCTTGGGCCAATTGTAATCTCTCAATGCACCCACGCCATCATCCAACACGCCCAGACATTTTGGGATCTTGCGGGTCTTAAGGGGAATAAAAAGACAATTAGCAAATATCTAATGAGTAAATTAACTCGTTTCTGCTCGAGATTCTCTGACCATTCCTCATTTACAAGAGTATGCATTTCATTAAGCAAATCTTTGTGAGAAAACTCCATGAAAGGGAGTCTAGAAAAAAGGAATTCCCTACCCCTGTTCGGTAGCCCAAGAATCATCGCTACTTCATTAACAGTTAACTTTAGGTAATGATTTCCTAATAAGAAACACCTCTTGTCCCTTTTGTACATCTTCACTAGGACATACAATAGAGGAATGTTCTGTGGTAATGCTGGCATAGAGAATAAAGGCAAGACATTGTCTTCCCGTAGAACACCCTTCGAATCATCTGAAATCACAGCTAGTAGGGACGAGCATTTGCAACGAAAGTCGAGACTGCGCAACAACAACTCAAATATTTGCTGCCCGACATCTGAGTACAACAAAAGAAATCCAGTTGTACAGACTAAATTAAATACAGTTGGACAAGAAATACAAATAGTATAATCGAACTCAAATACAGTTGGACAACTCAAATACTTTGAAATATAGTTGGATTTCAACAACACAGAACTTGAAATACAGTTGGATTTCAACAACACAGAACTTGAAATACAGTTGGATTTCAACAACACAGAACTTGAAATACAGTTGGATTTCAGACAGATTGAACTTGAAACACAGTTGGATTTGAACATTATCGAACTTGAAATACAGTTGGATTTGAAAAAAAGAACTTGAAATACAGTTGAACAAGAGAACCTCGCACCTTCTTTATCTTCTCCTTACGTGTTCTGTTTAATTTAATCTGCGGTTCCACGGTTGAGGGTGTCGCTGTCGCCTGAGATTATAGCATCGGCAGAGATTAGAGGAGGCGAGCGCAGAGTGAGGCGTACCAGGGTGAATGAAGGATGCGATACAGTGTTCTAAGGTTAATTTTTGCGAGTTCGGAAGGGGAACGGAAGACGGGAATCGCCGAATCGGGAATTTGAAATGGGGAAACTGTTGAAATGATGGTGGGCCCACGAGCAGGTTATTTACACCCGTTCCTACTTCTACGTCCGGGTCCCGTCCACAAAAATTTTCCTATTCTTTGTGCCGATCGCGGACCTAATATCTCTCTACTACTATCACGCGGAACTTGGGAGGAGCAATTTGTCCTGATTGAGGAGACCACTGCACTCAAGTTCAGGAACAGTGTCCCAAACAAAATAAGTTCAAGTTCAGGAACAGTGTCCCAAACAAAATAAATAAACAGATATAAAAAAATAAATAAAAAAGAATCGTGAAAAAACGTGAGTGACGAAGAAGAGGCGGGAACGCTACCTACGTCGAGAATCAGAATCACGCGAGCAAGCAATACGACGGAGATCCTGCCGCGCCGCTTTCTTCCTCCTTCCCCACTCCTCTTAAACCATGCAAGCGATATCTGCAGCTGCAATTCAACTACGGCAACTCAAATCCACCCTCACCGTTCACCTTCGCCCTTGATCGCACCGCCTCAATGGCACTGCTTTTCCCCACTCCCCATGCCTCTTCCCCTCTCCATCTCCACGGGATCCTTCGATTGCGGCCGCCGGCGGTAGCTGGAGCGCCACTTGCGCACTCTTCTTTCTCCTCGGTGCGATATCCGGGGAAGGAGGCGGAGACGAAATTGGAGAAGAATGCGGATGCTGCTGTCAGTCTGGAGGTGCTCTATGATGATAAGTCGGGGACGGAGAGTGTGAAAGATTATCTGGATGCTTCGAGGGAGATTATCAGAGAGGATGGGGGGCCGCCCCGCTGGTTTTGCCCAATCGAGTGCGGCCAGCCGATACAGGGCGCTCCTTCACTGTTGTTCTTGCCGGGTTTGTGCCATTGAACTTTTGGTCTTGTACTTTTATTTGTGAAGAGTTTTTGTCTAACATTCTTGTCCATTGGGCCAGGTTTTTTCCTTTTAAAGCATTTTGTGTGTAACGGTCATATTTTGACCTCGGCTATATAATGGCCTAGCTATCGTATTGTTTTTCTTAAGCAATGAAGTTTATTTCATAAACTCTTCTCATCTCCTTCCCTGTTCGTCTCTCATCCCCCCTCCGGCCACCTCTGGTCCTCCTCCGGTGACACGGCCCCCATCCCCGTTCCGCGGAATTGTTACATTTTGGTGCTCTCGTTGAGAGAACGTGTCAATTCCGCCGGGAACGCCATGACAGAAGGATTGAGATCGATAGCAAAATTCAAAACAGCCCTCCAAGCCAAACAAGCGAATAGGACCAACCAAATGGAGGAGATCCATCAAAGAATGATGACAAAACTCTCTCAACAAACACAACTGATCCGACAACAGTTCATTACCGAGTTGCAGACCAAGGAGAACCTACTAGCGCGACAAATATTGGAGACCAAGGAGCACTCGTCCGATCAGATTGCGGATCAGATACCAGCCTTGCGGAAGGACATAATGTTACAGTTCGAGAGCCCACTCAAAAAAGCCGTCCAGCCCAAACAAAGACCCATCATCATGGAAGAGGCAATGAGCAACCAACAATGACAGTCAGACGCATGGCCAACTCAGACGGCAAACGGGATCCTCGGGCCCAGCCCAATTCACAACAAAACTCAGGTCGTTTCTAACCGCCCTGATAATTTAGAAATATCATGCCCACGCTTTTCTGAGGGGGGATCCTACTGATTGGTTATATGAATTAAAGCAATATTTCTAATATAATGATATTAGAACGCAAGACTACTTATTAATTGCTTCGTTCCACCTAGACAAACCAGCATCCAAATGGTATCAGACCACTCTCAAGGATCACCCAGCCTTAACTTTTCAGATGTTCGTTGATGCTATTCAAAAGAGGTTTGGGCCTTCACTTTACGTCAAACCCGCCGGCCTGTTGACCAAACTACAACAGACCACCTCAGTACTAGCATATAAACGAGAATTCGAGGAATTAATAACCAAAGTACCCGGACTCTCTCCCGAGTTCAGAGCTGATATGTTCGTATCCGGTCTTAAGGAGAGCATCAGGGGACCCGTAATGATAGCCCGACCCACCGAAATCCACGACGCCTTCGCCTTAGCAAGGATGCATGAGGACCAACAAAACCTTAACTATAGGGGTCGACACACCTTCAACACCACAAATTCGTATGGGGGAAACAAAACCTCAATCCACACCATCAATACGGCCAAACCAAGATTGCCCCCCATTAAAAGACTCTCCCCCGCAGAACTCCAAGCAAGGAGGGATAAGGGGCTATGTTATAATTGTGATGAACGTTACCACGCAAGACACAAATGTGAAGGAAGAGGAGTCCTACTGTACTTAGGAGGAACCGAGGAATCAGAGGATGAGTTAGAGAACCTCCCAAGCGACATAGGAGAGGAAGGAGACCCCACGACCCCGATTTTCCTCCATGCTCTAACAGGGGCCACTCCCGACCACGGGTTAAGGATGACCGGTCAGATTAATAATCAACCCTTAGAGCTATTTATCGACGGTGGAAGCACGCATAATTTTATTTCTTTTAGGATGGCCAATTATCTTAAACTACCCATACTCAAAATTACCGAGTTCCCAGTATTCATGGGGAACGGGTCGACTGAGACATGCAAGGGCAAATGTAAAGATATCCAGCTGTTCATTCAAGCCAACTCCTACAAAGTTCACTTATATGTCCTCGACATCGAAGGCACTGACCTCATATTAGGTCAGAGGTGGCTGAAGACGCTAGGCCCTGTGACCACTGATTACGAGAAACTCACCCTGTTCTATGTAGGCACCCGAGGACAAGTGACACTCATGGGGCACCATAGCGGAACCCAGGATGGCCGAATATCATCATCGCAGCTTATTCGAATGGTGGCCCTTAAACCCTTAGCATTGTGCCTACTCCTCACCAAGAGAACCCCAATAACAAATACCCCAATAACAAATACCCCAATCTTGTCTGATTTGAAGACCACACTGCCACCACCTATCTTTAGGGTCCTGAAAACATTTGCACCATTATTTGAGGAACCAAGGGCTCTCCCACCCTCAAGGAAGATTGATCACCAAATCACCCTCCTCCCAAACTCCACAGCCCCCAACTTAAGGCCATTTCGGTACCCCTACCACCAGAAAAACGAAATTGAAAAAATGGTGGGTGAAATGCTCAGCAATGGTCAAATACGGCCCTCGACCTCAGCATTCAGCTCCCCGGTCATATTAGTTAAAAAGAAAGACGGTACTTGACGATTTTGCGTCGACTATAGGGCCCTTAACAAAATAACAATCAAAGACAAATTCCCAATACCCACCATCGATGAGCTTTTGGACGAGTTAAACTTCGCTCGGTTCTTCTCAAAAATAGACCTAAGGTCTGGCTATCACCAGATCAGGGTGACCGAAAAAGACATCAGCAAAACAGCTTTTAGGACCCACCACGGACACTACGAATTTGTCGTAATGCCCTTTGGATTAACTAATGCCCCCTCAACCTTTCAAGCATTAATGAACTCTATCTTTCAGCCCTACCTACGAAAGTTCATCGTAATTTTCTTCGACGACATACTAATATTCAGTCCGACCAAGACCGAGCACCTTGAGCACTTGAGACTAACTTTTAAAATCTCGGAGGAAAATAATTTATATATCAAGCTATCAAAATGCTACTTCGCGTCCCCGAAAATAGAATTTCTGGGCCATATGATTAGGGAGGGGCAGGTCCTCCCAACTAAAGTCAATATTGAGAGCATTGAGGGCTTTCCTGAACCAAAGAGCCAAAAAGACGCGAGAGCATTCTTAGGTCTCACCGGATATTATCGAAAATTTATTCAAAACTACGCAAAAATCGCCTTCCCCCTCTCAGAGCTACCCAAACGAAGTGCCTTTTCATGGAATGTTAGAGCCCAGGAAGCCTTCGAGACACTTAAGCTTAGATTAATCACCTACCCAGTATTAGCTCTACCTAATTTCCAGGAACCCTTCATCTTAGAAACCGACGCCTCAGGAACCGCATAAGAGCAGTTTTGAAACAAGCCAGTAGAACTATAACATATTTCAGCAAAAAATTATCCCCATCCATGCAAAAAAAATCCACCTATACCAGAGAGATGTTTGCCGTAACCGCAGCAGTCCGCAAATGGCGCCAGTATCTATTGGGACATCAATTTACCATATTAACTGATCACCAAAGCTTGCACCATTTGTTGACACAACAAATCCAAACCCCCGAGCAGCAAACATTCCTTTCCAAACTAATAGGCTATGATTTTGTCATTAAATATAAGGCAGGGAAAAATAATCAAGCAGCCGACACCTTATCCAGGATGCCCGATGTTGCAGACGACCCGACCCTAGGAAGCCTCAACACACTCACCGCACCCATTTCACCCCTATTAGAAGGGCTGAAGCTGGATTATGAACATGATGAGCTTACCCAAAAGATAAAAAGGGACCCCCACTCATTCCCAAATTGGAAACAACAAGGAAATTACATCATGTATCATGACAAAATATACATTCCAGAGAGCTCCAACATAAAACAAAAAATACTAGCAGAAACTCACTCAAGTTTGGTAGGACATTCAGGAATCCGGGCCACCCTACACCGAATTCAGTCTCAATTTTTTTGGCATAACATGAAAAGAGAAGTCACATCCTTCATAAACAAATGCGATATATGCCAAAAAGCCAAGTCAACTAATCACGCCCCTTACGGGTTATTGCAACCCCTACCAACTCCCAACAAGCTATGGGCAGACATCACGATGGATTTCATTACCCAACTCCCTAGCTCTAATGGGTACACTATCATATTCGTTGTAGTAGATAGGTTCTCGAAGGCAGCTCATTTTGCCCCCTTAAAGCACCCCATCTCAGGACCCTACGTGGCTAAGGAATTCTGGGGGTGTGTAGGCAAGCTACACGGACTCCCCGAATCCATAATTTCGGACCGAGACACAATATTTATGAGCGACTTTTGGGTAGAACTGTTCAAACTACAAGGGACCCATCTTAAGTGTTGTTCGTCTTATCACCCGCAAACAGACGGCCTAACCGAGAGGATCAATCGCTGTTTGGAGCAGTACCTCCGAATATTTTCCCACGAACATCCCAAAAAGTGGTCTGAATTTTTAAATTCTGCAGAATTTCACTATAACACATCTTTTAATTCATCGACCAACATGACTCCCTTCGAGGTCATGTATGGTCGACCACCCCCTGGGTTACTTCCTTACTCTGCAGGGTCAACCAGCAATGAGGCCGTGGAGGAAACACTTCAGACCAGGGATGAACTACTACATTGCCTCAAACAGAATCTGTCCAAGGCACAACACCGAATGAAGGTACAAGCAGATAAGAAGAGGAGGGAGCTCAAACTAGAAAAAGGCGACTGGGTCCTGCTTAAACTCCACCCCTACCGACAACTGACTATGACGCGACCGAGGGGGAGAAAACCGAGCTTAAAATACTATGGACCCTTCCAGGTTACGGAGGTCATTGGAGCAGCAGCATACCGATTACTCCTCCCACCGGAATCCAGGATACACCCGGTCTTTCATGCATCAATGCTCAAGCCATACGATGGCAACCCCAAGATCCAGAACATCGATCTACCAACTCTCAGCTGGAAGAACAACCCACTACATCAACCCTTGGCAGTCGTTAACACGCGCAACATCATTCGACAAGGCAAGAGCATACCCCAGACGCTAATACAATGGCCAGGACTTCCCCCCGCAGATAGCACTTGGGAAGACGCGACAACACTAGAAGGGTTCCTACAAACAACAACATCAAAACAACAAGGGGATGATGGACCGCCAGTTACAGAACCAAAGTGGTCCAGGAAGCAAAGAAGAAACCTCAGGAGACAACCGCAGAGACCCGATCTAATGCAACCAGAGACCTGGGGAAGAAAGCAAAAATCCACGGAACGACAAAATACAGCCCAAAGCCCGCATCACCCCCCGGAGACTCCAGCCACCGCCCCACTAGCAATGCACGGTCTCCAGGAAATGAAAGAAGATGATGCTGAGGACAGCGTCTTAAAGGAGAAGGCCAGTGTTGGGGTTCATCCGGTGACAACATCAACATGAATCCTGCGGACAACAATAATTATTTCCCTATTTTATCTATTTCCCTATTATCCTACCAGCATCTGTAACGGTCCATTGGGCCAGGTTTTTTCCTTTTAAAGCATTTTGTGTGTAACGGTCATATTTTGACCGGGGCTATATAATGGCCTAGCTATTGTATTGTTTTTCTTAAGCAATGAAGTTTATTTCATAAACTCTTCTCATCTCCTTCCCTGTTCGTCTCTCATCCCCCCCTCCGGCCACCTCTGGCCCTCCTCCGGTGACACAACCCCCATCCCCGTTCCGCGGAATTGTTACAATATGGTTGTGGTTTAGGCTTAGTTTTATAAAGCTTTAGCATATTAGAATTTTGATTTGTAGAAATTTACAAGTGAGAGCACTACTTTTTGCCTTTGGCTTTACTAACTCTTTCAATTCGGGAACATCAGTGGTGACTTTATTGGTTTTTTGGCAGAATGCATCCTAAAAATATCAGCTTTTTGGCAGAATGCATCATAGAAATATCAGCTTTTGGCATAATGCACTCTAAAAGTTTAAATATAGCATAATGCACCCCCCTCCAAAAAAATCAATTTTTTTTGGCAATGTGCACCCTAGGCTGTTATAATTTCTTCAAAAGCGTAGGGTGCACATTGCCAAAAAATTAATTCTGGGGGTTGCATTGTGCTATATTTAAACTTTCTTCGTGCATTCTGCCTAAAACTAATATTTCTAGGATGCATTATGTCAAAAAACCGACTTTATTTTGCATCACACCCTCAAAGTTGCATATCATGAATGAACAAAGCATTGTTCTATGCAGGTTTGCTAAAAAAAATTAGGTGAATAAGGGTTTGTATTTGTCACATATTGGGAGGGTAGATAGGATAGAACTTCATAATTTATGCAGTTTGGAGTTTTTCTTTGGTGTAGGATTTTGGGCATGTAATCTGCTAATGCATAATTTGTACATACAGGGATGGATGGGACAGGATTTGGACTGATTTTGCATCATAGATCTCTTGGTAGGTAAGTTGATTTACAGAAGTATGTTGCGATGAGAGTTGAATTAGAATGTTTATGACTTTCATGTCCTTTGTTCAAATTATCTTTATTTTCTGCATGCAAGATCTAATTCCTCATAAAGATATTTTATTTTATCAGGAGAAATGTGAAAAATCTAAATGTTCGATTTTTTTTATGGTTTAAGGTAATTTTAATTATTAGGCCCCATTTGCTTACTTGAAATTATACATCATGTTGACAAGCTTATCGTGTTCCATTATTTGTTTGGATTTACAAATCATTATTTTTTTTAAGCTGTACAATAACCTTCAAAATATTTCAAATGATGCGATTCAATTCGGCACACAAAATTGAATAACAAAATTATTATTTCTTATAACACGTTTTCTATCCAAACACAACCAAATAAGCCCTTAGAGTACTTAACATTGTTTATATAACTTTTCATTTTTGTTTTAAGTTAGTTTATCATATGTTTAGGCATCGTTAGCAACATCATCATTACTCTTAGCCCAATTATTTGACTGCGGTTCGATAAACCCCTTTTATTCCTATTAACTTCGACCTAAATTGTTAATTCATTTTCACAAAAATCATGTTAAAATTACTACTGTTTTTAGATTTAGGGTCCGTTTGACATGAATTTCCTTCTCCGGTGAGTTTGGACAAAAATGCCATCATCATAGAATGTATGTTTGACATGACAACTATTACAAGCACCACCAAAAAAATAAAACTAATTTTGAACAAAAAAGTAGATGAAGTTCCTTTGGTGAGGCCGGACATTCACAAACCACGGTTCATAATCACCATGTTCATGACCGCTACTACCGTGCTAAACGGAGCTTTAATATACTTATCTTCTTTCCTACTTTTGAATATTATTTTAATGTTTCCATCTTTTTTTGTATACTCGCCCTCTGCCAGTTCATGTTATATATTTTCTTTTTTGTCTTCAACATATGATATTTTTAGGATCCATTTATTTGTTATGTCTCTCTTCATCCTTCCTAATTTCATTAGACAACCATCTTAATTTTCTTATTTATATGTGTAAAGAGAGGTCAAACCTTGTAAGTATATGTTCAGTATCAAAATACAATGAGAAAATACAAATATATAGGATAGAGAAGGTGAGAAGAAAACCTATATAAGATGCGAGACTAAAGGAGAGAAGAAGGAAAAATAATAAAAGGGGCCCAATAGTGGGCCCATTACATGGGCTTTTCTAACACTCCCCCGCAAGCTTGAACGTACAAGTCGTATGCGCCAAGCTTGGATAGGCACTGATAGAAGAGGGTACTAGGTACAGCCTTCGTGAGGATATCGACAACTTGTTCAGTACCCAGAACATGCTTCAGTTCAATCTTCTTCATGTGAACTTTCTCCCGGATGAAATGACAATCTACTTCAATATGCTTTGTTCGTTCGTGAAAGACTGGGTTCTTGGCTATGTGTATGACAACTTGATTATCACAAAGGAGGAGAGCCGGTGAAGAAAGTTTTGCCCCAAGGTCAGTAAGAAGGCTCTCAAGCCACGTGAGTTCCGAAACCACAGATGCCATGCCCGATATTCTGCTTCAGTTGAGGATCGAGCAACCACCGCTTGTTTCTTGCTTCGCCAAGTGATCAGATGCCCTCCAAAATATGTGCAAAAACCGCTGGTTGATCGTCAATCATCGAGGGAACTAGCATAATCAGCATCAGAGTTGTTGGGATTGAAGAAGAGGTTTTGTATACTAATCCTTGCCCAGAAGCTGTTTTAAGGTATCAGAGAATCCGTTCAACGGCCTGGAGATGAGAGCTTTGAGGAGAATGCATATACCGACCGACGATACCAACAACAAAGGATATATCTGGTCTTGTTATCGTTAGGTAGATCAGTTTCCTAACAAGACGACGATAGTATTCCGGATTTTGAAGCAGAAGATCAGAATCCGAGGCCTGAGCACATAGCTTGTGATTTACATCCATTGGAGTGTTCACAGGCTTACAACCGGAGTAGCCTGTATCATGAAGGAGATCAATGCAGTACTTTCGCTGAGAGAGGACAAGACCATCTGGTCGTCTGGCAACCTGCAGACCCAAGAAGTACCGAAGGTCCCCCAGATCTTTTGTTTGAAATACGGAGCTCAGATGTTGTTTGACCGCCTGTATTCTGTTAGATTCGTTTCCAGTAATGATGATGTCAACGTAAACCAATAGGAGAACCGTTCCCGTTGCCCAGTGGCGAGTGAATAACGAGAAATCTACCGAGCTGCCGAGTAAAGCCAATTTCCCGTAGGGCTTTACTAAACTTGTTAAACTATGCCCAAGGGGATTGTTTGAGACCACAGAGAGACTTCAGAAGACGACAAACCCGAGACTCCGCCGTGGTCTCAAACCCGAGAGGTTGCTGCATGTAAACCGTTTCCTGGAGATCGCCATTCAGAAAAACATTCTTTATATCGAGTTGAAGTAAGGGCCACTGGCGGTGCACAGCCACAGAGATGAGGACACGAACCGTGTTGAGCTTGGATACAAGAGAAAAGGTTTCGTCATGGTCGAGACCTTGTTGTTGGGTGAAACCGCGAGCCACCAGACGAGATTTGAGTCTGTCCAATGGTCCCATCAGCAACATGCTTGATGACAAAGACCCATTTGCACCCAACCGGTTTTTGACTAGGAGGAAGGGGTACCAAGGTCCAAGTCTGGTTTGCCCAGAGAGCAGCCATTTTCTCGTCCATGGTGGCGCGCCAGCCAGGATGTTGGAGAGCCTCCTGCACAGAGTTAGGAACAGAAATCGAGAACAGTGACGTAGCAAATGTCCGAAGGTGGGGAGAGAGGCTATGCAGGGTGACAAAGTTCGCCATCGGATTAGCAGTGGAGGCGGGCACCAAATCAGCAGGGCTCGGAGAAGCCGAGGTCGAGGCCGACTGCAGAAGGGGAACGGAACGAGGAGGGCGGCGATTGTTAACACAGATAACAAGAGGCTTGGAAGGAGCAGGAGCTGGGTCAGGAAGAACCCGTGGAAGAGGCGCAGTAATGGGGATGACAGGTCGTGGGAGGGATGGTGGTAGAGGTGTCTGTGGTAGAGGAGTGGGTGAGGAGGAGAGAAGAAAGGTTGATCTTCCCGGAAGGTAACATCAGCGAACACGGAGACCTTTCAGGTAACCGGAGAATAACACACATAGCCCTTCTGAGTACGAGAATAACCTACAAAAATATGTTTAGCCGCCCGAGGATCCAACTTGTCCGTGGACGGACCTAGAAGGTGGACGAAGCAGGTGCAACCAAAGACCCTGGGTGTGAGAGGGAAGGCCGCAGCGGAGGGAAATATGAGGCTGAACGGAGTGACATAGTGGAGAACAGAGGAAGGGAGACAGTTGATGAGAAAACAAGCGGTGAAGACCGCAAAGTTCCAGTAGACTTTCAGAACATGCATGTGAATCATGAGGGAGCGGACAACGTCGAGCAGGTGTCGATTCTTCCGTTCGGCAACGCCGTTTCGCTTGGGGGTATAGGCACAAGATGTCTGATGAATAATACCGAACTCGGCGCACAGATTTACAAATTCGTGGCTAGTGTACTCGCGAACATTATCGGTGCGTAACGTTTTTATGGTAGTGGAGAATTGCGTACGAGTCTCGAGCACAAAAGCCCAAAACACACGAGGAAGCTCAGAGCGATCATGAAGTAAGTAAAGGCACGTCGTACGAGAGTAATCATCAATAAAAGTGATAAAATAGCGATAACCAGAAATACTAGTAATTTTGAAAGGACCCCAAACATCAGAGTGCATTAAATCAAAAGGAGCCGAGCTCCGAGTACAATGTGCGGGAAAGGAAGAATGCGTCTGCTTGTCGAAAAATACAAGAATCACACTGAAAGGGAGAAAAAGATACATCAGGAAGCGTCTTTTGAAGGACCGGATGAGGGGCATGCCCAAGACGGCGATGCCAATCAACGGAGGAGACAGAGGAGAGGACGGTAGGAGAGGCATCGAGATGATAGAGCCCGTTGTGCAGTCGACCCCTACCAATGGTAATCCGCGTCTGCCGATTCTGTATCAAAAAAACAGAAGAGGTGAATGTGACAGAGCAATCCATATCATTAGTAAGACGAGCAACCGACAATAAATTAAACAGAGAGCCCGGAACATAAAGAGCCGAGCGAAGAGAGATGGAGGGGTTGAGGGAGAGGTCATCGTAGCCGGAGACCTGAACAAGCGCCCCATTAGCCACAGTGATACACTTCGGATGAGGAGCATCCGAGTACTTGGGCGGCCGCAGCGAGGTGATGTGATGGGTGGCACCCGAGTCCAAGATCCATCGTAGACTGGAGTAAAAGCAAGCAATACCTGCAGTAGAGTTGGAGGCAACAAAGGCCGAAGGAGGGCTGAGCAGCCCATGAAGTTGCTGTAGCTGTAGGCAAACCGCCTCAAGGTCTGCACTTGTGGCAGAAGAGCCGTCGACTGCAACAACAACAGTCAGACGAGGAGGGTAACCATGTTTCTTGTAGCAAACTGCCTCAGTGTGGCCGTCCCAGCCGCAATAGGAACACTTTGGGCGGCCCCGACCACCACGCCCCCTTCCGCGGGAGCCCGAACGTCCACCACGAGCAGAAGACGGTGGGGGAAGTAAGGGGGGAGGGTCTGCTGGAGAAGAGCTGGAGAGGAGGAGCAAGAGTATCCAGGGGCGGTGACACTCGAAGGAGCATAGAGTAAACATCAGATAAGGAAGGAGTAGTAGCCGAAGCCAGAACCTGAGCCCAGATACTCTGAAGGTGTGGCGAGACACGAGCCATCATCATGGCGATGCAGACAACCTTTTTTGTGTTCGCTGAGCGGCAAGATCAGTGGTAGAGGGCTGATGCTGGATCCAGGCCTTTGCAAGAGTCTTAGCACGAGCAACAAACGAAGTCATGCACGCAGTCCCGCCAGCGTCGAGAGCCTGAAGATCGGTAATTATGTCATAGAGGTGCTGGAAGCTGTTCTTGCCCGAGTATAATGAGTGAAGCTCATCCCACATAGCTTTGGAGGTCTCATGATACATGACCATCTGGTAGGGCTCACCCTCCAGGGAGTTGAGGAGCCAAGTTTGAACGCGACCGTCATTGCGCATCCAGTCGTCGGTAGAAGGAGAAGGAGGTCCCTGAGTGAGATGAAGCACAAGACCCTTGGCCTGAAGAACTCAGCGAACTGAGTGCACCCATGGGATGAAATTCTTCTTTCCAGACAAGGAAATTGTGGTGATCCGCAGCTCATCGCGGAGGTTAGGAGGAGGAGCCAGGCGGTCTGTAGAGGAGTTAGCCGCCAGGCTGGTGGAGTCAACGGAGGAGCTCATAGAGACCGGAGAGGCCGCAACGAGCAGGAAAGGGCGCTGCGGGAAGAAGAGGGCGCTGCGGGTAGAAGAGGCCGCCCCGGGTTGACCAGGTCGCCGCGGGTTGAAGAAGTCGCCGCGGTTGACGAGGTCGCCGCGGGTTGAAGACGTCGCCGCGGGTAGACGAGGGCGCCGCGGGTAGAAGAGGTTGCCGCGGGAGAGCACTCTTGCATGACAAGCCCGCACGGTTACACGAGAGGCCGCAGCGGGTAGTCATAGCGACAAGAGCAGCGGAGAGCAAGAGAGAGAGAGAGGAGGCCGCGACCTAAGAGCGGAGAAACAGACCGCACGGTCACAGTGAGCACACTAGCGGCCAGACAAGGAGCGACAAGAAAGGTCGGCTCGAACAAAAATAGAGAGAGGTCGCAGCGGTGAGGGAGAGACCGCGCGGGACGACAAAGGAGAGTCAACGAGAAGGAGAGGCCGCGAGAGAAGTCCAGCGGCAAAGAGATGGCAGCGGCTAGGAGAAGCCGCGAGAAGACTAGGCCGTGAGTAGGAAAATTCGAGCGGCAAGACCAGGCAGCGGCTAGCGCGGGAAGAACAAGCGACTAGCGAGAGAAGGCGATGCCCACCTGGCAGATGGGAGGAGAGTTCGCAGCGGGTAGAGAAGAAGTCCGCACGGTTAGAAGAAAGTGGGAAAGGGCCCCACTTGCCAGAGAGAATCCTATAAAAGGAGATGGAAGCAGAGGTGGAGGCCACGGGAATGGAGGGGAAGAGAAGCGGGTAGAATTTTCTAGCCGCAGGGGGGCGGGTAGAAAAGCAATAGGCCGCGCCTTGCGCGGGAAGGGAAAACCGTGCGGTTTAGTAAAGGCTAGCCGCAAGGAGAGACCGGACGGTTAGCAGAGTGCTAGCCGCAGGGAGAAACCGAGTCCCTCTGATACCATGTAGAGAGAGCTCAAACCTTGTAAGTATGTGTTCAGTATCAAAATACAATGAGAGAATACAAATATATAGGATAAAGAAGGTGAGAAGAAAAACTATACAAGATGTGGGACTAAAGGAAAGAAGAAGAAAAAATAATAAAAGGGCCCAATAATGGCCCCATTACATGGACTTTTCTAACAATGTGAAACTGCTTCGTTACTGAACTGATATTTATTGATCTAATTAGAGATGATAAAACCTCTTGATGTAGGGTAGGCTGTGGAGTGAATTCTAAATACACACTAGTGAAGAGTGGGGTCGATCCCTAACGGTTCAATGCCTACAACACACGCGGTTCGGCGCAAGGATTAATATTAGCAACAAAGTATTATAAGATAACGCACAAATTTTCATAAGCAAAGGTAAACAATTTCTTAAAGCTTGAGACGTGGTTTTCCTCCGCAAGGAGGGCTATAGCGAGCGCGCGGCGAATCAATCCGTTCTGCAGTCAGAGATTTTCACAAAACAAATAATAATGAACTTTTAATTCCACAAGCACAAGATTACCACAACGCGACAAAGTGTAATACCATCAACTAGTACAAAGCACCACAAAAATCTGAAATAAAATTAGGGCTGCAGTAATTCTAGGTAAATCTGAAATTTTGGAGGCGAGGTGGAGTTTTTCGGATGGTGAAAGACTAGATCGGGTGAGGGGAAGTGGTTCCACGGAAGGGGGAAAGGATGACAGCAAAGGGGACTTGACAGGGTGGCTGGATCTGGCTGGAGGAGTCCAGATCTGGACTGGTTGAGGGAGAAAACCACCAAGGGGGCTGTTGGGGCAAGGCCGGGTGGTGGAGGCGGCTATGGAGGGGCGGTGGTGGCTGGATCTAGGCCAAAACAGGGAGGCGGGCCTGTTTTGGAGGTGGTCGGAGGAGCTAGGAGGGCGGCGACCTGAGGGGAGTGGGCTGCGGCGCTGGGAGGAGGGCGCCGACTGGCGATTTGATGGGGGGGGCTGATCGGTCAGTTAAGGGGCTGGACAGCAATAGGGGAGGGTGGCGGTGGAGGGAAAATCAAGAAAAACACAAAACTTACCCAAGGAGTCGTCACCAAGGGGATCCACGACGTCGGCACCGCGGAGGAGATCACCGGAATGAAGGGATTTCTTCTCCAAACATTCAGCAATAAGAATTCCTGCAGCCCTAAGGATCTATTTATAAGAAAACAAAGTTAGGGCAACCGAAATCGACGACTATGATTGGCCGGTGGTTCCGATGTCATAACTACATGAAATAAAACTCAAAATACATAATGTTATATATGAAACTAAATCTAAACGACGAGCCGGACGCATCCGCGGTGGCGGATCGCCGGTTCGGTCAAGTCCGTCTGCGAGAATACACAAAGGTGGGGTCCGCCTTGCGCCGAGTTGCGCCAGATGGTCCCCCATCAACTCCCCCCGACTGAAAAGCCTTCATCTCCGATGAATGGAGATGATCGTACTGTAGTCGAAGTCCAGGGCGAGTCGATCAAGCTCTGCATCAGCAATCCAGGTGTCGTCGGAGAAGGAACGTCCACGCCAGCGAACCAAGTAGCGGTACACGAGGCCACCCGTAGAGGGGACGTACTCATGCGCAATGATCTCAGTGATGTGCTCGTCGCTCAATGCTCGAGGAAGGAGACCCGGTGGAATCGGCGGTGCTGGAGAGGGAGCCAGTGGGGACGAGATCTTGGGTAAGTGGGGGTCGATGGCGGGCTGGGTGTCGGGAGCGGGTAGGGGTGGTATAGGCCAAGTGGTGGGAACAGGCTGTGGCGGTACAGGCTCCGGAGGGTAATCAGAATGGGGGTCAGGGTACTCGTGAGGTGCAAAGTATGGCGTCAGGTCCTCAACATTGAACACGGGGTGGATACCCATGCTCGCAGGAATATCTAGCTCATAAGCATTTGTCCCGATCCGTCTCAGGATTGAATAGGGACCGATTCGCCTGGCGCTTAGCTTCTTAGCAGACCCCGGGGGAGTCTCTCGGTGCGGACTCTCACCATCACCTGCTCGCCTATCTGAAAATGTTTTTCTCGTTTATGTCTATCTGCTTGTTCTTTGTAATATTCGTTGCTTAAATTAATTTTGCGCCGAACTGACTCATGCAACTCATGCAAATGACGTGTGAATGACTCTGCGGACTCACTAGGCCGTGACTCAGTCGTGATAGGAATAAGGTCAATGGGCTTCCTAGGGTCGTAGCCTGACACTATATGAAACGGGCTTAGACCTGTCGACCTATTGATTGAGATATTATATGCAAACTCCGCAACAGGGAGCACCGAATCCCTACTAGCTGTGTGGTCTCCCACAAGACACCTCAGTAGATTCCCTAAGCTCCTATTCACTACCTCAGTCTGAACATCCGTCTGAGGGTGATATGCAGATGAAAACTTCAGGGTCGTCCCGGTCTTTCGCCACAGGGTCTTCCAGAAATAACTAACGAACCGCACGTCTCTATCAGACACAATGGACTTTGGCAGACCGTGTAATCTAAAGACGCCCCTAATAAATAAGGCCGCGACGTGGGGTGAGTCCGCAGTCTTACTGCATGCAATGAAATGGGCCATCTTAGAGAACCGGTCAACTACCACAAATATAGAATCATGCTTCCTCTGAGTACGAGGAAGCCCAAACATGAAGTCCATGCTGATGTCCTACCAAGGGCGATGGGGAACGGGAAGGGGTGTGTATAAGGCAGTGTTCTGTTTTGTTCCCTTGGCCGTCTGACAAATCCGACAATGCCGTACGATACGAGCCACGTCCTTCTTCAGACTCGGCCAATAGAAACGATCCTCGGCAATGACGATCGACTTATCCCGCCCAAAGTGACTAGCGGCACCTCCCGCGTGTAATTCCCAAACTAAATAGTCGCGGTATGAAGTGCTGGGTACACACAAGCGGGGACCCCAGAATAAATATCCATCGACAAGCCTATACCCCTCAATATCGTCGTGCGGGTCCCTCGACAGCGCGACATATAAATCAAAGAAATCGCGACAGTGGGGTAGTCTGCGATCAATCTCTCAATCCCAGCCACCTGGGTCCTCAATGTGTGGAGGAACGAGACTCGGCGACTGAGTGCGTCAGCGGGTTTGTTCTCAACTCCAACGCGGTGTCTGAGAACATAGTGAAAATCCTGTAAGTATTCGACCCACTTCGCATGCCGATGACTCAAATTCCTCTGGGAATCGAGGTATCGTAGGTCCCGGTGGTCCGAATAGAGGACAAACTCCCGAGGTAGAAGGTAGTGTCTCCAATACCGTAATGACTGGACAATAACATAAAATTCTCGATCGTAGTTCGAGTACTTTTGCCTAGCTTCGTTCAATTTCTCACTGAAGTAAGAAACCGGGTGTCCCTCTTGACTTAACACGCCTTCAATACCAACACCAGATGCGTCACAGGCGACCTCGAAAGCTCTACTGAAATCCGGAAGTCGAAGAACAGGAGCGGACGTCAGCTTGTCCTTTATCTCCTCAAATGCGCGAGTGGCCGCGGCGGTCCACTGAAAGTCGCCCTTGCGCAGGCAGCTAGTGAACGGGGCCATAATCGAGCTAAAACCCCTAACGAATCTCCTATAAAAGGTCGCAAGTCCGTGGAAGCTGCGGGTCTCGTGGATGTTCGATGGTGTGGGCCATTCGCGGATGGACTGGACCTTCTCAGGGTCTACGGACACGCCTGAGGAAGAGATGATGAAACCGAGGAAATGGACTGACTCGGACAAGAAAGAACACTTTTTCGTATTTATAAATAACTTCTCCTTCCGGAGGATGTCAAACAACAGTCGCAAGTGCTCGAGGTGGTCCGACTCAGTGTGGCTATAAATCAGAATGTCGTCAAAGTATACGACGAGGAACTTACCCATGTAGGGTCGCAGAATCTGAGTCATGACTCGCATGAATGTGCTCGGGGTGTTCGACAGCCCAAATGACATGACTAACCACTCATACAAATCATCTTTGGTCTTGAATGCCGTCTTCCACTCGTCCCCCTCTCTAACCCTGATCTGGTGGTAACCGCTACGGAGGTCGATGTTCGAGAAGATCTGGACTCCCGTCATCGTGTCTAAAAGATCGTCCAGGCGAGGGATCAGGAAGCGATACTTCACAGTAATCTTATTTATAGCCCGGCTATCGATACACATGCGCCAGTTGCCTTCCTTCTTAGGGGTGAGAAGGGCGGGGACTGCGCACGGGCTCAAACTCTCTCGGATGAACTGCTTTCGGAGAAGTTTGTAGACATGTCTTTTGAGCTCAGCATGCTCAACGGGGTTCATGCGATAGTGCGACAAATTTGGGAGCGAGGCCCCCCGGGACTAGATCGATAGCGTGCTGGATGTCTCGCAGAGGGGGTAACTCATCAGGGAGCTCCTCTGGCATAATATCTGCAAACTCACCTAATAGGGGTCGAACGGCAGGGTGAATCTCAGATGTGGGGCAATCAGATGCCATAGTGGCTGCCACTACATACATAATGCCAGCATCAGTGCTGTCCCTCATAAACTCACTGCGCATCAGGACGTGTACGGATCTCGAGGCACTCGTACTAGTGGAAGGCTCAACCCGACCCTTGAGTCTCTCTCTGGGCTGGGCAGGGGATAGGGTGATCTTCCGCCCCTTGTCATAAAAAACACATGTGTTCGAGCGATCGAAGCACGTGACGTCGCGATCAAAAAGCCAACGACGGCCCAATAGAACGTGGGCGACATCCATGGGTATGACGTCGTACCAGACTCGGTCCTCAAAGGAAGCGATGTTGATTGGTACGAGACAACGCTGGGTAACCTGTATTGCTGTCTTGTCTACCCAGATGACACGATAGGGGTGTGGGTGAGGCTCCGCCTTCACCTGCATACGGTCTAGACCCTTCTGGGTCATGATATTCACACAACTCCCACTATCGATGACTAATTTGCAGGGTCCGCCTGCACTCGGGAAGTACGTGTAGAAGATGGTGGTGCGGCGCCAATCCTCATCAGCACGTGGGGTATGTAGGAGGCGCCTGACCACTCCCACCTCTAATGAACGTTCAACGTCGCTCTCCCAACCCTCCTCAACGGCGGTAGTAATCTCCTCAGTCACCTCCTCATCTCCCTCTAAACCCTGCTCCTCATCCTCAACCAACAGATTTCGCGTGGGGCACTGCGCCGCCACGTGCCCTCTGCCAGAGCATCTAAAGCACTGGATACCCCCAGGCTTCTGGCCCTCAGTGGTGACAGCCTTACCCTTCATGTCAGTAGTGACCTGTGGGGGTGGGGCGGCTGTAGCAGTCTGGGGAAGAGCGGGCTTCCTGTATGTCGAAGAATCAGTCCGGGATGGGAACTGCTTCGTACCAGATGTACGAAGATACTGTTCGTACTCTAGGGCGAGCTGGAATATCTGGTCGACAGTCTCGAGGCGATGGGGAATCAACTCTCTCCGGAGCTCCGAGCGAAGGCCAGCCTTAAATCGAGAGGCAGTGGCAATGGGCTCCTCCGAAATATCGCTCCTAACGACCAGCTCGTCGAATCGAGCCATGTACTCGACTACCGTAAGAGTCCCCTGACGTAAGCTCTGTAGCTGATCAAGCAACTAATCACGGTAAGAGGCCGAGAGATACTTATCCCTGAGTCTCTCCTTCATGTCCTCCCAACGGGTGATGAGGTAGTAGCCGTCTCTCTCAACAGCTCTCTCCACGCTAATCCAGAATACCTTGGCCTGCCCGATCAACTTCATCTTCGCAAATCGGACACAACGCTCGTCACTCATATCGTACCAATCAAAGTAATGGTCCATGTCTAGAAGCCAGTCACTAAAGGCTTTCAGATCCAAACGGCCATCGAATGTCGGGGCGTCCAGGCGAATCCGACGAGTGATGTCAAAGGCGTGGTCACCTCTCCGCGGGTCAGGGTAATCATCAGGAGGATCGTCTCGGTTGTACTCGTGCCGAGCGGGTGGGGGTCCGCGCTCACGTCGACCCGGCGGGTAGTACTCATCTCGACGCTGGTCATAGCGACCGTGTGGGGGTACACGGTTCCTAAGGTCAGGCTGACGTGGCATGCAGTATTCATCACGCTGGGGCGGGGGTCGGACACGCGTTGGCTCTGGGTTTCGCCTTGCCGGTGGGGTTGGGACTCACATGGGAGTATCACGACGATAGTGGTCTGCTGGAGGAGGATCATCTCTGAACCGCTGGCCGCGACGGGGGGAATCGTCAGGGTCGTCCGCGATCTCATCGTCATGCTGTGAGGGAGTATCCCTGGCGTTCTCTAACTGGTCGAGGCGGCGATTCACCGCGGCGATATCGTGACGCACGTTATCGAACTGGGTACCTAATGCATCAAAACGTTCTAGGATAAGGCGCTGAAAGTCAGTGGTAGCGGTGCTTGAATTCGAGCCCGCTGCCCGGTCATTGGTGACTGGCGGATCTACCATGCTTCTAAATGCCCCACCACTACGGAGCATGCAAAATGGCTCGACCTGGGCTCTGATACCAACTGATGTAGGGTAGGCTGTGGAGTGAATTCTAAATACACACTAGTGAAGAGTGGGGTCGATCCCTAACGGTTCAATGCCTACAACACACGCGGTTCGGCGCAATTATTAATATTAGCAACAAAGTATTATAAGATAACACACAAATTTTCATAAGCAAAGGTAAACAATTTCTTAAAGCTTGAGATGTGGTTTTCCTCCGCAAGGAGGGCTATAGCGAGCGCGCGACAAATCAATCCGTTCTGCAGTCAGAGATTTTCACAAAACAAATAATAATGAACTTTTAATTCCACAAGCACAAGATTACCACAGCGCGACAAAGTGTAATACCATCAACTAGTACAAAGCACCACAAAAATCTGAAATAAAATTAGGGCTGCAGTAATTCTAGGTAAATCTGAAATTTTGGAGGCGATGTGAAGTTTTTCGGATGGTGAAAGACTAGATCGGGTGAGGGGAAGTGGTTCCACGGAAGGGGGAAAGGATGACAGCAAAGGGGACTTGACGGGGTGGCTAGATCTGGCTGGAGGAGTCCAGATCTGGACTGGTTGAGGGAGAAAACCACCAAGGGGGCTGTTGGGGCAAGGCCGGGTGGTGGAGGCGGCTATGGAGGGGCGGTGGTGGCTGGATCTAGGCCAAAACAGGGAGGTGGGCCTGTTTTGGAGGTGGTCGGAGGAGCTAAGGGCGGCGGCCTTAGGGGACTGGGCTGCGGCGCTGGGAGGAGGGCTGCCGGCCGGCGGTTTGATGGGGGGGGGGGGCTGACCGGTCAGTTGAGGGGCTGGACAACAATAGGGGAGGGTGGCGGTGGAGGGAAAATCAAGAAAAACACAAAACTTACCCAAGGAGTCGTCACCAAGGGGATCCACGACGTCGGCACCGCGGAGGAGATCACCGGAATGAAGGGATTTCTTCTCCAAACATTCGGCAATAAGAATTCCTGCAGCCCTAAGGATCTATTTATAAGAAAACAAAGTTAGGGCAACCGAAATCGATGACTATGATTGGCCGGTGGTTCCGATGCCATAACTACATGAAATAAAACTCAAAATACATAATGTTATATATGAAACTAAATCTAAACGACGAGCCGGACGCATCCGCGGTGGCGGATTGCCGGTTCGGTCAAGTCTGTCTGCAAGAATACACAAAGGTGGGGTCCGCCTTGCGCCGAGTTGCGCCAGATGGTCCCCCATCACCTCTCTTTAGTGTTCTCATCACGGATGCTATTTATATTTGGGCATTGTAAAATTATTCAAAGAGGAACATGCATGCTATCTCATTTTGAATATGTATATAAGCTTTTATCTCTGAAGCTGTATACTTGGTCTCTACGGGATGGTAAGAAAGGAAGTCCTAAAGATATGTAGAATAATCTAGAAGGATGAAGATACTTCATGAACCTTATAAAAAACTTAAGGAGCTTGTAGAAGGTTCTAGGTGAAGCAGCAAAAGTTGCTCGACTTGTCGTTTCCCAGCTCCATTTTTTACGAGCTACAATCCACCACAACATGCCGGAATTGTACCACCCCTCACCTAATCCACCTTACCAAACTCTACTGCACCACAAATATCGAACTGACTTCGCCTCCCTTTCCCCTTTATTTCTTATTGCAGCCAAAGTCACACGCCCTATTATTCATTATCTCCAAAGTCACCGTCACCACTCACCATATATACTCTATTTGTCATTGCTACTTGCTACCCCTTGATTTTTTATTGCAGCCAAAGTCACACGCCCTATTATTCATTATCTTCAAAGTCACCGCCACCAATGCGTTGTTTTTGAAAACATTAATTTTACTTCAAAAATCATTAAACATCCAAATAAATGCAATCGACGGTTCATGTTGAAGATAAAAAAGGAAATATATTACTCGTTCTCATAGTTTCATGATATAACTCATTAATTTAATTTCTTTATAATTAACTTAATTTTGTATATCTTTTTTGTTCTTATTCAAAGGTACCGAGATACATTATCTTCATTGGTCCGACATTTTCTTTGTCTTCAGTATCTTATTGAAGAAATATGTAAACCATAAAATCTCTTCTTTCTCTAGATATTTTCATATTTTGATGAGTATATCGTCAGGCTCAAGCGTCTTTCTAATTTTCATATTCTTTAAAGTATCATTTACATCCGATACTTAAATTTTACGATAAAACGTTATGTTCCTATACTTCGATTTACTTAACTCTTCCAAATTTAGTTCATTGTCTGTTTCATTATAAAGTTAATCTTTTCACCGCTCTTTAATAGCCACATCATTCGTCAAATTGTGTTGGTTTCATCCTTTATGTTTTAACTTGACTTAAATTTCTTGTCCTCCTCTCTCTAGCTCGAGCAATTTTATATATTACGCTTTCTATTTTTAATATATAGTCGCTTATAAAATTCTTCATAAGCTTAAATTCTTGCTTTCCTTACTGTATGTTTAGCTTATTTCTTAACAACTTTATACATTGCCAAGTTTTTATCATTCCTATAACTAAAGAGCAATGTTGAAAACCCTAGCCTTCTGATACCATGATAGAAAAAAGATCGAATGTTCTATTCACGTCAACAATAAGGTATATATATACATGTACATAGAGAACGCTCACAACACCCAAGGTAAACATAAGTTATCTCTACCATATATAATGTACATTATATCTAACATTTTATAGCTGACCCTATTTACCCTCACTTTGTCTTGCATTTCCTCTTTCCACTATCAAGATTTTTATTTGGGGGCGCACGACCTTTTGATTCTCCAAGTACATTCTCTCTATTTATCCTTAAACGTGAAGACATTACTTTCCATGAGACACTAGAATCAACATGAGACATCAACTGGTTATTTCATAACCACTGTCTTGAAAGCATCCTGTTTTTATATCTTCAAGTTTCACCACTGAATTTTTGCCAACACTTTTGTCCGTCTTAAATTTATTATATTTAATTTGCACGTCCAACAACACTAATGTTTGTTGTGTTGTCAAACTTTTGTATTGATAATCGACCAAAAAAAGTTTTTGG
Source organism: Platanthera guangdongensis (assembly GCA_039583875.1). NCBI lineage: Eukaryota > Viridiplantae > Streptophyta > Magnoliopsida > Asparagales > Orchidaceae > Platanthera > Platanthera guangdongensis. Next base: position 48,481,946 of record CM077151.1, read on the forward strand.
AAAAAATTATACATACCAATTTTTATAATGTAGATAGACGATACAAACACAATCAGTAACGTTAGATCGCATAACCTTGTCTAGTATTATTACGAACTCATTTTCTTCCGAGAGCACTACAACAACAACAACACTCTAGCCTTTATCCCACTATAATGAGATCGGCTATATGGATCCTTTGTCGCCAATGTGCGCTATCTTTAGTCATAATTTCACAAATGCATAAGTACATCATGTCTTTCCTTATAGTTTCATTCCAAGTCTTTATTGGTCTACCCCTCCCCGTTTAACATGCATAGTGACTAATCTCTCACAACGCCTAACATGTGTCTATAATGGTCTCCTTTGTACATGTCCAAACCTTCTTAGTCGAGCTTCACACATTTTCTTTGCAATTGGTGCCACTCTTATGTTATCCCTGATACATTTATTCCTAATTTTATCTAGTCTCGTGTGTCACACATCTACTTAAGCATTCTCATCTCCGCAACTCCCATTTTTTGCTCATGTACACAATTCACTGCCTAATACTCAGAACCATAGAGCATCGTCAGTCTAATTGCAGTACAGTAAAACTTGCCTTCAAGTTTTAACAGTACTTTACGATCACATAAGATCCATGACGCGCCTCTCCACTTCAACCAACCTGCTTGGATTCTCCCGAGAGCACTAAAGAAATAAAATCTAATAGGGCACTAAGAATAAATTTTGGATATGTTAGTCACTTGGCCTACTCATGAATCTGACCTGTTAGAGGAATCAATATGAATTCTATTTAGTTTGTTCCCTCTATATATGGAGGCGGACACAAGCCATAACAAAATAATACATATGACATGTTGTAAAATACATATTGTAATACTCCCCCTCAAGTTGGATGTGAGATGTTGATCATGCCTGACTTAACAACAAATCTTACAAAGGTAATTCCACTCAGGCCTTTTGTGAGAATATCAACAAGTTGTCTGTCTGAGGGAACAAAGTCAGTACACACAAGTCCCTTTTCAATATTATCCTTGATGAAATGACGATCCACCTCAATATGCTTTGCACGATCATGTTGAACCGGGTTGTGAGCGATGCTGATGACAACCTTATTATCATAGTATAACCAAATAGACTCATCTTCAGAGAGACCAAGGTCACTTAACAACGACCGCAACCATAGACCTTCACAAACACCATGAGCCATAGCCCGAAACTCGGCTTCAACACTTGATCTCGCCACGACCTGTTGTTTTTTACTTCTCTAGGTAACAAGATTTCCACCAACAAGAGAACAATACCCTGAGGTAGATCGTCGATCGTCGACAAAATTGGCCCAATCAACATCGGTGTAGACCTCAATTTTTAGGGCTGAATTGGGGGAGAACAATATTCCACTCTCAGGTGAGGACTTGAGATATCTGAGGATTCTGTTGACAACATCAGCATGACGAGTCTTCAGAGCGTGCATAAATTGGCTGATAACGCTCATAACATAAAATATATTTGGACGAGTATGAGTCAAGTAGATCAGTCTCCATACAAGCTTCTGGAATTCAGTAATATTTTCAATCTCCTTCCCATCATCACGACTCATTCTGTGGTTTGCTTCAATTGGAGTGTCCGCTCGTCGGCAACCACTCATACCAGTCTTCTCAAGAAGGTCCAAAGTATACTTTCTCTGAGAGATAAAGATCCCATGCTTGGGACCTTTGCCACTTCAATACCCAAGAAATATTTGAGAGCACCCAGGTCCTTGACCTCAAACTCAGAAGCCAACTTTTGTTTTAGAAGTTTGATTTCTTCCACAACATCTTCTGTGATAATGAATGTCATCAACTTAAACAATGAGAGCTGTAAGCTTACCGGTCTTATGCTTGATGAACAGAGTATGATCGGCATTGCCCTGGTGATACCAAAAAGACAATATAGCTTTGTGAAATTCCCAAACCAAGCTCTCGGAGACTGTTTCAGTCCATATAGGGCTTTCTTTAACTTGCAGGCGTGTCCCACTGAATTTTTGGGAGTAAGGCCTGGTGGGAGAGACATATAAACTTCCTCATCCAGATTTCCATAGAGGAATACATTTTTTACATCAAGTTGCCAAAGGTCCCACCCTTTACAAGCAGCACATGATAGAAAGACTCTGATTGCGTTCATTTTTGCTACAAGAGCAAACATTTTTGATAGTCAATTCCAAGAGTTTGAGTGTACTCTCTTGCCACCAACCTTGCTTTGCACCTTTCAGCCACCCCCTGAGACTTTTGTTTGACTGTGACACCCATTTGCATCCAACCGGTTTCTTCCCAGGGGAAGAGGCATCAAATCCCATATGTTGTTCTTTTCAAGCGTAATCATTTCTTCAAACATCGCTTCTCTCCGCACCGGAATCTCCAAGGCACTCTGCCAGAATGATGGTATGAATATGGACGCAAGGGAAGACACAAAGATCTTATGAGATACAGAGAAAGAGTCATAAGAAACATAATTAAAAAGAGGATGTTGAATGCATGACCGGATACCTTTGCGGAGAGCAATTGGAAGTTCAGAAGGCCTGAGTCCGGGTCCAATGATTGTTCTGTTAGCAGGTCCAGTGTGTCGTTAGGCCTCTTTCTTCGCCGAGTGTACACCTGCAAAGTAGGAGCAGTAAGAGGAATAGTAGTATGGACAGGAATATCACTCACTTCCGACGGTAGAAGCTCCCCCTGATTTGAGGGATATGAAGGAGGAACAAGCAGTGGTACAGACGGTGAGGGCACAGACAAAGAGGACAAAAAGGTGAGTCACATGGAGCAGGATAATATGCCTCGGATTCACGAAACGTCACATTCATGGTAACTAAGACCCTCTTAGTAGGAGGATGAAAACATTTGTACCCCTTTTGAGTAGGAGAGTGGTCAATAAACACACTGTAAAGCGCGATGATCGAGTTTGGTGGGAGGAGGGTGATGGATGTGAACAAAGCAAACACAACCAAAAACCTTAGGAGGGAGTTGAGAGGAAGGAACATGTAAAGTCCCGAGTGGAGTGACATTCCCAAGAACATGAGAGGACATGCGATTAATAAGATACGCAACTGTAAGGACAATATCGCCCCAGTAATACTTGGGAAGACGCATTGTTGCTAAGAGACAACGAGGCACTTCCAAAATGTGACGATTCTTACGCCCCGCAACCCCATTTTGAGCAGGAGAATAAGCATAAGTGGTTTGGTGTATAATGTCATGCTCAGCCAGAAACTCAACAAAGTGGGAATCCAGATATTCGCGACCATTATCACTGCGGAGGATCTGAATTTTAACATTGAACTGGGTGGATACCATGTTATAAAACGTTTTGAAGGTGGAGAAAACCTAACTTTTCTTTCGCAGTAAGTATAATCAGGTAGTGAGAGAAAAACAGTCAATAAAAGTAGCAAACCAAGCACAATCAGAAATAGAAGGGATGAGATAAGGTCCCCAAACATCAAAGTGAATCACATTAAAAGGAACTGAACTTGACAATGAAAAATGATTAAAGGTAGTACGCTAATGTTTGTTAATAACACAAACATCACAAACAAAAGTAAAAGCAGCAGCAAGTATAGCAAGTAACAAAAGCCTCATAACAAGGATAGATGAGTGTCCTAAACGACAATGCCAGGAATAGAGGTCGGGCATGCTGGAGTGAAGGGCCAGAGAAGGGGCCAGAGAAGGTGCCACCGGGCTGGAGTCAAGCATGTACACACCATTGACCAGGCTATCAAAGCCAATCACCATCCCCATCTTCAGGTCCTGAAATACACAAGAGAAAAGGTGAAAGGTTACTGAGTAGTTCATGGAATTAGTCAAATGGCTAATAGATAAGAAATTACCTGTGAAATTTGGAACATACAAAACTGACGATAAAGTGAGAGAGGAACATGAGATGGAGTCCTTTCCAGCAATAGAGGAAAGAGAACCATCAACAATGTTCACCTTATCACGACCAGAGAGAGGAGTATAGAAGATAAAACCCGAGGCAGAGCCAGTCATATGATCGGTGGCTCCAGAGTCAATGATCCAATGAGCGGAAGGGTGAGAAGCAGCCGAGTGAGGACCTGGGGTCCCTGTGTGGGTATATGAAGACAACGCCAAAGACTCTGTAGAAAGACCCTACATCTTGCGTAGAAAGACCCTGCATAACAACATCAGTGAGATGGGCCGAACAGGGAGGTGTGCGACCAGTGGAGCGGCTGAAGCCACGACCACCACGAGGAGCACCACCTCTTGGTGGAGGAAAACCATGGAGTCAAAAGCAGGTGTCTTTGGTATGACGGGTCTTCCCACAATAATCACAAAGGAGGTGGTCTTTATCAGTACCCTTCAATTTAAAATCACGGGCAGGACGAGCCCCCAGCACGGAGGGGGTACCAACATCTAGAGCAAAACTCTCAGGAGCAGGGTCGGGAAGAAGAGACTGACGATTATCAAACTCATGTTGGACAATGCTATAAATCTCTGGAAGGGACGGTAACGGCACACGCCCCAAAATTTGAACACTAATCTGATCCAAGTCCCGATGAAGACCATGAAGGAACTCAAAGGTCCGGTTGCGATCCTCCCGAGCACGAACCATAGCCTCATCAACAGGGCTAACAAAGGTGAGGTAATCAAAATGATCGTATTCCTGATACAATTGAGTGAACTCCAAATAGTAAGCAGACGGGGGGCGATCGCCCTGGCGGAGGAAGGATATCTTCCGTCTCAACTGGAAGATCTGGGAAGCATTTCCCTTGCGAGAATAAGCAGTCTCTACATGCCACCAAATATCAACAACAGTGTCCAAAAATAAGTAGTAGCGAGCGATGGACTCCTATATGGAATTCGTTAGCCAAGACGTGACTATGGAATTTTCGGAATCCCATTGAGACCAATTAGGGGCAGTCTTCTCCGGTTCCGTAGTTTGCCCAGTGACATATCCAAAGAGGCGACAACTCTTAAGAGCAAGAGTGATAGAGCGCGACCAGGACAGATAGTTTGAATCATCTAATCGGATAGTGGTAATCTGCGGAGTATTGTGATCATGACTCCCACACAGATGACTTGTAGGAGGAGGAACCAGAGATAGAAGTGATGTTGAGGTAGAATCGCTAAGCGCCGACATAGTGGCTCCAGAATAGAAATCCGGAGATCACACGCCGCACAAGTCCACAAGGGGCAACCAATTCCACCAAGCAACAATCCAATTAGGAGATAGGAGGAATATAAATCAACTCCATCCGATAACATGACAACAAATCCTAGGAGACGACGCCGGAAGGAAGGCTGACCTCACCACATATCCGACGCCGGAAGAGGAAGTGCTACAAGCCCTAGGAAGTCCGACTAGGGCTGAGAAGGAAGCGCTGGAACCGGCGCTGGAAAAGGTGCTGGGAGAGCGGGAAGGTCGGTCGCGGGTTGTCGTGGCCTGCGCAGGTTGACGCGTCTGCCGCGAGTGAGATGCGACAGTGCGGCCTACGCAAGTTGGTGGCAAGACGCGGGGCTGTCGCGGTCTGTCGCGGGCAAGACGCGGAAGGGTGGCGGGATCAGATGCGGGAGAGCGGCGAGAATGCGACTGGGCGAACGGATCGGGGGAGAGGCGGAGCGGTTAGGTCAAACCTGACTCTGATACCATGTTAGAGGAATCAATATGAATTCTATTGAGTTTGTCCCCTCTATATATGGAGGCAGGACACAAGACATAACAAAATAATACATATGACATATTGTAAAATACATATTGTAACATGACCTAAATCCTATTTTTTTCGTCGAAAGGTGGATGACAAGTTGGATGAAGACCCTAAAAGTGCAATCGACTGTGAGGGTTAACCTGACCCTACTTCTAAGTTGAATAAAAGGGGGACAGGGACAACCCAGTTCACGAAGCATACCCACGTAGCGAGTGTTTGGGAAGGGTCCCACCACAAGGGTGAATTGTATGCAAATCTTACCCTGCATTTTTGCCAGAGGATGCTTCCAGGATTTCTAAGTTGAATATTTAGAAAAAAATGAAAAATAAATGGAAAATGTTTGTGGTTATGTAATTATCCACACCCAATATAAGAAAAATATTCTAGAATAGGCTAGCATCTGACAATGTGCATGTATGTAATACTTATTAAGCGATAACTCACACTAAAATAAGTTCAATTAGAACAATGTTTGAGTCAATCTCTTAGAGAAGTATGACCATTTTACAGCCTAGATTGTTAGGACTGTTCCTATTTTTGTCTACTTGGAACTACTGCGCTGTTTCTTTCATAATTGTATGCATGTATGGATCGAGACTTGCATGTGATTATAATATGGACCGACTCATTCACGGGCCTAATCCCGTCGGTCGAGCCCACAACCTGGGCCGCGGCCCAACACACCCAACCCTTCTCCGCGCATGTTCTCGGTGCGACGGGTTGTTGAGGCGTTGGCTTGATCACCCAACTTCCTTGATGTAACCTCTTAACGCTAGCTCACAGATGTTATGGACCGGTTCATTCACAGTCCTAATATCGCCGGTCGAGCCCATAACATGGGCCGCGGCCCAGCACACCCAGCCATTCTCCGCACGTGTTCTCAGTGCGACTGGTTGTTGAGGCGGGTGCTCAATACCCCGACCTCCTTGATGTAAGGTCTTAACGGTAGCTCATATCAAGGAGGTCGGGGGATCGATCCCCCGCCTCAATCACCCGTCGCGTCGAGAACACGTGCGGAGAAGAGTTGGGTGTGCTGGGCTGCGGCCCATGTTGGGGGCTCGACCGGCGGGATTATGCCCGTGAATGAGCCGGTCCATAACAAATTATTGATTTTCTTGTTTGCTGTTTGAAGCTACCAGTTTCATTTGTTAAAAAGGAATAGCTTCCAACACTTATGCTGTTTTTTTTACACGTTTATCATTATACTCGTCCTGTTTATTTTGAGAATTTCTCATTGAATATACTAGGTTTTGGCCAGTTTTATACATTCACTGAGCTTTTAACTTCGATCTTTTGTAACTCACAACAGTGATTTTGTGTACGCTTCTCATGATTTTTATTTTTCTTGCATTCTATATCATGCCATATGGCTTGCAGAGCTTTTGAAGTTCGCTGCTTGCACATTCCAGTTAATGATCGGTCACAATTTAAAGGTTGATGTTTTATTCTCTTTCTTTTGAGAAAATATGTTGTCCTTTCTTTAAATTGTACTGATATGCTCACAGTTAAGTATGTTATTCAGTTATTGTAAGCTGTCAATACATTATCACATCTTGTGACATAGGTACATAGCAAAGTTCTTTGATTAGAGAAGGGGATGATAAAAGATTTAGAAGGAAACAAGCAGAGAAGATTGAAAAGAATAATGAATAACCTTAAGCCATCTGACTGCAAAAAACCATCAACTTGAAAAACCAGCTGAACGGACCATCTTTTAAGTTCATAAGTAGTACTCAGGATGAAAAAAGCCACAGCATTACTTGCATAAACTATCATGGATTTGTAAGGGTCTCAACCCCCCATTATATGGTTTGCTGAATCCAAAATGTTATTGTTAGAAAAGCCCATGTAAATGGCCCATTATTGGGCCCATGTTCTATTTTATTTCCTTCTTCTCCTATTAGTCGCACATCATTGTATAAGATTTCTTCTCTCTTTTTCTCTCCTATATATTTGTATTATCTCCTTGTATTTTGATACACAAACAATACATACAAGTTTTGAGCTCACTCAACATGGTATCAGAGCACACGGTTCGGTCCTTGCGGTTTTACTTCCTCTAACCGCCCGACCCGTCTTCCTCTCCTGTCCGCTATTCCTCTGCGGCCTGTTCTTCTACTCGCACCGGGTAGCGGACTCTTCTTCCCGCCCGTTCTCTCCGCGGCTTCTCCCTTGCTAACCGGTGCCTGCTCTCCTCTCCCTCCCTCCCATGGATCCACCTCTCAGTGCCTTTTATAGCCTCTCTTCTCAACTCATGGGCCCCACTTCCCGTTGCCAGCTCTGTCTTCCTCTTACCGCGCGGGCTCCTTCTCGCCCGGTCCCTCCTCTTCTTACCGCTCGAGTAGTCCTACTCGCGGCCTCTTCTCTCGGCGTGCCGTGTCGTGCGGTCTCTTTCTCGCTCGTTCTTCTTGTCCTTGCCGCTCGAGTACTCCTACTCGCAGCCTCCTCTTGCGGCTTATCTTGCTGCTTGCGGTTTCTCTCTCTTGCCGCTCGAGTTCCTACTCGCGGTCTCTTTTCTTGCCGCTCGAGTTCCTACTCACGGTTTCTCTCTCTTGCCGCTCGAGTTCCTACTCGCGGCCTCTGCCCTCTGCTTCCTCTCGCTGCTTCCCTCTTCTAGTCGCGCGGACTCTATATCTAACCGCCGAGACTTCTCCTTGTCTCTTTAGAGCCGTCTTCTCTTCTCGCTCTTGTTTGGCCGCTGGTGTTCTCACAGTGACCGTGCGGATTGTCCTTGCTCTCTCTCCGCACCTGGTTGCGGCCTCCTGTCGCTCTCTCCCCTGGGCTTGTCGCCGTGACTACCCGCTGCGGCCTCATATCTAACCACGTGGGCTTGTCGTGCGTCTCTTCTCCGGCGACCTCCTCCTCTTCCCGCAGCAGACGTTGTGTCTAACCGCGCGCTCGTCTATTAGCTGCGGCCTCCCTAGGCTCCATGGGCTCCTCCATCGACTCTACCGGACAGGCGGCTAATCCTCCTGCTGACCGCCCAGCTTCTCTTCCAGACCTCCGAGATGAGCTGCGGATCACAACTATCTCATTATCTGGGAAGAAGAACTTTGTTCCATGGGTCCACTCGGTTCGGCGTGTTCTTCAGGCCAAGGGCGTTGTGCTTCACCTTACTAACGAACCTCCTTCCCCTACTACTGATGACTGGCTACGAAATGACGGCCGCGTCCAAACATGGCTCCTTAATTCGCTGGAGGGTGAGCCATACCAAATGGTCATGTACCATGAGACCGCCAAAGCTATGTGGGAGGAGCTTCACTCCTTATACTCTGGAAAGGATAGTCTTCAGCACCTCTATGACATTACCCACCTTCAGACTCTTGATGCTGGCGGGGCGGCTGACATGACCTCGTTTGTTGCTCGTGCCAAGACTGGCGGAGGCCTGGATCCAGCATCAACCTTCTACCACCGACCTTGCTGCTCAGCGCGTGCAAAAGGAGGCCGTATGCATTGCCATGATGATGGCTCGTGTCTCTCCTCACCTTCAGAGCATCCGGTCTCAAGTGTTGGCCTCGGCCTCTACTACCTCCCTCTCTGATGTCTGCTCTATGCTCATTCGAGTATCACCACCCCTAGATTCTCCGGCACCCTCCTCTCCGGCCCTCCTTCAGCAGACCCTTCCCCCCTTGCTTCCCCCACCGCCTTCTGCTCGCGGTGGACGTTCCGGCTCTCGCGGAAGGGGACGTGGGGGTCGGGGCCGCCCCAAGTGTTCATATTGCGGCCGGGATAGCCACACTGATGCCGTCTGCTACAAGAAACATGACTTTCCTCCTCGCCCAACTGCGGCTGCTGCCACTGATGGCTCCTCCTCCACTGGTACCGACCTTGAGGCCGTTCGCCTCCAGCTACAACAACTCCAGGGGCTTCTTAGCCCTCCTTCTGCTTCTGTTGCCTCCATCTCTACTGCAGGTATTACTTGTCTTTCCTCCAGTCCGTGTTGGATCTTGGACTCGGGTGCTACTCATCACATCACCTCGATGCGGCCACTCAAGTACTCGGATGTTTCTCATCCAAAATCTATCACCGTCGCTAATGGGGCGACTGTTTCGGTCTCCGGCTCCGCCGACATCTCTCTTGCCCCCTCAATCTCTCTTCGCTTGGCTCTTTATATTCCGGGCTCTCCATTTAATTTGCTTTCTGTTGGTCGCCTCACTCATGATATGGATTGCTCTGTCACATTTACTCCATCTACCTTTTTGATACAGGATCGGCGGACGCGGACTACCATTGGTAGGGGTCGACTGCAGAACGGGCTCTACCTTCTTGATGCCTCTCCTCCTATCCTCTCCTCCGTCTCCGCTGTTGACTGGCATCGCCGTCTTGGGCATGCCCCTCTACCCGTTCTCCAAAAGGCGCTGTCTGATGTATCTTTTCCTGCTTTCAAATGTGATTCTTGTATTTACGGCAAACAGCCGCGTACTTCTTTTCCTGCTAATTGTACTAGGAGCTCTGCTCCGTTTGATTTAATGCACTCCGATGTTTGGTGTCCTTTCAAAGTTACAAGTATCTCTGGGTATCGTTATTTTATAACTTTCATTGATGATTATTCTCGCACAACATGACTTTACCTACTTCGTGATCGCTCCGAGCTTCCTCGCATATTTCGCGACTTTATGCAAGAAACTCGAACGCAATTCTCCACAACTATCAAAACAGTGCGCACCGATAACGCTCGCGAATACACCGAGCCATGAATTTGCCAATATATGTGCAGAATTTGGTATTATTCATCAAACCTCCTGTGCCTACACCCCCCAACAAAATGGCGTTGCCGAACGAAAGAACCGTCACCTCCTAGACGTTGCCCGCTCCCTCATGCTTCAAATGCATATTCCAAAAATTTACTGGAACTTTGCGGTATCCACTGCGTGTTTCCTCATCAACCGCCTCCCTTCCTCGGTTCTCAACTCTGCCACTCCATTCAGCCTCCTATTCCCCTCCACTCCGGCCTTCCCTATCACACCAAGGGTCTTTGGCTGCACTTGCTTCGTTCACCTCCTGGGTCCCTCCTCGGATAAGTTGGATCCCCGAGCAGCTAAAACTATTTTCGTCGGCTATTCTCGCACTCAAAAGGGCTATCTGTGTTACTCTCCGGTAACCCGGAAGGTCATCGTCTCCGCAGATGTTACTTTTTGGGAAGATCAACCTTTCTTTTCCCCACCTCAAGCTCCTTCCTCCCCGACGACATCTCCACCACTGCCTATACCCTGACCCGTCATCCCTACTACTGTGTCTGTTTCCCTACGTCCTTCTAATCCTGCTCCTGCTCCCTCCAAGCCACTAGTTATCCAGGTTTACCCTCACCGCCTTCCTCCTCGTTCCGCTACCCCTCTGCAGTCCGCCTCATCCTCGGCTACACCGCGCCCTGCTGATCAGGTATCTCCCTCCACCGCTCATCCTATGACGAATTATGTCTCCCTGCATCGCCTCTCTCCCCAACTACACACATTTGCCACTTCTATTTCCTCCATTTCGGTTCCTAATACTGTGCAGGAGGCGCTACAACATCCTGGCTGGAAGGCTGCCATGAAGGAGGAAATGACTGCTCTCTGCGCCAACCAGACCTGGACTCTCGCACCACTTCCCCGGGACAGAAACCGGTTGGGTGTAAGTGGGTCTTCGTCGTCAAACATGCTGCTGATGGGACGATTGACCGTCTGAAAGCTCGGCTGGTCGCCCGGGGCTTCACCCAACAACACGGGATGGACTATGAGGAAACTTTCTCTCCGGTGGCCAAACTCAACACCGTTCGGGTTCTTATCTCAGTGGCTGTCTATCGCTGGTGGCCCTTACTGCAACTGGATATTAAGAATGCCTTTTTGAATGACGACTTGCAGGAAACTGTCTATATGCAGCAACCTCCCGGGTTTGAGACCACGGGGGAGTCTCAGGTTTGTCGCCTTAAGAAAGCTCTGTATGGCCTCAAACAATCACCACGGGCATGGTTCGACAGGTTCAGCAAGGCTCTTCGGGAGGTTGGTTTTTCTCGAAGCACGACAGACTTCTCGATGTTCACTCGCCACCGTACAATGGGGACGGTTCTTCTGTTAGTATATGTTGACGACATCATAATTACGGGAGATGACTCAAAGGGAATACAGGAGGTCAAACGACATCTCGATACAGTTTTTCAAGCAAAGGATCTGGGACCCCTCCGGTATTTTTTCGGCCTTGAGGTTGCTAGACGGCCAGATGGTCTCGTCCTTTCCCAGCGGAAGTATTGTCTCGACCTTCTTCATGATGCAGGTTACTCGGGTTGTAAGCCGATCAATACCCCAATGGATGTGAATCACAAGTTATGTGCTCAGGCTTCCGACTCAGATCTCTTACTCGAGAATGCTGAATACTATCGACATCTAGTTGGAAAATTGATCTACCTCACGGTAACTAGACCGGATATATCTTTCGCAGTTGGTATTGTCAGCCGATATATGCATTCCCCGCGAGAATCTCATCTTCACGCCGTTGAACGCATTCTCAGATATCTCAAAACGGCCCCTGGTCAAGGATTAGTCTACAAGACCTCATCTTCAGCTCCTACATTGATAGCTTACTCTGATGCTGATTACGTTGGTTCTCTTGATGATCGACGGTCAACCAGTGAGTTTTGCACATATTTTGGAGGACACTTGATTACGTGGCGGAGCAAGAAACAAGCTGTTGTGGCTCGATCATCTGCTGAGGCTGAATACCGGGCAATGACGTCTGTAGTTTCTGAACTAACATGGCTGGAAAGTCTTCTTACCGATCTGGGTATAAAACTTCCTTCCCCAGCCTTTCTCCTTTGTGATAGCCAAGCGGCGATACATATTGCCAAGAACCCGGTATTCCATGAGAGAACTAAACATATTGAAGTTGATTGTCACTTCATCAGAGAAAAGGTTCAAATGAAGAAGATTGACCTGAAGCATGTTCCCGGGACAGAACAAGTTGCGGATGTGCTCACTAAAGCTCTTCCCAGTACACTCTTCTATCAGTGCTTGTCCAAGCTTGGTGCATACGATTTGTACGCTCCAGCTTGCGGGGGAGTGTTAGAAAAGCCCATGTAAATGGCCCATTATTGAGCTCATGTTCTATTTTATTTCCTTCTTCTCCTATTAGTCCCACATCATCGTATAGATTTCTTCTCTCTTTTTCTCTCCTATATATTTGTATTCTCTCCTTGTATTTTGATACACAAGCAATACATACAAGTTTTGAGCTCACTCAACAATTATGATAAGAATCAAAATGTTGAATTTTGAAGTTCAGTATTAAAAACTTCTTCCATGATCTTAAGGAAAATGCGGAAGAACCTACTGCTGTTTTAATTGCCCTCGTAGATAGATCGACTTCATCAAGCTCTTCCTCAACTCATCTCTTCTTAGTAGTTAGTACAGACTGGGTTTATGTTTCAATTCGACAAAACCTCTGAAACCAAACTAGTGGGGAGCTAATGCTCATTACCTTGGTAGTATTCTTGTTTTGCTTAATGTTCAAGGGTTTTACTTTGCAAAGTTGGGTCTTAAGAAGTATCACCCTCATTATAGGACTTCCGAGGATCTGACTTTCTAGTGCAGCTATTTTATTTTTATGTTTTGACATTCGGTTATATTTTTGTATTGTTGGTGATGGAGGTTGAGTGATGTATGTCGGATGATGTAAGGTATCTAACATCATATCCTTTTTTGGATTAAGTCGAAGCTTATTTTGTAGATTAAGTAGATGCTTGGTTATTCGTTTGGCAGATTCTAGGCGATATTGTAGAATTGACAAGTTACTATTTTTTATTAAAGGCATTGATCCTTGCGGCAGACAATATCATTATTTTATTAAATCTTTGGATGGCGGTTTGATTGGTTCTGTATGGAAGGCCATTTATCTTCCTATTTTGTTTGGATGCAATTGAGAATGCATGCGACTTTTTACTCCGCTATTAGAGCCTCATTTCTGCGGCTCCCTAGTTTTTTACATTGTCAGCAATAATATTCCGCGTGAATTTTCTCTCTCATGCACTATTTCTGAACTGGTTAGGAGTTGTGATTGAATTGATTTTACTTGTTAACCCTCAATGGTAGGCCCGATCCAGTATTCCCAAATCTCATATATGGAGCACCCGAGCTCTAGTAATGGAGGATCAAGCAATTTCACGTGCACAGAGCAATTCAACATGCCTTCATGTTGAGATCTCTAGGGTTCCTCTTTTATCATCTGATTTCTCAGACGTAGCATGCCTTCATGTTGAGATCTCTAGGGTTCCTCTTTTATCATCTGATTTCTCAGACGCAGCGAATACCTCATATTGCCTGCACCTCCAAGTGTGCCTTGTAATTATTTTTTGAAAAGAAGGATTTGATTTAAGACTTGGTGGCGAACATGTATCTTCTTCACCCCTTCTTCTCATAAGTTCCGTGGAATGATAATATAGGGGAAAGAAGCAAGAAAATATAATTGAGGAAAAGATGCTGATGAAAAACTTCTGATATGAAAAGTGCTGTTTCTGAAAAACAGAGTTTTATTTAAAAACTGTTTGGGTGAAATGAATTTGCAGAGCTTTTTGATAAGCTGTTTTAAAAAAACTGTTTGACAAAATGGAGTTTTCATAGGTGAATTTTTTTTCTAATTAATTTAATTTTTTTGTTTAATACCTGAAATAGTTTTAAATGTATAAGACCAACATTACACGACATAACATAATAAAATTTGAATGTTTTTCAGATATTAATGTTACAAATTTTTTAAACTCTTGTCGCACGAATCCATCGGCTGCATGCAAGTAGTTCAGTGTATCACCTGCATGATTGAAAATATTTTAATTAGAATCTTATATTAAATAAAATAAAATATAAAATATGAGAAATAAATATTACCTTCTTGCCTCATAGAGTTGTTGCGCCATAAACTCACGCAGTGTTATCATCTCGTCTACACCACGTGATGTATCAATGCATGTATCATGTTGTCTCTGTGAGTCTACTCCGCCCTGCTTACGCATTCTTTCACTTTCTGTAAAATCAGGATCTATACGTGATGGATGTCTCCGTAAAAAATTATGCAAAGTCATTGTCGCCAGGACAATATATGTCTGTTTCTCAAAACTATAGCTTGGCATATCACGCAGTATTGCCCACTTTTTCTTCCATACACCAAATGAGCGTTCAATCACACTCCTAAGGGAAGAATGTCACGACCCGTCTCGACAGGAGTCAGAGTGCGCTTTGAGACGAGCCGTGATGGCACAGGCATGGGTGGAAAGAAAGCCATGCCTGCTAAGGCGGATGCAGAGTAGCTGATAATAGTTATTATTGAGTAAAATAGCTTGATTTTTATGCGGAAGCTCTTAAATTCATCAGTGAAAAGAGTTTTGATGCACATGTAATTGGTAAAATTCATGTTTTACAGGCTACTACAATAGTTCTCATGCAGTTATGATTCAATAGAGGGTGCACATGTATTAATTCCAGATTTTTAGTACATAAATATTTAAGTAGCCTAGCAGTTGTCCATGATGTCAGAGAAAATGGCTGATTGCAATTATTACATAAAATAATTAATTGACAGTAAAAGAAATGTAATCATAGAACCTGGAGCTTGATGCTGATCGGGGTCGAGGACCTGGCGGCGCTGCACGAATTCTAAGGCAATTCCAAAACATAAAGGAAAAGCCTCAGAACATTGAAATAAATAGGAGCACAGTAAGAGTAAAGTGCAGTAAGAGAAGCAGAAATATATGAGTGTATCAGTTTCTCATAAAGCTGTGTTATTCGAGGCAAGCAAATAAAAATGCTAAACAGAATAAGTTAGTTTATTATACTACTTTGGAGTTTAACATTTAGACGGACCAAGAGATGTCATTAGCGGTAATCAGTGGAAAGTGGAAGTGTTTTATTTGATGCACGTGATTCTGATGCAAGTCTGAACACAAGGCTTATCAAAATAATTGAGCTTGCTATGACCATTTGTTGGTTTCCGTTGTCAGTCAAGCGAAAACTCGAGTCAAAGTGTCACATCAATTGAACACTACCCTTCACTGATTGTGTATGACATTAATGACTTCAAAAATTCATGATTTAGGAGATTCGTAACATGTCGAGACCGGATGCAAATTTAGCGATACAACTGTACAATATTAGAGTTCATGAATGTGGCAAGAGAGGACTTGAGTTATGGAGCCACATTCGCTCAATTCTTAGAACATACCTAAGAAACCAGACAGACGTCAGAAACCGGTTTCGATGACAGCAGATTTGATGACACCAGATTCTTCGCCACAAGATTCGACGACGCGCACAAAACCGGATAAGGAGCAATATATTTAGCAGGTTCAAGTATGTACGAGTGATACGACCGTCATACGCTACTTTTCTGGACATTTAATATTCCTTTAGATTAATCATTTCTCAGACATAAATATCCTCCAAATAAGCTGTATATATGTATATACGAGCATGACACAAATCACCAATCATTTAATTGTAACAAGAAATCTTAACTGTATCCTTCAAAATAATCATTGTGGATGTTCACATAAACTATAGGTCTCCTAATCATCCATCAAATGAGATCCAATTCATGTAAGTGCGAATCCAAATGACACAATTCTAACAATTCCTAATAATTTTCATTAGGGTATTCGTTAATCATTCCAACATATTTCGGTTTATACATCAAACAAGAAAATTCGTATAATCATGAGATCAGACCAAATAATTGAAATTCAATGATTGCAAGGGAGAGAGAGATCTCTACTTGCCTGAAAGAGGCTAAAACTGGCGGCGGCTAAGTGCGCAAGCAAAAACAGAAATCCTGACTGGACCTGTTCAGGAACAATCACAGACAATATTTGATAAATAGATCTGACAGGGATCCAAAATGCTAGCACAAATAATTAAACGATACATAACTAAATCGAGAGAGGGCTAAGAAATTTACCTCCCTCATGAGTGAGGGGACGAGAGATACCACGCGGAAACGGAGACTTGGCGATGCTTGAGTTAGGGGAAACCCTAATTTGGAGAGGACTTAGAAGAAATTCCACCACTTGTGTAGCGGAGCTATGCCGGAAATCAAAACACAACACGGTTAGGCAAAAACGGCAGGGGAAACTCATGAATCACAAGTTGAACAAAATTGGAGCACGCAAGTTCCAAGATAAATTCAAGGAAAGAAGAAAAAGACGAGAAAGAGAAAACTCTTACCAATAGGAACCAAATCCGAGCCCAAGGAAGAGAGGTAAGGAAACCCTAACTGTTCTTTGCCACCAATCTCGGCCAAATAGTAGCGGGAGCTGCTGCCGGAGGCAGAGGAGGCGAGAAGAACTGAATGCAGCGGCTGCTGGAGGAGGCAGAGCCCCTGTCGGCTATGATAGGAAGAAGAGGCGAAGTCGGCGCCTGGAGAGGAGGCAGGAGAGATGACGGCCAGAGAAAGGAGCGCACGGGAGGGAGGAGCCGGAGGAGTAGTCGGCGCCTGGAGCAGGAGACGGGACTTGCGGGAGCTGTGGCTTGCGGTGGAGTCGAGATCGGGGTAGCCCTAGACCAAGCGGGAGAAGCGGGAGCAGCGGGATGCGGGAGCGGGTTGCGGCTTCAGCAGGAGACGGGATCTGCGTGTGCGGGCTTGCGGGATTAAAAGAACCGGGGTGGGGGGGGGGGGGGGCTCGGGTAGGTAGGAATTAGGTTAGGTTTTTTTTTATAAATAATAAAATAGGTTTTTATAAAACCGGGTTGTTACATTCTCCCCTACTTAGGAAGTTTCGTCCCGAAACTTCCCTGAGAAACTCTGAATGGGGTCAAAAACAACGAAGATTCAGACGATATTCATTCCAACAAGGTTTGTAGATCAAGACACTATATAGTAACGACCTAGGGAGGACTCCTAGCGCCGCTCGGCCCACTAGCAGCCCATGGAGGACCCATGACGCCATGGTGGTATAGCCGGAATCTACAAGACATAGAAGTTAACTATGAATATAAAGAAAACAGATAAAAGAACAAGCACGGAGACTTACTATGATCAAGAGAACAATTGCGGATACTTGCAACACAGGTCAGATTCAAGTTCATAGGAGAACTCTTTAGGCTTAGCGGTTCAAACATATACAAAAGATTGACTTCAGGGAGCACATGAATTGTCTTCGATTAGCCCAAAATTGAGCTGCAGAATGCGAGAATCCGAGAGCAAAAAGATCTTACACGGAGCGAATATAGAACGTCAACGGGGAAAAGAAGTTGGAGGATGATTGAATATCGACAGGAGCGAGTCAAACTGAAGTTGGAGAATCACCAGAAAACTCTGAAGCAATTCAGCAGAGCAATTAACAAGAAAAATTTCATTTCTTGCTGAAACTGAGAAACTATCTAGAAGAACATACAGGATGACCAGATAAAATTTACAGACATGCGAAACAGGAAGAACCAAAATACAAATATCAGAGGCTATAAATTAGAAATTCTAACGCATTTCCTACTGTCAAGTATATAAATTATGTAATAATTACAGCATTTTCATTAGACAACTCTAGGTAATTTTCATACAAGTGCATCAATGAGAACATGTGTGATGTCAAGCAGATAGTAAATCCATGTGTGTACAATCATTATTGTTGTTCTTGGCTTAACATTTGTGCAATGATTTATGATATGCATGCAAATGAATGGATACACATGACATGTTAAGGCCCATATCACTTAACTTGTCATGCATATTAGGACTCTAATGCCAGCGCACTTGAAAATATTAAACCGCCCATACAATTTAATATTCGCAAGCGGTGTATATCCTAGTGGAAATTCATATGCACAAAAATGTTAAGTTTGCCCATAACCACTTAACATTCGTGTGCATACTACTCATGCTTATGAGTGAGTGTGTGCGTGTTTCAGCCGCGAACAACAAATAATGACAAGGTGAGTGAAGCAATGATGTATGCTTATATATATATATATATATTTATTTATTTATAATAAAGTTCAAAATATTTGATAATTACAAAATACTTTATCTTTTAAAACAAACCTCCCTCTGATACCAACTGTCACGACCCGTCTCGACAGGAGTCAGAGTGCGCTTTGAGACGAGCCGTGATGCCACAGGCATGGGCGGAAAGAAAGCCATGCCTGCTAAGGCGGATGCAGAGTAGCTGATAATAGTTATTATTGAGTAAAATAGCTTGATTTTTATGCGGAAGCTCTTAAATTCATCAATGAAAAGAGTTTTGATGCACATGTACTTGGTAAAATTCATGTTTTACAGGCTACTACAATAGTTCTCATGCAGTTATGATTCAATAGAGGGTGCACATGTATTAATTCCAGATTTCTAGTACATAAATATTTAAGTAGCCTAGCAGTTGTCCATGATGTCAGAGAAAATGGCTGATTGCAATTATTATATAAAAGAATTAATTGACAGTAAAAGAAATGTAATCATAGAACCTGGAGCTTGATGCTGATCGGGGTCGAGGATCTGGCGGCGCTGCACGAATTCTAAGGCAATTCCAAAACATAAAGGAAAAGCCTCAGAACATTGAAATAAATAGGAGCACAGTAAGAGTAAAGTGCAGTAAGAGAAGCAGAAATATATGAGTATATCAGTTTCTCATAAAGCTGTGTTATTCGAGGCAAGCAAATAAAAATGCTAAACAGAACAAGTTAGTTTATTATACTACTTTGGAGTTTAACATTTAGACGGACCAAGAGATGTCATTAGCGGTAATCAGTGGAAAGTGGAAGTGTTTTATTTGATGCACGTGATTCTGATGCAAGTCTGAACGCAAGGCTTATCAAAATAATTGAGCTTGCTATGACCATTTGTTGGTTTCCGTTGTCAGTCAAGCGAAAACTCGAGTCAAAGCGTCACATCAATTGAACACTACCCTTCACTGATTGTGTATGGCATTAATGACTTCAAAAATTCATGATTTAGGAGATTCGTAACATGTCGAGACCAGATGCAAATTTAGCGATACAACTGTACAATATTAGAGTTCATGAATGTGGCAAGAGAGGACTTGAGTTATGGAGCCACATTCGCTCAATTCTTAGAACAGACCTAAGAAACCAGACAGACGTCAGAAACCGGATTCGATGACAGCAGATTTGATGACACCAGATTCTTCGCCACAAGATTCGACGACGCGCACAAAACCGGATAAGGAGCAATATATTTAGCAGGTTCAAGTATGTACGAGTGATACGACCGTCATACGCTACTTTTCTGGACATTTAATATTCCTTTAGATTAATCATTTCTCAGACATAAATATCCTCCAAATAAGTTGTATATATGTATATACGAGCATGAAACAAATCACCAATCATTTAATTGTAACAAGAAATCTTAACTGTATCCTTCAAAATAATCATTGTGGATGTTCACATAAACTATAGGTCTCCTAATCATCCATCAAATGAGATCCAATTCATGTACGTGCGAATCCAAATGACACAATTCTAACAATTCCTAATAATTTTCATTAGGGTATTCGTTAATCATTACAACATATTTCGGTTTATACATCAAACAAGAAAATTCGTATAATCATGAGATCAGACCAAATAATTGAAATTCAATGATTGCAAGGGAGAGAGAGATCTCTACTTGCCTGAAAGAGGCTAAAACTGGCGGCGGCTAAGTGCGCAAGCAAAAACAGAAATCCTGACTGGACCTGTTCAGGAACAATCACAGACAATATTTGATAAATAGACCTGACAGAGATCCAAAATGCTAGCACAAATAATTAAACGATACATAACTAAATCGAGAGAGGGCTAAGAAATTTACCTCCCTCATGAGTGAGGGGACGAGAGATACCACGCGGAAACAGAGACTTGGCGATGCTTGAGTTAGGGGAAACCCTAATTTGGAGAGGACTTAGGAGAAATTCCACCACTTGTGTAGCGGAGCTATGCCGGAAATCAAAACACAACACGGTTAGGCAAAAACGGCAGGGGAAACTCATGAATCACAAGTTGAACAAAATTGGAGCACGCAAGTTCCAAAATAAATTCAAGGAAAGAAGAAAAAGACGGAAAAGAGAAAACTCTTACCAATAGGAACCAAATCCGAGCCTAAGGAAGAGAGAGAAGGAAACCCTAACTGTTCTTTGCCACCAATCTCGGCCAAATAGTAGCGGGAGCTGCTGCCGGAGGCAGAGGAGGCGAGAAGAACTGAATGCAGCGGCTGCTGGAGGAGGCAGAGCCCCTGTCGGCTATGACAGGAAGAAGAGGCGAAGTCGGCGCCTGGAGAGGAGGCAGGAGAGATGACGGCCAGAGAAAGGAGCACACGGGAGGGAGGAGCCGGAGGAGTAGTCGGCGCCTGGAGCAGGAGACGGGACTTGCAGGAGCTGTGGCTTGCGGTGGAGTCGAGATCGGGGTAGCCCTAGACCAAGCGGGAGCATCGGGATGTGGGAGAGGGTTGCGGCTTCAGCAGGAGACGGGATCTGCGTGTGCAGGCTTGCGGGATTAAAAGAACCGGGGTGGGGGGGGGGGCTCGGGTAGGTAGGAATTAGGTTAGGTTTTTTTTATAAATAATAAAATAGGTTTTTATAAAACCGGGTTGTTACAAAGAATGTGCTTGATTAAAAATCTCTCAAAGTCCTTCAACTGGACGATTACCACGAGCAAATCAGGAAGATGGTACCGTGCATCTGAATATGGTTTTATATACCCTCTTTGTAGTGAATATCCAGCGTCTACCAAATAATACTTTCCTGCATGATCGACGCACAATTTTAATGAAGAAATATTGAGGAAAAAATAATATATAAACTACAATTATAACTTTATTACCTCTGGGGGGGGGGTGCGGAAAGTTGTACTTGGGATTGCTTATAGAAAAATTAAAAATTCGACTATCATGCGCAGATCCCTCCCAACCAGCCATGACGAAAGTAAAACACATGTTGAAATTGCAAACAACCATTACTTTTTGTGTAGTAGTTCCATGACGCCCAATATATGGTACTTGATTTTTAACTGGAATACATGCATCAACATGTGTTCCGTCTATGACACCAATGCAATCTTTAAAAAACGGCATGTAACGCACATCTTGTATAATTTCTGGTGGAGTAGTAGCAAAATATCCCTCTTGTGGCACTATAATATCTTCTGCAAGGCGCAACAGAGCACGAAGACCTTCGCTAAAATATCTTCTAGCAGTCTCGGTTGAATGTTGAAACCACTCAGTTGCTTTTCTAATAGTTTCGTTATGTGATAAAACATATAATGTAATTGCAAGGACCTCTCTACTTGCGGTCCTTTGCGAACCTTGCAATCCATAGTTTTGTTCTAAAGTTTGCAGTAGATCAAAAATGATTTGTTTTGACATTCTGAAAGCATTATGAAATCTAACTGGATGTCCACCAACTAATTCAGCCAACCATTTGTCACCGGTTTGTTTTGACGTCATGCATGATGTGTTAGAATTGAATAAACTGGTGTGATCAGCTAATACATATGTTATTGAAGTTAAAACTTGATGGTAAGCAGCAACATGACACCTTCTAACTGTCTCACACTCATCATTAGAATAATCTGAGTCATCACTAGAATAATCTGAGTCATCACTAGAATAATCTGAGTCATCACTAGACATTCTCTGCTTCACACATAAAGTAAATTAAAACCAGTGTAAGGATATGCAAATGAGAACATAAAGATGTTCCAAAGTCCCAGTAGCAATATCAAATGATGCAAAAAACATTACTTGTGCTCAATATCTATGATGCAAAAAAATTAGATTCATGAGACAGCATAACATAGCAAATGAAATAATGTAAATCTGACCATGCCATAAAATTTGAACCTGAGATGCCATAAAATTTGAACCTGAGATGCCATAAAGTTTGAACCTGAGCATGCCATAAAGTTTGAACCTGAGCATGCCATAAAATTTGAACCTGAGCATGTCATAAAATTTGAGCATGCTCAGGTTGAATAAGCTGTAAACCTGAGCATGCCATAAAATTGAACCTGAGCATGCCATAAAATTTGAACCTGACCATGATCAATTTTTTATAATATAAGAGTTTTCATAAAATATAAGATATGGGGACAAATTAGAGTCATAAAATATAGAAACTGATAGTTCGTTGTTTCCCTTCTCATCAATCAAAATATAGAAACATATAATGTTTTCATCCATAATCGACTAAATCTTTAGCATATCCACTTCACCATCTACAATCTGTAGCCGTTCAAACACACGTTGAATTAAAATCCATAATTAAAAAAAATCAAAATGACATAAACCTGCATATAGTCATGTTCACAATTAAGATTTAGAACCAAAAAACTAAAAACTTGAGAAGCAATAGGATTGCAGGGAGATTCATACTTTGACATACTTGACATGATTGCATAGTTCTACAGACACCACACTGGACTAACAAAAAAGACAGCCACATTTACCAGCATTGTAGATAAATAGTAAGTGTTGAAGGAGAGAAAAACTAATAATTTTATTAAAGGTGTCCTCTATATATAGAGGACAAGGATAAAAATACATAAGGTTAATAATGCTAACAATGCATAAGTGCTAATAATGCTAACACTCCCCCTCAAGTTGGACGTGTAATGTTAACCATGCCCAACTTGTTCACAATCTGGTCAAAAGAATTCCCACTCAATCCTTTGGTGAGAATGTCGGCAAGTTGCTCGTTGGAGGGCACAAAGGGGGTACATACGATTCCTCTTTCAATATTCTCCTTGATAAAGTGTCGGTCCACCTCGATGTGTTTTGTCCGGTCATGTTGAACCGGATTGTGAGCGATACTGATGGATGACTTATTGTCACAATACAGACGGATGGGTCCCTCTTCCACGAGACCAAGCTCGCTCAATATGGCCCGAAGCCACAAGCCTTCACAGACCCCATGGGCCATAGCTCTAAACTCAGCCTCCGCACTAGATCGTGCCACAACCTATTGCTTCTTGCTTCTCCAAGTAACAAGGTTACTCCCAACAAGAGAGCAGTATCCAGAGGCGGATCGCCTATCATCCACAGATCCGACCCAATCAGCTTCAGTATAGACTTCAATATTTAGGTCGGAACTCGGGGAAAACAAAACTTCCATTCCCGATGAAGACTTGAGATGCCGAAGAATTTTGTGTGCCGCATTCATGTGTCGTGTCTTTGGAGCATGCATGTACTGACTCACGACACTCACCGCATAGGAGATATCCGGACGAGTGTGAGACAGATATATCAGCATCCCCACTAACCTTTGGAACCCTAAAATATCTTCAATCTCCTCTCCATCAACACGCCCCAATCGGTGATTTGCCTCAATTGGAGTATCAGCAGGTCTGCACCCACTCATCCCCATCTTCTCAATAAGATCTAACGTGTATTTTTGCTGAGAGAGAAAGATCCCCTGCTTTGATCTTGCAACTTCAATTCCCAAGAAATACTTGAGTTTTCCTAGGTCCTTGACCTCAAACTCTCCGGCAAGCTTCAGTTTCAGTTTCTGAATTTCTTCATGATCATCACCAGTTATAACAATGTCGTCAACATACACAATGAGAACTGTAATTTTCCCAAGCCTACGTTTGATGAACAACGTATGGTCAGCATTGCTCTGAGAGTATCCAAACGACACCATCGCCTTATGGAACCGGCCAAACCAAGCTCTTGGGGACTGCTTCAGTCCGTATAGAGCCCTTAACAATCTACAAACTTTCCCTTCAGCACCAGCCGGAGTGAGGCCAGGAGGAATAAACATATAAACCTCCTCCTCCAAGTCAGCATGGAGGAAGACATTCTTCACATCCAGCTGCAGAAGATCCCAATTTTTGCAAGCAGCAACAGAGACCAATACCCTGATGGTATTCATTTTAGCAACCGGGGCAAACGTCTCCTGATAATCAATGTCATGAGTTTGGGTATAACCCCTTGCAACCAACCGTGCCTTGCATCTCTCAACAATCCCTTGTGGATTCTGTTTCATAGAGAACACCCACTTGCACCCAACAGGTTTTTTTCCATAGGGAAGAGGGACAAGATCCCATGTATGGTTCTTCTCCAGAGCCCTCATTTCCTCAACCATTGCCTCTCGCCACATAGGGACCTCAAGAGCCTGTTGCCATGACACAGGGATAGAAGAAGTAGCAAGAGAGGAGACAAAGGTCTTGTAGGAGGTAGACAAAGAATCATAAGATACATAATTAGATAGAGGATGGCGGGTACAAGACTAGATACCTTTTCGAAGAGCAATCGGTAAATCAGAAGGTCCTGAGTCAGGATCCACTGACTGATCTGGCAACATAACAGGCTCGTGTGTGCTTGTCCTCTTTATACGCCGAGTATATACCTGCAAGGTCGGTGGTGAGGATATATGAGAGCCCCGAATAGGACTCACTTCCACTGGTAGAGAAGGACTCACTTCCACTGGTAGAGGCTCCCCCTGAAGTGAGGGATATGGTGGAGGTATGGAAAAAGAAACGGAGGGAACACCCGAGGAGAAGGGGGCAGACAGATGGTAATATGATTCGGATTCACGGAAAGTGACATCCATGCTAACAAACACCTTCCTAGCAGGGGGTGAAAACACTTGTACCCCTTTTGCGTATGGGAGTAACCAATAAATACACACTTGAGGGCATGAGGATCAAGTTTGTAGGGACGAGGATGATGGATGTGAACAAAACAAGCACAACCAAACACCTTAGGAGGAAGGCAAGTAGGAGGCACACCAAGCGCATCCAGAGGAGTAGAGTTTCCGAGGACACGTGAGGGCATCCGATTGATGAGGTATGCAGCAGTGAGGACGACATCTCCCCAATAGAATTTTGGGAGATTCATTGTGGACAATAGGCACCGAGCAACCTCCAACAGATGACGATTTTTTCGCTCAGCAACGCCATTTTGAGCAGGGGAATACACACATGTAGTCTGGTGGAGGATGCCGTGATCAGCAAGGTAGCGCTCAAACTGAGAATCCATGAATTCGCGGCCATTGTCATTGCGAAGAATTTTAATGTGGGACTGAAATTGGGTGGAGATCATGACATGGAATTGTCGGAAAACAGAAAACACATCGCTCTTGTGACGAATCAAATATAACCAGGTAGTGCGTGAGAAACAATCAATAAATGTAACAAACCACGTACAATCGGAAATAGAAGTGACCGAGTAGGGGCCCCAGATATCAGTATGAATAAAAACAAATGGAATAGAACTAGTCAACAAAACATGTTTAAATGAAGTACGATGATGTTTGTTGACACTACGGACATCACACACAAAAGACTCAAAAAACAGCAGACATTGCAGGAAACAACAATTTCAAAACAGAAGGAGAAGGGTGTCCCAGACGATAGTGCCAAGAGTACAAAAGATGAACAGTGCTAGAATGAAGAGCAAGAGTAGAGGAAGCAGCGCCAGAGTCAAGCACATAGAGTCCATTCACCATGCTACCAGAGCCAATCACCTTCCCCGTCGTCAGGTCCTGAAACACACAAGAAGACGAAAGAAATGTCATAGAGTAATGCATAGAGTTGGTCAAATGACTAATTGAAAGCAGATTACGAGTAAAGGAGAGCACGTGAAGAACCGAGGACAAGGTGAGGGAGGAGCAGGTGATAGTTCCCTTGTCATCAATGGAGGAAAGAGAACCATCAGCAATGCTCACCTTATCACGCCCAGAAAGAGAAGTATAGGAGACAAAACCTGTAGAGGACCCGGTCATGTGATCCGTGGCCCCAGAGTCAATGACCCATTGAGTGGACGAAGAAGAAACAGCAGAGTGAGCACCTGGCAGTCCCGTATGAGCGTAGGAGGAAGAGGCAGAAGGCTCCGTAGAAAGGCCATGCATCAGGCGTCGAAGAGCAAGCACCTCATCCGCAGTAAAAACACCAGGAGTGGCAGAGGCATCAGTACTAGAGTAGCCAGGAGAAACATCGGCAGTAGCGTCAGTAAGATGGGCCGCACGGGAGACACCATGACGACCCGAGGAGCGTCCAGAACCACGACCTCCACGAGGCGGGGCACCCCCTCTCGGGGCAGGGAACCCATGGAGCTTGAAGCAGGTATCCCGAGTGTGGCGACTCTTGCCACAGTAATCACAGAGGAGATGATCCTTATCTGAGCTCCTCGACCTGGGATCCCGGGATGGACGAGTGCCAAGAAGGGAGGGGATGGTAGCAGCCAGAGCAGAGCCCTCTGGCACAGGGTCCGAAAGAAGGGTCTGACGACGATCAAACTCCTGCTGCACGATGCTATAGACCTCAGAAAGAGAAGGGATCGACAGTCACCCCAGAATCTGAACACTGATCTGATCAAAGTCGCGGTGCAAGCCATGAAGAAACTCAAATATGCGATTGCGGTCATCCCTGACCCGAACCATCGCCACATCAACAGGACTAACAAAGACAAGAGGATCAAAATGATCATACTCTTGCTAAAGCTGAGTGAACTCTAAGTAATACGCTGAAGGAGGACGGTCACCCTGACAGAGTAAACCGATCTGGCGGCGAAGCTGAAAAATCTGAGCAGCATTGCCGCGGCGAGAGTATGTAGACTCTGCACGACACCAAATAACAGAAGCACTGTCAAGAAAAAGATAGTTGCGGGCAATGGACTCTTGCATCGAGTTGGTCAGCCAAGACATGACCAAGGAATTCTCGGATTCCCACTGTGGCCATTCAAGAGAAGTCCTATCAGGTTCCGGCATGTGGCCGGAGACATAACCAAAGAGACGTCGACTTTTAAACGCCAGGGTAATAGAACGGGACCATGAGAGATAATTGGATTCATCAAGTCGGATAGTAGTTATCTGAGAGGTATTGTGATCGGCGGTTCCACGGTAGAAGACCGACAAAGGAGGACCAGCAGAAAGAGGGACCAGAGTACCACCGGTAGAGGGAGAGAGAGAATCCGCACCACTAGATCTCATAGCACAGGAATAGAAATCCTGAGAAAGATTAAGCCGGAATAGAAATCCGGAAAGGGAGGAAACCCAAGAAATTAGGGCATCAAGAGGCAAATGGAACCAACCATCCAAGCATCACAAGGGCAGGAGGTGCCGGAGGAAGCATGAGCACTATTCCGACGCCATTAGAAGTGGTGGAGAGGAGCAGAAGAGGTTGCGGGCGACTGGACTGGACGGCGACGTGGGAGACGCGACGCGGGGAACGCTGGCGCTAGCGGGAGTTGACGCTGGCGAGCGGAGAGACGAGCGGAGATGTGAGCGGGCTGGTGAGCGGAGACGGAAGCGGGAGCGGACTGGCGAGCGGAAGCGGACTGGCGAGCGGGAGCGGAAGCGGACTGGCACGCGGGAGCGGACTGGAGAGCAGAAGACGGAAGCGAAGATTTAGGGTACGGGAGGCTCTGATACCATGTTGAAGGAGAGAAAAACTAATAATTTCATTAAAGGTGTCCTCTATATATAGAGGACAAAGATAAAAATACATAAGACTAATAATGCTAACAATGCATAAGTGCTAATAATGCTAACAGTAAGAACATAACAAATCCTACTGTGACCCTTTCTCGTAGCGGGTACGTAGCCATTTCACTCTGATCTCCTCCCTGAGGCACATAAAGGTCTCCCTATGGTTCTTATTCATAAGCAACATTGTAGCAAATCGAAAAAATCATAATCTTTCCATATTTCAGGATATGATTCAACTTTCTTTAAACGTTGAGCAATAGAGAATGGGCAAGTCCTTCTTGGCGGCTCCCTGAGAGATGCACCAATATCTTAGTAGATTCCACCAAATCAATTAAGACCGAGCTGGTTACTTTGTTTTTCCCCTTCTTCCGTCGTTTACGAGATTCAATTGCAATTGATGCATCAATACTGTCTACATTCTCACTGATGTCAATCAGATCATTATCATCCTCAGACATAGCTCGCTCATCAATTGACACACGAGCTTGGGAAGTAGTGTTCGGGGCACACACATGCACTCCAGTGGCGACAATCGAACTTAACAACATGTTCATTTTTTCCTCAAGCTCTGGGACTATACCTGCATACCTGAACTTTTTTGCGGCTGGTACAACCTAATAAAAGAAATTAATTAAATTTATTAATGAAAATTTTTAAACATAATGCATGTTTAATTTAAAATTTTACCTTCAGCCTCTTATCCCACCATTCATTTGAAGCATCAATGGTTTTTCTGGAGGCATTCCACCCTAGGCCAGTTTCCTCTCTTTTAAGATCAACCCACAACTTCCACTCTTTTTTCAAGTGATCCCATTTATTTTTCATTTGAATTCGATCGTACCTCCTTTTGGTCTTCTCCTCAAATTTCACAAGTAGATTGTTCCAGCCCTCTTTGCTGAAATGTGTAGTCGGTCGATTACCGAGCTCAATTTCGATAATGCATAGGTCACAAAATACAAATGTATCATTTTGATCCCCTATAGCTGAAATCCCTCCATCCTTTGGTTTTCCCATGTACAATTTTTAAAATTTGAAAAACAAACAAATAAAAAAACACACTCACAAACAAACCTATGCAACATACATTCACACACACACATATACACACGCTTACACTCATATATAACTGCAAACACACACACACACACACACACACACACTACACATACACAACCTCATACACAACTACAACACACACTCATATAGAACTACAAACATACACATACACACACACATACTACATATACATATACGCATATACAACTACAAGCGCACACATACACACACGCGCACACTCATATACAAACACACTCGCACTCATATACAAACACACATTTACAATCACACACATACACATACACACTCATAAACACACACACACACACATGTAAACAAACAAACACGTATACAAGCACACATACACAAACATACACACTTACACTCATATATAACTACATGCACACACTTACTACACATACACACTCATACACAACTACAAACACACACTCATATACAACTACAAACACACACATACACACACATACTACATTGCAACCTTATAATAGAGTGACATTCTAAAATAGTCATTAAGTAGAAGAATGTCATTCTAAAATTTTTGACTACCCTGCAACCTTATAATATCATTACAAATCGGTCTATGGAAATGAAATCTCAATAAAGTATCCACTATGCAACAAATGCAAGGATTCAAACAATAGCAACTAAAGATGATAAGTGGTAGCTAATTAAATGAATATTTCAACCTTGTGATAGAACACACACACATATACTAGCTCATACACAAACAAACATATACAATCACACACACACTCATATACAAACACACACATATACAATTACACACAAACTTCACACACACACAAACTTCACACACACACTCATATACAAACACACACACACACACACACATGCAAACACACAATTTCTCTTTTATATAACACACACGCACACACACAAAAACACTCATACAAATTCACACACACTCACACATAAGCGCGCACACACACACACATAAGCACGCACACACACACACTCACTCACACACACACACACTCACACACCCACCCACACACAAGCAGTGACAACTACACACACACAAGCAAAGACAACTACACACACAAACAGAGACAACTACACACACACACAAGCAGTGACAACTACACACGCAAGCAAAGACTACACACACAAACAGAGACAACTACACACACACACACAAGCAGAGACAACTACACGCAAGCAGAGACAACTACACACGCAAGCATATACAACCACACACAGACACACACCTACACATCATATGCAAAAAAAAAAGCAGATAGCAAAAGGAAAATCAACAGATACCAAAACTGGTCATATGGGAGAAAAAGAACATGAGAAAAATAAGCATTACCTCATAGATAATGAGCTGAAGGAAGGAGAATGCAAGAAACAAGCACAATACACCTGCATAAGAGAAAATAGCGAAATCAGAAGGCATTAGGTCAGAAAGAAGGAAGGAGAAAGAGCAAATAGGCCACCGAGCGAAGGAAAACCTACCTTTGGGAGTTTCTTCATTTCGTCGTCGCCGGCGATAGATGCGACAGAAGGGAGGTTCTTCTTTTACAGACTACACGCGAGAAAATAGAGAAATCTGGATGCATTAGGTCAGGAAGAAGGAAGGAGAAAGAGCAAAGAGGCAGCTGTGGGAAGGAATACCTACCTCAAGCTTTTTCTTATCGTCGTCGCCGGCGATAGTGGCGCCGGAAGGGAGATTTGAAGAGAGATGTCGCGTGAAGAGGGTTGTCGCGGCTCGCTTCAGGAGAGATCGAGATTTTGGCAAGTGCGAACAGTGAGGCTGGACTGGAGGGGGGCAGCCGCTGATGGGAAAATACCCAAAAAGCCGTTTTTTAATAAACGGGGTTTAGGAAAAGTCAACCCAAACACAGCTTTTAGAGCAAACTCCGTTTTCGTCATGCCGCACAGCTCCTGATAAGCTGAACCAAACGCTCCCTAATATGGTTATGGCCTTATGGGACTGGTACAGTTTGTTAACCTTTCTAATGAGCAATGGAGATATTAGTTGGATAATGACAATAGAGTTGCAGAAACAAATTTAGGCGGTATTAAAAGGACCTATGATAGTAACTTTATAATTACTTGCTCATATGGAACAATATATGCTAGGTGCAATCATGGGAAGTAGCATATTTTTCATTTGTGATTAGTGGGGTAAAATATCACTGAAACATCTTGTTGGTGGCATGTTATGAGGTATCATCAAAGCATGTAGTAATGAAAAAAACAAATTAGGGACACAATCTAAATGGAGATACCATATTAGTTGGAGATACCATATTCGTGTTGTTACATTATTTTTTATATTTTGTCCGTATTTTCCCTCTGTATTTTTTTCCACTCCAATATATTCAGGAGTGGTGCTGAATAATACCATTCTTTTTTCCCTCTCAACATGGTATCAGAGTCTTAGGGCTTCTATGATCCCACTCTTTCGCTTCCTCCTTCGTCGTAGCCTTCGTTCCCATCGTCGCATCCGCAGCCGAAGCGTTTCGTCGCAATGCAGCCATAGAGCGTCGTCGCCTCTGCAACCTTAGGGCTTCGTCGCCACATCCGTCGACGTTCTTCCGAAGTCGCAGGGTTCGTCACAGTCGTAGATCGTCGCAACCGTAGTTCTTCTGCAACGTTTGTCGCAGTCACATGGTTCTTTCACAGCGTCTGCAACGTTCTTCCGCAACAACGTTCTTCCGCCCCCTCCATAGCTTTCCTCCGCAGTGAGTCGCAGGGTTCCGCCGTCGAAGTTCTTTCACAGCGATTGCCCTCCTCCACATCCCGTCGGTTTGTCGCGGTTCCTTTTCTTGGCACCAGAAATGCGGTGCTAAATTAATGACATTTTCGGTGTCCGTCTTTCTTTGAGACTCCTTCATACCCATTGGATTGTCCCCTCTTTCTATGGAGGCTACCCTTATCTTTCGATATCCGTTGTGATCTCTTCTGTGCCCTCGATTTATATTTGAGGTTTTCTATGTCTCCGAGTATTCCTCTTCAAGCTTCATGTCTTCCCTTCTCTCAGAGGCGTCCTTGCACCTCGTCATGTCCGATTCCAGAATAGGTCATCTCTGTCCAGATTTGCACACTTGTTTGATGCTATGGTAGACACATCTATTTCTCCCTTTCTGGATTCCAATGTTGCTGAAGGAATTCGACCTTTCTGTCACTTGATGCATGGTCCATCTGTTGAGAAGTCCAATTTTTATCCTCTTCTTATGCCCACCAGGATCCTCCAGTTGCTCATTCTGCTTCCACACTCCTGTTCTCACAGTGGATCATTGATTCCGGAGCTACTTACCACATGACTGGGTCAGCCACAGATTTTGTGTTCTACACCCCCTTGTCTGGCGGAGACAAAGCAAACATTACTGATGGCTCTCTCTCCTCATTGTTGGGAAGGGATCTATTTCTTGCTTCTCTCTTACTCTCTCCTCTGTTCTTCATGTTCCTGCATTCACCCGAAATCTTCTGTCTATTAGTCACTTGACTAACTCTATGAACCGCTCAATAACATTTTTCCTAACTCTTGTGTTTTTCAGGACCTGAAGACGGACGGTGATTGACTCTGGTAGACTGTGCAATGGGCTCTAAGTGTTCGACCCTTCTACCTTATCTTGCTCCAACCTCGTCCAATCTCCAAAGGCTCATCATGTTGATCGGCTCTCTGAGGTCGATGTCTGACACTATCGTCTTGGACATCCCCCATCTTTATTATGAAGTTTTTGCTTCCCACTATGTCTACTACTCGGTTTAATGATTTTCATTGTGATGTATGTGAATTTGGTAATCATCACCGTGATTTTCTTCCTCTTTTGTCTCCACGTAACTTTATTCCCTTTGTCTTTATCCATACTGATGTTTGGGGTCCTAATCTTACTATGTCTATTTCTGGTTGCTCCTGATTTGTTTTGTTTATTGATTATTACTCTCGT
The DNA here is from genome assembly GCA_039583875.1 of Platanthera guangdongensis. Lineage (NCBI taxonomy): Eukaryota > Viridiplantae > Streptophyta > Magnoliopsida > Asparagales > Orchidaceae > Platanthera > Platanthera guangdongensis. The sequence continues at coordinate 48,514,992 of CM077151.1, forward strand.
TGTACTTAGGTCTATTTGATGAAGCATAAAAGTGACGTGTTTTCTCTCTTTCAACGGTTTCATAGGATGATCACTACTCAGTTTAGTGCTACTATTAAGGTCTTGCATAGTGACAATGGTCGTGAGTATATTGACTCCCATTTTGAGAAATACCTAAGTGATCTTGGTATCATACATCAGACTTCATTTGCCTACACCGCAGCTCAAAATGGGGCTGTGGAGCGCAAGAATCGACACCTTCTTGAGGTTGCCAGATGTCTCCTCCGAATGAACCTCCCAAAATATTATTGGGGTGATGCAGTACTCACTGCTGCCTACCTCATCAATCACATGCCTACTCAAGTTCTTGGTTTCAAACTCCTCTAGACACCCTCGGGGTTCGTCCCACTTCTCTCTTGCCTCATATCTTTGAGAGTGTGTGTTTTGTGCACATCCATCCCAAGACCAAACTCGACCCCCGCTCTCTGTGGTGTGTCTTTATTGGCTACTCACCCATCCAAAATGGCTATAAGTGATTTCATCCCATCTCCAAGCAGACATTTGTCACTATGAATGTCACCTTTCGAGAATCAGAAGCTTACTATGAGACCTCTCTTCAGGGGGAGACGAGTAATAGGGAAGTGAGTTTCCCTGCTTCTGTTCCCTTGCCTATTCCTCCCGCTCCTGTTCCCTTTGCTCTTCTTCCCATGCCTCTTCCATTGCAAGTGTGCTCTCCTATCCTTAGTGATCCGGTGATGCCTCTTCCTCTTATGTCTCCTCCATTGCAGGGTCACTCTCGCCGACGACGGGGCTCGAACACACAGGCCTCACCTTCACTACCTGGGCCACCACTTGATCTATCTTCCAGCATAGACAAAGGTAATTGTATTTCTACTCAACATCCTTTTTCTCATTTTGTGACTTATGACTCTGTCTCCTTCACATAGAGCGTTTGTCACCTTCTCGTCTTCCATATATATTTTTTGTTCTTGGCAGGAAGCTCTTAAGCACAGTGAATGAAAGGCTGCTATGTTGGATAAAATTAGCTCTTGACAAGAATCATCCTTGGGATCTTGTCCACCGGCCTAAATGGAAAACTGTTCTGTGGGTTGTAAATGGATCTTCTTTATGAAGCTCCCAAGGTCTGTTTGAACGGTACAAAGCTAGGTTGGTTTCCAAAGGATACACTCAAACATCTGGATTCAACTATCTGGAGACATTTGCTCCAGTTGCTAAAATGAATTCAAACTGGATATTGCTTTCATGTGTCATGTGCAAAGGGTGGAGTCTCAGTCAGTTGGATGTGAAAAATGCATTCCTTCACGGTTATCTTGAGGAGTAAGTCTACATGTCCCTGCCTCATGGTGTTCTTCCAAAAGGGCTAGCAGAGAAAGTTTGCAGGCTGAAGAAGGCTTTGTACGGCTTGAGGCAGTCGCCTCAGGCTTGGTTCAGGAGATTTTACAGTGCAATGATGTCCTTCGGGTACAGACGAGCAACACGGATCATACCTTGTTCGTGAAACACCGACATGGCAAGGTGACTGCCCTTATTGTCTATGTTAACGGTATAGTGATAACTGGTGATATACAAAAGAGATTGATGGCTTAAAATTTAGGTTTTCGAAGGAGTTCGAAGTGCAGGACCTTGAAACTCTCAAATATTTTCTTGGCTTCGAGGTGACCAGATCCAGACATGGGATCTTTATATCTCAAAGGAAGTACATTCTGGATCTATTGGAAGCAAATGGAATGATTGAGTCTAGATCCACTGACACCCCAATTGAAGCCAATCACAAGCTTGGTAGAGATGGTGGAGAAATGGTTGATGTCGTACCAGGTTTCCAATGACTTGTTGGGAAACTTATCTATCTCTCCCATACTTGCCCAAACATATCTTATGTTGTGGGCATTCTCAGTCAATACATGCACTCACCGAGGTTACATCACCTTGATGTTGCATACGGAGTCCTGAGGTATCTCAAATCTTCTCCAGGTAAAGACATTATTTACACCCAGCAAGACATTAACGGTAGAAGTTTACATAGATGTAAACTGGGTAGGTTCTATTGATGATTGACGATCTACATCTGGATATTGCTCCATTGTTGGGGGCACTTTAGTGACCTGGAGAAGCAAGAAACATGCTGTAGCCAGATCCAGTGCTGAGGCGGAATCCGAGCAATGACTCTTGGGATATGCAAAGGGTTATGAATTTCGTCGATTATGAGAGACTTGAGTGTGGAAGGCGGTGGTCCGATCATGATCTATTGTGATAGTAAAACGGCTATTAACATTGCCCACAACCCAATCCAACATGACTAAACTAAACACGTATAGATCGACAAACACTTCATTAAGAAGAACACTAATAAGGGGAATGGTGTTTACCCCCTTTGTACCATCAAACCAGCAACTTGCAGATGCGCTTACTAAGTGACTGAATCAGTGCTCCTTTGACAAGATATTGAGCAAGTTGGGCATGACTGACATTTCACGCCCAACTTGTGGGAGAGTGTTGAAGATACTATATTTGTGTTGTTACGTTATTTTTTATATTTTGTCCGTATTTTTACTTTGTACTTTTTTCCACTCCAATATATTCAGGAGTGGTGTTGAATAACAAAGTTCTTTTTCCCTCTCAACAGAGATAGTATATGGAAAAAATAAAATCTTTTTTTCATCTCACAAGCACTTGTGAGATTATTTCACTTCCCACCTCCCATTTTGCAATTAGATGTCAGTGGGTATATAACTAGGTTTCTTTCAGATGGTATGGTGGATCGGTTTGTTAGATATATTGTACATTATACATGGTAGACATAGCTTAGGCTCACCTTAGGTGTTGTGAGCATCCTCTCATGTACATGTATGTATACCCTATTATTGATGTGAATAGTACTTTTGATCCTTTTGTATCATGATATCAGAGGGAGGTTAGGATTTCCCACAAGCATCTATCGTGAAACCGCCTATGACTCTTGCTTGTCGATCCCGATCCCTGATTTGCTGATTCGCCGATCTCGTTGCGCATCCTGTCGCTGTTTCGCCGCATCTCGGTCGCCGCATCCCATCGCTGTATCCTGATCACCGTATCTCGTCGTTGTATCGTCGCATCCTGTCACTGTGTCGCCGCATCCTTCGTTGCATCCTGATCCTGATTGCTGCTTGCCGTCGTTGCATGATCTTGCCCCAATCCGGCATCAACATCGACAACTTCCACTGGAGTCCGAACTGTCGGCCTTGTTCTCCTCCTCTGATTGATCCCACAACCCCAGCCTCCTCGTCTGATCTTCTTCTGATCTCGCAGCCCCGACCTTCTCGGCTGGTCTTCTTCTCCGGCCACGACCGTCCTCCAATTGTTCGATGACATCTTCTCACTTCTCACTTGCTTTTCTTCTGAAGGCTGATGTCATCCTCGACAGGCGGAACTACAAGGCGCGGTCTACCACATTCGGCGTGATCCTCCGTGGTCTCGATCTATGTGGACACATTGGCGACACCCAGCCTGCTCCGCCCCACCGAAGCGAATCCTACGGACACCACACCGGATGCCAGTCCTATAGACTTCATATCTTCCACTGTCAGCACAACCACTTCCTCCCAGTGCTCCGACTGGGCGAGGTGGCGCTCTGATGGATCTTGTGCGATAATCGTCATTTGTCATTCCTGCGAGCTTCCCATTGGTATGAATGACCATCTACGAGTTACCTACGACCAAGGCGATGTGGGATCACTTGCATCACCTCTACTTGTCATCTAGCCAGGCTCTGCACTACTCCCTATTTCAGACCCTTGGTGTCTGCTACCAGCGTGCTTGGTATGTACATGCTTTCTTTGTTGAGCTCATGGACCTTTGACGTCAGTGTGATGAGATGACACCTTCTCCCTGCATTACCTGCACTCAGTGTGTTGCTACATCCCGAGATCGTGACTTCCAGCATATGTATGAGTTTCTTATGCGCCTACGCCCAGAGTTCGAGCCCATCGAGCACAACTTCTGCACCGGGATCCTCCGCCGTCTCTCAACAATACCTTGACCTTGGTGATTGCTGAGGAGACTCGTCTCTACTCCTTGGACACTGCCGCTTCTCTTGGTGTGATGCCTATTGCTGTTCTGGCTGCTTACCAGCTTCTACCACAGTCTTCTCTTGTGAGTGATCCACTGTTACGCTCACCTGGTTATAATGCTCCAGTGCGCCATGTTCCTCCTCCTCCGGCGTCCTCTGCTGCTCAATCTGGGGCTCCTCGCCACCCTCCTATCCGCTTCCACTACTGGCAGTGTCTTGATCATGTCAAATCTAAGTTTCACAAACTTCAGAGGGCTCAACAGTCTAGTCAGCAGTGTGCCCCTGGTGCACCTTCAGCTCACTTTTCTTCTCTGGCAAAGTCACTCTTTGTTTCTGAGCTCGCTCAGTAGATTGCCCAGCAGCTCTCTTACGATTCATTGTCTCGCTCCTCTACCTCTGTGCTCTCACTGGATTCTTCTGACGCCTCTGCCTCTCAGCCGGCTGCCTCCACCCCTATATGTATCTCTCTCTCCGACTGGTTGTTTTACTTTTGAGGCTCTTTTCACATGACTTATGATGTCACCCACCTCTTGTCCCATTAGCCCGTCTCTTCTGATCTTAGCATCATGGTAGCAGATGATACTATTCTCCCCATCACCAGTCGTGACCTCCTTCATCCCAATGTTTTTCATGTTCCCGATGTTGCCTACATACCCAAGTTTTCAATGAACCTTATATCCGCCAACCAACTCACATCTCACGGTTGCCTTGTTATTTTTGATGAGTTTACGTGTCGTGTGCAGGATCATCTGACAGGGACACTCTTTGGAGCTGGCTGTTGCAGTAGTGTGATGTATGTCCTTGATTGCCTCCACCTTCCATCCACTACATCGCCACCGTTGGCTTCTACGTTATGTCTACCTTTGGTGGGCTTCTCTCAGTGGCATCACCGTCTCGGTCATCTCAGTAGTTCGCATCTAGCTTCTCTCATCAGTCATGGTTTCCTTGTTCGTGTTTCTGTTGATCGGTCTCACTTTTGTACGGGTTGTAAGCTTGGTAAACATCTACAACTCCCCTATTAGTATAATGAGTCTAGGTCTCAGCGTCCTTTTGATTTCGTTCATTCTGATGTATGGGGTCCCACACTTTTTGTATCCAAGGGAGGATACTGGTATTATGTTCTTTTGTTGATGATGCTTCTCGTTATTATTAGGTTTATTTTATGTATTCTCGTTCTGATTTTTTTTCATATTTATGTTATTTTTTCTGCTATAGTGTGCACCAATTTTTTTACGTCCATGCATATTTTTCGTTCCAACTCACGAGGGAGTACCTCTCTCATGCCTTTTGTAATCTGCTAGCTACCCACGACACTCTCCCTCATCTTGTCTGCTGCGGTGCTCACACTTAGAATGACACCGCCAAAAGGAAGCTTTGCCACATTATTGAGACAACCCGCACCCTCCTCATCTTCTCTTACATTCCTCCTCATTTTTGGGCTGAGTCTGTTTCCACTGCTGTCTACCTTATTAACCTATAACCTTTCACTTTTCTTTAGGGCCAAAGTCCTGGTGCGTGTTTGTACTCTCGACTCGCCCATTACACTCATTTTCGTGTTTTTGGCTGTCAGTGCTATATTTCACTCTCTTCACGTGAGCGTACCAAACTCTCTGCTTAGTCTGTTCCCTGTGTATTTCGTGGATACCGGCCTGAGCATAAGGGCTATCGTTCTCATTTTTGGGCTGATGTTACCTTTGACGAGTCTCACTCTTTCTTTGTGTTCTCTGTCTCCCTGACCTCACACTCATCTGTTATTCCCTCTGATGTGCAGTTTCTTACCCTTCCCATCTCACCGCCTCTTGTCTCCCCTCCTCTTCCCTTGCCGCAGTCTACACCACCTCCGACCTTTCCAGTCTCACCTCCTCACTCCTCCCCTTCGCCACCCACTTCTCCTTCTGACGAGCTTGCCAACCCCTTCCATATCATTACACTTGTCGCCCCCCTTCTGATCCCTCGCCTCCAGTGTCCCCAGGCTTAATGTCTGGCTCCTCCAGTGAGTGTCTTGTGGATGATCCTCCTGCGCCGCTGCGCGTCGTAATCCACTTTATTAGAGACATCCTCCCAACCGCCTTAGCCTCGCTACACTACCACTGGACCTGCCTCCCCTTTCTGCTATTGTATGTGGTACTCCAGAGCCGACTTCCTATCATGAGGCTGCCGACAGGTTGTTATACCCACTGAGTTGGAGGCACTTGAACATACTCGTACTTGGGAGATCGTGCCTCTTCCACCCAGTGTCGTTCCTATTACTTGCAAGTGAGTCTTTAAGTTTAAGATTCACTCTTATGGTTCTGTGAAGAGGTACACGACTCGACTTGTGGCTCGTGGTTTCAGCAGGAGCAGAGATGCGACTACGACGAGACCTTTGCCCCGGTCGCTCACATGACCTCGGTTCGTACTCTTATTGCAGTTGCAGCTATTCTCCACTGGTCTCTGTTTTAGCTCGACGTGAAGAATACCTTTCTTCACGACGATCTTCAGTATGAGGTGTACATGCTTCCGCCTCCTGTTCTCTCCTCTCATCTCCTCCAGGCCTTGCCTGTGGCTTGAGGCAAGTTCTTTATGAGCTCAAGCAGGAGCCCCGTGCGTGGTTTGCATGTTTTAGCTCAACCATTACAGACGTCGGTTTTCAGCCGAGTTCACATGATCCAGTGTTGTTTGTGCACTTCTCTCGTGGTCGGACTCTTATGTTACTTTATGTGGATGATATGATTATTACTGGCGATGATCCTTCTCAATTGGCTTTTGTCAAGCATCACCTTCAGCAACAGTTTCAGATGACTGACCTTGGATAGTTGAGCTACTTTTTGGGCCTTGAGGTCAACACTACAGACCGTGATTTTCATCTCTCTCAGCAGCATTATAGATCATATCTCTTAGCTCGGGCTGCACTCTCTGACTCTCGCACAATGGACACCCCTATGGTGCTTAACCTTCAGCTACGTTCGGATGATGTGGTTCCACTCTCTAATCCTACTCGCTACCACCACCTTATTGGGAGTCTCATCTACCTCACCATTACTCAGCCCGACATTGCCTATGATGTTCATGTGTTGAGCCAGTTTGTTAGTGCGTCTACCTCTGTGCATTATGATCCTCTGCTACGGCTCCTGCGCTATCTCCGGGCGACGACTTCTCATGGTCTTTTCTTCTCCAGCTGTAGTTCTCTAGAACTCAATGCTTACTCGGATGCTACTTGGGCTAGTGATCCTGTTAACCGTCGCTTTGTCAATGGTTTCTGTCTGTTCTTGGTTTCTTCACTTATTGCATGAAAGTCCAAGAAACAGACTGATGTTTCTCGTTCCAGCACTAAGGCTGAGCTTCGTGCCATGACTACCACCGCCGATGATATCATTTAGCTCCATTGGCTTCTTGAGGATCTTTGCGCCTCTTCTCCATATCTTACTCCATTCTACTATGATAACACCAATGCCATTCAGATTACTCTAAACCCGATGAAGCACTCACTCTCCAAGCATATCAGGGTGAATGCTTTCTTCCTACGTGAGCAATATAACCATGACACCATTGCACCTTCCTTTGTTCCTTCTGAGCAACAAAATTACAGATTTGATTATTAAGCCGCAGACGTGGACCCAACATGCATATCTATTGTCCAAACTCTCGGTGTATGATCCCCCGTGAATTGGGGGGGGGGGGGTGTTAGATGTTGTACATCATACATGGTAGATATAGCTTAGACTCACTTTGGGTGTTGTGAGCACCCTCTCATGTACATGTATTTATACCCTATTGTTGATGAGAATTGTGCTTTTGATCCTTTTATATCACGGTTAGCAACTCGTCTTATTGCCAAAATATATACTCAAACTGATAAAAACTCTTTTTTTTTTAAAATTGTTTTTGTTAGGATTTTGATTTCTTTAGCAATGATGCAACATTGCTATATGTTTTAGCTAAAAAGTGCATTCTAACATCAAGAGTTATTTGAGGAATTATGTATGATCATCTGTATTCGCATTCCGCTCATTCTAGATATCGTGTCGACCCTTCGCCACTTCACGTTATCGTCACTATACCGCACTACGACCCGATGTTAGTAGAGTTGAGGATCTTCGTAGAACCCCTCCGGAGTGATGGTCATACTATTCTGATGATCACCCTCGCCCATTGCCACACGCTCGTAGGTTTCACATTCACCCTCTGACATATTGTGAGTCTATCAGGGATGAACAATTTGATGACTATCCAGATCCCTATAGAGGTCACCACTATGTGGATAACCACATGGGTTTGGACCCCCCTATTGTTCCACCAGTAGAGATACCTGAAGCCGAATTTCAGCGATTGGTTCTTGATCAATTTGATCGTGTACATACTCAAATGGATCTCTTGAAATCTGCCCTCAGGGGAACCTATAGTGTGACACATCAGGATTCAAGTCAAACCACTGATGCGTGTAGTACTCTCATAGTTATGAGCGATTCACTATCTGATTTTGGTACTCTACCCCTTGATGAGCCTCCATGCCCACTCAATTTTGAGGCAGAGTATGACCCTGGCCTTATATCACAGGTGGAGAGCGCCTTTAGCATGGCTAGTGAGTTTGATCACGAGTTTGGCCATGAGAGTGAGGCCGAGCGATTCCGTGATACTGTGATGGTCTATCCATTTTCTATACCTTATGTTGGTCTCGTTACCCCCTTGGTTAGATACCCCTTTCTTGACATCATGGAGGCTAACCCACACTTGTGTATGAATTCTTCTCACTCTCCCCTTAGATTTATTTCATGTCAAGTCATGACCAAGAGCCTTGAGCCTTGTGTCGATATCTTGACAGTCGCCCTACCTGCTTGTGGGGACACTACCTTGTTAGTAGTTCCCACTTGGAGGATCAAGATCCTACTGTGGGGTCCTTTAATGATCCCCCTCACAAGCCTTCAGATGAACCACCACTCTCCTGTGAGATTGACGTCCCGATGTGCGAGTCATCCGTGAGCGCTGGCTTATTGACATGTCTCTAATTCTCGTCCCTTATTTTGCTTTGGAGAGAGTATCTTGAGCGTAGCAATGAGTATGTAGGGCATTTCCTAAGCATACTTGAGCACCCTCCCGATGTACTGAGAATTGAGCGTATGACCCACCCCAACCGTGATGAGTTCTTAGACATACCGCCTGCTGACCCACCAGATGAGTTCTATCCTATCAGCGACACTCGCCTCACTCGAGTGTCACATCCTAGTATTGATGTCTCTGCTGCTCACTCAGGTTAATGTCGCCTTCGCGACAAATTTTCTTATGTACCTCCTGGTGAGCCGCCCGATGCATCACGTTTCGTGAGGGATATTCGGGACCATTTGAGTTCGTATTGGAATGTTGGCGTCTCACACGGTCATTCTGACACTCATCGCACACTCACTAAGTTTTACTACACTCCTCCCGACGAACCCCTCGATAAACCACCTCTTTCAAGGAATCTTCGCCACATAAAGCTTGTTGAATGTCAGTGTACCATGCCTGTCGTGTTTCTCATGCGTCGTTCGCGTGAGCATGTCATCTTTTGGGTTCATCATCTGCATAAGTATGTCGAGTCGTTCATTCAGCTCATACATGCACTTCATGTCATCATTTGGGTTCATCATTCACATCATTGGTCCGTTGAGTCGTCTGTTTATCATATACACGCACTATATGAGACATTCCAGGGAAAGATCGCAGCTAGTAATAAAATTTATAAAGTACAGGCTGATCCACACAAAAGGGAACATGTTTTTGACGATAAAGAACAAATTGTGATCCGCTTTCAACCTGAGAGGCTCTTGCAGGGGCAACACATCAGTTAAGTGCCATCGAATGAGCCCCTATACAATTACTCGACGATTTGGTGCAAATGCTTATGAGGTTGATATCCAACCTGCAATGAGAATTCACCGGGTGTTCAATGTGGAGGATTTAACTCCTTACTTCGAGGAGCGAGTGTATGTGGACCCATTGTCTCCAGCTACCCATGAGCCACAGTTTGCCCCACCCCATTCTAGCACCTTGGTACCCACTTTGCCTAGGCAGTCGCGAACGGTTGAGCACCGCTCGGAGGACCACACCACCCAGCCGACAGTCCCACTAGCACCAGTCCCAGACAGAGATACATCGCTTCTACAGTCGCTTACGCCCACCAGAGATGCTTTACAGATCATTGTCCACGACTTTACGACAATGAGCGGTCGGATGGTTTTGCGTTACCCGGTTCATTGGCACGTCCACCCGGTTTCTGATGACACTTGGATTTCTGCTGAGGAGCTCGAAAGACTCGCCCTGGACTTACGTCGAGAGTACGATCGTCTTCACTCACCGAAGATGAGTGCTTTCAAGTCGGGGGGAGTTGACGGCGATCGATGACCCACACATGTTTATTCCCGCAGGAGGTGGTGATCGGCGACCCATTTGGACGATCCGAGTTTGCGGATGCGTCCGGATGGTCGCTCCGAATCTTTTTGCTATATTACTTTAGCCGTTTGGTGTTGTATTTGGCCCCCGATCATTATGGGCCGTCCATCAAGGTGCCCTAGCTTTATTTCCTCTATAAATACTCATGCTTGTGGATTGTTTGAGGGATCGGTGGTTGCTCCTTTGTAGCCGGCTGGTCCAGTCTTGTATTTCGACCCGTGCTCTGCTTCCGTCCGCCGCCCTTCCTCTCCCGGCTTCCGGTAACACTTCCCTGTCTTTCCCCGCCCTCCTCCCTTTCTCCCCGGGATCCTGCAAACAACCACAACCCTCACCGACCTCCCCCCTCACTCCTCCCTCCTTCCGCAACCGAACTCCGGCCACTTCCTGCAACCCGGTGCCTACCCAGCCCCCTCCTCCCCTCTTCCTTCCCGTTCATTGGCCAAAAGCCCTTTCCCCTGTCCAGATACACTGCCGGAATCCCCCTAGCAACCCCCTCACCCCACCGGCCTTCAGTCAATAGCCGCAACCCCCTCCCCTCTTTCACTCCTGAACCCGCACTCCTCCCTTAAATCTAAACCATTCCCGATCCAATCACCTGTAGCCCTATACCCTCCAGATTTCCCCAACTCTTCCCCATTCAGCCCCCTTGTGGTGCCACTAGCGTACCACATTCAAGTTCCGACGCCCCTTTCCCATCCCTACGTTAGCCGCCACAAACACGAGTAAATCTAGGTATGGATGTTGAATCTTTTCATTGATTGCTTTGGTTTTGAATTCTTGCTTTGGGATTTGATTATTATAAGTATTTGTTTTTTTGTTAATTGTGGTGTAGGGCATTTCCTAAGCATACTTGAGCACCCTCCCGATGTACTGAGATTTGAGCGTATGACCCACCCCACCCGTGATGAGTTCTTAGACATACCGCCTGCTGACCCATTAGATGAGTTCTCTCCTATCAGCGACACTCGCCTCACTCGAGTGTCACAACCTAGTATTGATGTCTCACCTGCTCACTCAGGTGAACGTCGCCTTCGCGACAAATTTTCTTACGTACCTCCTAGTGAGCTGCTTGCTGCGTCACGTTCCTTGAGAGATATTAGAGACTATTTGATTTCGTATTGGAGTGTTGACGTCTCACACGGTCATTCTGACACTCATCACACACTCACTGAGTTTTACTACACTCCTCCCGACAAATCCCTCGATAAACCACATCTTTTAAGGAATCTTCGCCACATAAAGCTTGTTGAATGTCAGGGTACCGTGCCTGTCGTGTTTATCATGCGTCATTCGTGTGAGCATGTCATCTTTTGGGTTCGTCATCTGCATAAGTCTGTCGAGTCGTTCATTCAGCTCATACATGCACTTCATGTCATCATTTGTGTTCATCATTCACATCATTGGTCTGTTGAGTCGTCTGTTTATCATACACACACACTATATGAGACAGTCCAGAGAATGATCGCAGCTAGTAATAAAATTTATAAAGCTCAGACTGATCCGCACATGAGGGAACATGTTTTTGACGATAAAGAACAAGTTGTGATCCACTTTTGACCTGAGAGGCTCTCGCAGGGGGCAACAAATAAGTTACGTGTCGGTCGAATTGGCCCCTATACAGTTACTCAACGATTTGGTGCAAATGCTTATGAGGTTGATATCCAAACTGCAATGGGAATTCTTCGGGTGTTCAATGTGGAAGATTTAACTTCTTACTTCGAGGAGCGAGTGTATGTGGACCCATTGTCTCCAGCTACCCCTGAGCCATAGTTTGCCCCATCCCCTTCTAGCACCTTGGTACCCACTTTGCCTAGGCAGTCGCGGACGGTTGAGCACCGCTTGGAGGACTACACCACCCAGTCGATAGTCCCACCAGTACCAGTCCCAGACGGAGATACATCGCTTCGACAGTCGTCTACGCCCATCAGAGATGCTTTATAGATCATTGGCCACGACTTTACGACGATGGCCAGTCGGATGGTTTTGCGTTACCCAGTTCATTGGCTCACCCCCCCGGTTTCTGACGACACTTGGATTTCTGCTGAGGAGCTCAAAAGACTCGCCCCAGACTTACGTTGACAGTACGATCGTATTCTCTCACTGGAGATGAGTGCTTTCAAGTCGGGGGGAGTTGACGGCGATTGATGGTCCACACGTGTTTATTCCCGCAGGAGGCGGTGATCGGCGACCCATTTGGGTGATCCGAGTCTGCGGATGCGTCCAGATGGTTGCTTCAAATCCTTTTGTTGTATTACTTTAGTCGTTTTGTGTTGTATTTGGCCCCCGATCGGCTCGATCATTATAGGCCGTCCATCGGGGTGCACTAGCTTTATTTCCTCTATAAATACTCATGCTTGTGGATTGTTTGAGGGATTGGTGGTTGCTCCTTTGCAGCCGGCTGGTCCAGTCGTGGATTTCGACCCGTGTTCCGCTTCCGTCCGCCGCCCTTCCTCTCCCGGCCTCCGGTAACACTTCTCCGCCTTTCCCCGCCATCCTCCCTTTCTCCCCGGGCTCCAGCAAACAACAGCAACCCTCACCGGCCTCCCCTCCCACTCCTCCCGCCTTCCGCAACCCAACTCCGCTCACTTCCTGCAACCCGGTGCCTACCCAGCCCCTCCTCCCCTCTTCCTTCCCGTCCAATGGCCGAAAGCCCTTTCCCCTGTCCAAATACACCGTCGGAATCCCCCCAGCAACCCCCTCACCCCACCGGCCTCCAGTCAATAGCCGCAACCCCCTCCCCTCTTTCACTCCTGAACCCGCACCCCTCCCTTAAATCTGAACCATTCCCGATCCAATCACATATAGCCCTATACCCTCCAGACCTCCTCAACTCTTCCCCATTCAGCCCCGTCGTGGAGCCACTAGCGTACCACGGTGAAGTTCCGACGCCCCTTCCCCATCCCTACGTTAGCCGCCACAAGCACGAGTAAATCTAGGTATGAATGTTGAATCTTTTCATTGATTGCTTTGGTTTTGAACTCTTGCTCTGGGATTTGATTATTATAAGTATTTATTTTTTTGTTAATTGTGGTGTAATTTGCGAAGTGCATTCGACACACTTCAATGGAATTGCGCCTCACTTTGTTGGTTGATTATAAATGTGCTTTATTCCTCATGGCTTGTTAAACAATCGTGCAATCGGTATTTAGATGCTTTATAATTTCTTAATTACTCGTTGAAAGTTCCTAATTTGGGATGGTTGTCTCTTGTTTACACGTGCACTGCATTTAGACGGCATTATCATTTAGTGTAATTTCTGCCCGACTACCACTGCATCACTCTCAAGGTCAATTTCAGGCAAGTTAATTCGTACTCTGCATATTCAAATGCTAGTGTTTTTTTATGCTTGGTGTCTGCTAAGCATTGAGTAAGAGCATTCCGCAAGGTTTTCCATGTAACTGGTCTTTGTTATTTCTTCATCTTATTTGATCTATTTGTGCATTGAGTAAGAGCTCTTCTGTTTTACTTCAAATTCTTCTTTTTCATTTTACTCTCTGTTCATTGAGTAATTGATTACGATCTTGGGATTTCTTTTATTTCATTCTATGATAAATGTGTTTAACAACTTGAATGAAGACATGGGGTTGGTGATTGGCTTTTTTTCCAGCATAATCTGTCCACCAGCACTTGCAGAAAATTTACAATATTTATCTTGATATTTGTCATGATAAATTGATTAGATTTGTTTATGAACCTTAAACTATTAAAATGAACATTTTATATCTACTGTGGTACGCTCCTTTCCCCTAACTTTTGATGTTTTTCTATACAGAACTGCTGGGGCTCGTCGAGTCCTCTGTGAAGAATGAGCACATGTTATCTCCTAGAAAACCAATCTATCTTGTCGGAGATTCATTTGGAGGCTGCTTAGCACTTGCAGTTGCTGCTCGTAACCCCAGCATTGATCTTGTGCTTATCCTAGTTAACCCAGGTCAGAGAAGATACAGAAAAGATGGTTGTTGCTGTGGTGAATTATTTAGTTGCATTATTGTAATTTTCATTTCACTTTACTAGTTGCTTTATTCAGCTTCGTCATTTGGGAGATCATTGATGCAGCCCTTACTTCCAATTTTAGAGGCCTTACCTAGTAATCTCCATGTTGCTGTACCATATTTACTGAGCTTTGCAATGGGTATATCTTTTTCTTTCTCAATACATGTCTTTTTTCTGCTGGTTTGATATCATCTTTGTTATTCAGATCCTAACATTTTTGGTTGCATGTGGGTGACATTTCGGTTTGATTCATGATTTCTGAAACTAGTTTAATGTGAAAGTTGTAAGGTTGTGTCATAAAATGGAAACTATATTCTAAGGCTCTATTTGTTTGGGCGTTTCGCTGCTCCGTTTTGGGCAAACGCCGCCAGAAGGAGGGTAAACAAATGAACCTCCGGCGGCGTTTGCTCTTTTTCCACCCGCCCGCCTTGAGAAACGCCCCCAAAAGCTCCGTTTGGAGCAGCCACCTCCCCCCTCGGATTCGAACACTCCGTTTCCACCCGCCAGATCGACCCGCCACCGCCGAACCAAATGGAGCCTAAATAACCTCTCACATATTTATTTGTGGGGTCATTGTTTATTTTAAACATACGTTATTGTTGAAATTACAAGAATTTCTAAAATACTAGTCATTGAAATCACATGGTCATATTCATCACAATTTGAACCCAACGGAGCCATTGTACCTGAAAGCTAAAACCTCCATGACTTCTCAACATTTTCACAAATACATCCAAACTCAGTTTAGAACTTTTGTGAAAATAATAATACACACCGATACTGATTTAGAATACTAAATTAATATGGCCGCACTCCAAGGCAAGCTGTACGGCTGCACCTATGGAAGTGCGACATTTAAACGTTCCGGGGAAGTTATTTTTATTGGAGTTATGAGTATTTTCACTTTAGCAGAGTACTTTAGGAGTGTTTAGGTTTAGTTCCACATTGTAGTTTTTAAGTTTAAGAGTCCTTGTATGTTCTATATAACCCCCCTTTGTGGATGAATATATTGCACCATATTATTTCTTTTCCTACTTCCAACATGGTATCAGAGCAGGTATTATTTCCTACTTGAAATTTTGGAGCCTTAAAATATAGGTGTCCTAAAATTTTAGCTCCCGTCTACAAGTCACTGCTTGTTAGCCGCTCGAACTGATCCCGTCGTCGTGGATCAAGCTCACACATCGACGTCATTCCTTCGTTGAATTCAACATTTCCCCTGCTTTCATCTGCCATTCCTACATATGTTGATCTAGTTGAGAAGATATCCCATCGTTGATCTATGCTTTCCCGCCTGATGCTCCAGTCGCTGATCTTGTCGCGCTCTTGTGATGACTTCGATGTTTCACTCTGATGACTTTTGATCCCGTCTGCCCACACTTCAGTCACTGAGCCCTCTCGATCTAGCCCTCCTCTACGATCGAGACCCTTCGTACACCAGATCCATAGCCCGTCGAAGCTCCCGTGACCTCTCTGGCCAACTTCTCGGTCATCGTCTCCTTGCAGCAATTCTGCTTCTCGCTGCTGCTCATTTCGTCATCTTCTTCTGTTGATTTTGTGGCTGCTACTTCCTCGAGGATGAATCTCTTCCAGATTGCTTCTCTCATGGTAGATTCGTTGTTGGCTGCTTCGTTTTTTCGGGGTTTCTCATCCTCTTAGTGTGTTCCAGCCTCAGCCGCTCAGCTGTTCTACTTCTAGCCGCTGCCCTTGATTCCGGTCGGTTCTAACCATTACATCCCCTTCTCAGGTGTTTTCCTCGCACCGATAAAGATGTTTCATGATGGTTTGGTCGTTCTTTGTGTTTTAAGTGTGTATTTGGTTTATTGCTAGTGCTCGTCGTGTCTATTGTTGTTGTTGTTGTTTTTAGCATGTCTTGTCGTCATGTCATCATGCACGTGAGGGGGAGTGTTTGGGATGATGACGACTCATATGATATTTCCCGTTGTTCACCTTAGCCCCTTACGACCCTTTGGCTTATGTCGTATGTTGTTAGCGTCTCCCTATATTTCTTTCGATTGGTCGTGTGCTAGGACACAACTGATGTTGATTGTTTTAATCTCAGCGAGTTGTGTCGTGACTCGCGTGGGACCGTGCCATGCGGGACTGTGTTGTGTGAGACCGCCCTTTGTGCGGATTATCCCTGGTTGCCCGTTTAATGATTAGCTCCACATCATTTGTTCCCTTCTGCATGTTGTGCGTGTAGGTGATATTGGTTGAGCTTTCTATCCAGCAGGGTGTATCATGTGGGAGTATCCCAGACAACCTGTTTTTTGATTTCTTTCCAACGAGTCCATGTCATATGTGGGACCTGTGTCGTGTGTGGCTATGTCCCCAACTTGATTCCCCGGTTTGGAATTCCCCCGCTGGCTCGTCTGTTATTTTGTTCCACGTCACCTACTTTCGTTGCCTTTATTTAGCTGGAGGTTTCTTCTCCATCTTGAGGGGGATTGTTGGAGTTATGAGTATTATCACATTAGTAGAGTCCTTTAGGAGTGTTTGAGTTTAGTCCCACCTTGTAGTTTTTAATTTTAGTCCTACCTTGTGTTTGGATGAATATATTGCACCGTATTATTTCTTTTCCTACTTCCAACAATTTTATTATGCTTATTTTATTACTTTTTCATTCTATCATTGAGTGGATTTTTTTTTGAACAATAGTTGGTTTGTTTTTAGTTATGTCAGATTTTGGTCTGAGAGTCTATTATGATTGTAATTTTGTTTATTCTGTAAGGGTTTGAGATTATGTTTATTTAAGCCTATTTTTCCACCGGGCTAGGGCAAACAATGAATTTCTTTCTTTCTTTGAGGTTTGATGCTTTCTCCTCTACTCTGCCGCTGAACACAAAGCACACTGCCCAAGGGATGTATGACCTTCCAACCAACTGATGACTTCTCCCACTCCAATTCCTCTTGATGACACCTCTTCCTCTACAACACCTCTTATTTCCTCTACTAATCACTCTCTTCCTACTAGCCGAACATTCTTCTATGCAACCTAGATCAAGGTTCAATTGCTCCATCATTTGTTTGCATCAAGGATGTAGAGGAAACGAGAAGTCAAGTTTCTCCCTTTCTTCCTCCATTATGAAAGGTTTATAAAGAATTGGTATTAAAGACTGTAAAGAGAGGTCTCAAACCTTGTATATACTTATTGAATGATAAATTACAAGTATGAATACATTTATATAGGAAGAGAGGAAGAAGAGAAATCCCAATCCAAGATGAGACAAATACAAAGAGAGAGAGAAAAGAGAGAAAAATGGGCCCTAAGATGGGCCCTTACTAAGGCTTTTCTAACACTCCCCCGCAAGCTGGAGCGTACAAGTCGTAGGCACCAAGCTTGGAAGAAAACTGGTAGTATAGCGGCCGGGAGAGAGCTTTAGTCAGGATGTCAGCAACTTGGTTTGTAGCAGGGACATACTCAAAATCTATCTTCTTTGACTGTACTTTTTCCCAAATAAAGTGGCAGTCAACTTCAATATGCTTTGTGCGTTCGTGAAAAAACTGAGTTCTTGGCAATATGTATTGCTGCTTGACTATCACAAAATAGGGTCGCCGGTGATGAGAGACGAACACCCAAGTCTCCCAGAAGGCTCTCAAGCCAAGTTAACTCGGAAACAACAACAGCCATGGCCCGGTACTCGGCTTCAACAGAAGAGCGTGCAACCACAGTCTGTTTCTTGCTACGCCAGGTTATGAGATGTCCACCGAAGTAGGTACAAAACCAGTTGTAGAACGCATATCATCAATGGATCCTGCATAGTCAGCTTCAGAGTATGCAACAAGAGATAAAGATGTGGATGGATTGTACACAAGCCCTTGTCCTGGAGCATTCTTGAGATATCAAAGAATGCGCTCGACAGCTTGAAGATTAGATGTCCGAGGAGCATGCATAAATCGACTCACGACTCCCACGACAAAAAAGATGTCTGGTCGAGTAACCGTAAGATAGATCAGTTTCCCAACCAATCGTCTATAGTATTCCGGATTCGTAAGCAGCTTATCAGAGTCAGAGCTGTGGGCCGAGAGCTTGTGATTAGCGTCCATAGGAGTATCCGTAGGTTTACGTCCAGAATAGCCGGCATCATGAAGGAGGTCTATACAATACTTCCTTTGGGATAACACAAGACCATCAGGGCGTCGTGCAACATCAAGCCCAAGAAAATATCGAATGTTGCCAAGATCTTTGGTCTGAAAGGCGGAGTTCAACTGTTGCTTGGTATGTTGTATCCCTGTAGTATCGTTGCCAGTAATGAGGATATCATCAACATAGACAAGTAGGATCACAGTTCCGGTTGACCAGTGTCGGGTGAAGAGAGAGAAATCAGCCGAGCTCCGAATGAAGCCAATATCACAGACTACCTTGCTGAATTTTTCAAACCAAGCGCGCGGTGACTGTTTGAGACCATAAATAAATTTCCGAAGATGACAAACCCGAGACTCCCCCGTGGTCTCAAACCCGGGAGGTTGGTGCATATAACAGTCTTCTGCAGATCGCCATTGGGGAAGACGTTCTTAACATCCAGCTGATAAAGAGGCTAATGACGATGAACAACCAAGGAGAGAAGAACGCGGACCGTGTTCAATTTTGCCACCGAATAGAAGGTTTCCTCATAATCAAGGTCATGTTGCTGAGTAAAACTCCGGGCCACGAGGCGGGCCTTTAGACGCTCAACGGTGCCATCCGCCCCATGTTTAACAACAAAGACCCACTTGCAGCTTACACAGTGTTGGCCAGCAGGAAGAGGAACCAGATCCCCAAGTCCGGTTAGCCAAGAGAGCCCGCATTTCATCGTCTATTGCCGCCCGCCACCCCAGATGTTGAAGCGCCTCCTGCACAGTGTTAGGAATAGAAATAGAGGAGAGAGAAGTGACAAAGGCGTAGAGAGGTGGAGTGAGCCGATGGAGAGAAACGTAGTTGGCCAGAGGGATGAGCCGTAGAAGCAGGAGCCGGATCCGCCGTTGCCGGGGTGTGACTGGGAGCAGGGAGCTGGGGCAGGGAACCATCCTTGGAGTCGCGACGAGTATAGACACGGATAACGGGCGGAGTAACCTTAGGGGGGGCAGGGATAGAGGAGGAAGGAGATGACAGAAAGGAGGGCGTGATAGGTACGACAGGCCGAGGAAGAGAAGGCGAGGAAGACGGGGTGGGGAAGGTAAGTGGAAGGGCTGGTCTTCGCAGAAGGTGACATCCGCGGAGACGACCAGCTTGCCATCCGAAGGAGAGTAACAAACATACCCCTTTTGAGTACGAGAGTAGCCAACAAACATATATTTGGCCGCCCGAGCAGCAAGTTTGTCGGAGGGAGGGCCAATAAAATGAACATAATAAACACACCCAAAGACCCGCAGAGTGAGAGAGTTTGGGTTGGTAGTAGGATAGAGAAGTTGGATAAGAACGACAAAGTCAAGAACAGAAGAAGGTAGGCGGTTGATGAGATGACAGGCTGTGAAGACGACAAAATTCCAATATTCGATCGGAACCTTCATTTGAAACATGAGAGACCGAGCAACATCGAGTAGATGACGATTCTTCCGTTCGGCCACCCCGTTTTGTTGAGTGGTATATGCACACGAAGTTTGATGGATTACGCCAAATTCAGTGCAGAGATTGGAGAAGGTGCGCCCCGTATACTCGCGAGGATTATCAATGCAGATGATTTTGAGGGGGGTGGCGAACTGCGTACGCATCACAGTTAAAAAAGCACGAAACACCGATGTAAGTTTAGAACTCCCGTAAAGGAACATCAGGAAGAGCCCGCTTGAGAATCGGAAGAGGAGCATGCCCAAGGCGGCGATGCCAATCAACAGTGAAGCCGGCGGAGAGAAGAGTGGGTGGGATATCCAAGATGTAGAGCCCATTCAACAACTGCCCCTACCAATGATACTCTGGGTGCGACGATCCTGCATAAGAAAGGAAGATGGAGAAAAAGTTATGCAACATTTAAGGTCGTGTGTCAGGCGACTAACAAAAAGTAAATTGAAAGGAGATCCCAGAACGTGAAGAACTGAGGAAAGAGAAAGGACCGAGGTAAGCTGAAGAGTAGCGGCGCCAGAGACCGTAGGGTGTCACCATTGGCCACAGTGATACACGGGGGATGAGCCGTCTGGAGATACTGGGAGGGCTTCTGGGAGGTAATATGGTGAGTAGCACCGGAATCGACGATCCAATGGGGGCTAGGAGAGAGACAGGTTATACCTTTCGCAGAAAAAGACGCAACCGAGCCGGAGGAGCGGCCGAGGGCACCCTGTAGATGGTGGAGTTGGGTGCGGAGCTCATCGATATCTTGGCGGGTAGTGGACGCCGGATCCTTGGCAGAAGCCCCAGTGGGAGTAGGAGCAGCAGAGGAAGTAACAGCGAGGTGGGGAGGGAACCCATGCTTGCTGTAACAGGTAGCCTCAAGATGGCCGCCCGGCCACAAAATGTGCATTTTATATACGAATGACCACCACGTCCGCGTCCCTGAGACGGAGGTTGGCTCCCTCAAGTGGAAGATCCATGAGCAGGAGGGGGTGGGCTGTCAGAAGGAGAGGCTATTGAAGAAGAACAAGTGCAAAGCTGGGAGGAGCCTCAGTAGGAGGCGTAACTCTAAGCAGCATGGAGCAGACATCAGACAGTGAAGGAGTCGTCGTGGAAGAAAGTATCTGGGCCCGAACACTTGCAGGTGGGGTGGAACACGGTACATCATCATTGCGATGGTGACAGCCTCTTTCTGGGCCCGTTGAGTAGCTAGATCCATAGTGGGAGGCTGATGTTGAATCCAAGCCTCGGCCAGTGTCTTTGCCTGGGCAACAAAAGAGATCATATCACTGGGAGCACCAGGAGCAAGGTTCTGAAGATCGGAGAGAATATCATATAAGTGTGGAAGACTGTTGTGCCCAGAGTAAAAGGAGTGGATCTCCTCCCACATTGCCTTGGCCGTATCATGATACATGACCATCCTGTAGGGCTCAATGTCCATAGAGTTGAGGAGCCAAGACTGGACCCGACAATCATCGCGAAGCCAGTCATCGGAGGGAGCAGCGGGGGTAGCACGCGTCAAGTGGTGGAGAAGACCCTTCGTCTGCAGAACACGACGAACAGAGTGAACCCATTCGATGAATTTGCGTTTCCCAATCAGAGAGATGGTAGTAATCCATAACCTATCATGGAGTTCGGAAGCCGTAGTAGCCGCGCGGGATGACAGAGCATAAGTAGCAGCGAATGCATCGGAAGCCATGCGGCTAACAGAGGAGACTGGGCTTCTAGAAGAGAAACCGGACGGCTAACAGGAGAGGCCGGGCGGTCAGCAGGGTTTGGACGGGGCGGCAAGAAGGAGAAGCCGGGCGGCTTGGCAAAGAAGGTCGGGCGACTTGGTAGAGAAGTCGACAGAGGGAGTAGTCGCACGGTCACGACGGACACACCAACGACAAGGAAAGTCGCGACCAGGATGCGGCTAAGAGAAGAGGAGAGGCCGCTAGCGACAAGACAGGTCGCAACGACTAGCAGGAAGCGGTTAGAGGAGAAGTCCGTACGGTCAAGGTAAATCTACCAGCGACAAGGAAAGTCGCGACCAGGATGCGGCTAAGGGAAGAGGAGAGACCGCTAGCGACAAGACAGGTCGCAACGACTAGTGGTGAAGAGGGTAGAAGAGGAGTCCGCACGGTCAAGGTGAGTCCACCAGCGGCAAGGAGAGATGCCGCGACCTAGATGCGGACTGAAGCGAGAAAGAGAGAAGATGAAGAAACCGCAGCGACTTGAGAGAGGTCACGACAAGCGGGAAGGGAGAGGCCGGGCGGATAGCAAGGGATAGTGGCCGCACAGATAGCAAGGTAGAGAGGCCGCGTGGATAGCAAGGGAATCCGGGCGGTCAGAGAAAGATGCAAGAGAAGGTGGACCCCACGTGTGAGAAAGGTTTATAAAAGAGAGGGTGGAGGAGTCGAGGAGGCCACAACAAAAGTAGAGATAAGGGGACAGCGGCTAGAGAAAGACAGGCCGCTCGATACCGCGACTAAGCATGAGAAGAGACAGGTCGCGCGGTCAGTCGGGAGACCAAGCGGTTTGCAAACAGACAGGCTGACTAACCGAGCTCGGGCGGTTAGGAAAGATGAGGCCGCGAAAAAAAAACCGAACAGCCAAGGAGGAAACCTGGCTCTGATACCATGTAAAGAGAGGTCTCAAACCTTGTATATACTTTTTGAATGATAAATTACAAGTATGAATACATTTATATAGGAAGAGAGGAAGAAGAGAAATCGTAATTCAAGATGTGAGATAAATACAAAGAGAGAGAAAAGAGAGAAAAATATATGGGCCCTAAGATGGGCCCTTACTAAGGCTTTTCTAACAAAGACAACCATCATGGTTTCTATCGAGGAATTAGGTCAAACAATGACATTTTTGAATGCACCCGCTATATCAAGTGTAGATTTTAAATTCAATTTTCTTGGTATTGTCACATAATGAAATTTGAATCAATGCTAATTGTGGGAAGTGGGCCCATATAAAGGTCAAGGCATGCCCACAGCCGGACTGCAGTCCGTACACCCCAACCCGCTCTCCGCCTTTGGATATATACCATGCGGCGGGTTGTTGCGACCTGGAATCAAACCTTGGACCTCCTTTATAAGAGTGGACTGCATGCACTTTTTTAATCTGTTAATCTTCTTTCTAGTAGTGCTTTGGCTCACACCATAAGCTGCCACCTGCAATATTACATTTTCCCGTGCTTACTGTCTTTCTAGAACTGAAGGAGTGAGACTTTTTGTAGGGACATGTGAGTGCAGGGCCGTATTACTTTGAAGTAGGACCTATCTCTGGAAATTTTGAATTATGGAATGGGAGTTTTCACTAGGGTTTGTGACGCAGGGGCAGGCTCGGGGGTTGGAAACCCAACACGGCACGAGCTTCACGAAGCCCAAACAATTATTAGAGTGAATTAAATGGGAAGTTTTAAGCCTATGCAGAACTCCACAAAGTGATTTAGAGCAAAGAGATAAACACACGGGTGTGATTACGAGTCGGGAGCGCAAAGATTTAAATGATGAACGGGTTTGCCCTGCAGGTTAGCACAAAATCAAGTAATCCAAATACCACTTAATTGATAAACAAAACACATAGAAATCTAAGCAAGACGAAGCATGTTTAAACTCAAATCCAAATTACAACTTACAACCATATGAAGAGTCAATCGGGCGGGGGCGCCAAATGCGGTGAGGAATGGATCCGGGTCTTTGGTGGCCAACGACGGAGGGGTATTGTGGCTTTGTGGAGGGAATAGGTGATCCTCAAGGCTGCAGGTGGACTCGATGGGGGTCGACGGGAGTGGTGGCGGGCTGGAGTGGGGGTATCGGGCTGAGGGGGGGCTGGAGGTGGCCGTCGGGGTTGTGGGAGGGCTGGTGGGTGGTCGACGGGGTTGAAGGTGGGGCCGGGAGTGGCTTGGCAGGGTTGGAGGAGGGCTGTAGGCGGGCGTCGGGGTTGTGGAAGAGCTGGTGGGTGGTCGACTGGGTTGAAGGGGGACCGGGAAGGCCTCGCCGGAGTTGGGGTTGGCTGGAGGTGGCCCGTCTGCGGTGAAAGAGGACTGGCGGAGGCGCGGGAGGGGCGAACGGCAGCAAGGATCGGGAAAGCCCTAGGTGTCGCACCTGGGGGTGTTGGCATCGCACCAACAAGACCGGCTGAAGACTCACTCAAGCAATCGGTCCCCAAAACCCTCCTCATGGCTCCTTTAAATAGAAAATAAAAGGCTAGGGCATCCAGAATCAATGACTCAGATTGTCCGATCTTCCGGGTGCCAAAATAACTTCAATACTTGTCCGAATAAAATAAAACGAAATACGAAAAATACTCGCGTCAACCTTTCGGACGCATCCGCGGGCTCGGATCGTCCGGAAGGGCCCTCAAAGTACGGGATCAGAAAATTACGCCCGCTTTCGGCGGGAATACACGTGCGTGGGCCATCGTCGTCGTCGATCTCCATCAGTTTGTCTCTTTTGCTTGGATTTAGAATCATGAATTGGGCTAGTTGTGGATTCAACAACTTCAGCAACCATCACTGCCTTTAACAAACTAGTTATCTTCATGCAGCATCACACATCAAGGTCAAAAAAGGGAGTTTAAGTAAGGTTGGGTCAAGGGAATGTTGTTTTGGCTACCCAAACTCATCAGTACAAGTTTGAATATTACAGGCATAACTCTACGACATACAAGACTATATTGACATAAAAAAGAACATGTGACACACAGTTGATCCATTATATAGGGTCAACAAACTTTATGTTCAAGAAAAAATGTTACATAAAACTTATATAATTTAAGTAATTAAGCACCTCAATCAAGAAGCAGGCTGCGGCAAGAGATGATAATTTTTAAATAAAATATTTATCCTAAAGGCTAGACTAATTATTCAAATTGACATATTGATGCGGGACAGGAGTCCACCTGCCCGCCACCTTGGCATCACCACCAAGGGGCCCACCTGGAGTCAGCAACAGACGGCTTTATCAGGCCCGCGGGCCGTACACCCCAACCAGCTCTCCGCCATGGAGTCACCACCATGCGGCAGGTTGTTGAGGCCGGGACTCGATCCCCGGACCTCCTAGATAAGAGGCCTTCACCAGCACTCTCATCACCAACTGATCCGCGGGCCAGGAGTCCACCTGCCCGCCACCTTGGCATCACCACCAAGGGGCCCACCTGGAGTCAGCAACAGACGGCTTTATCAGGCCCGCGGTCCGTACACCCCAACCAGCTCTCCGCCATGGAGTCACCACCATGCGGCAGGTTGTTGAGGCCGGGACTCGATCCCCGGACCTCCTAGATAAGAGGCCTTCACCAGCACTCTCATCACCAACTGATCCGTGACTCCAGGTGGGCCCCTTGGTGGTGATGCCAAGGTGGCGGGCAGGTGGACTCCTGTCCCGCATCACATATCCTTAATATTGATCTATCCACCATGCACCTTGCTAGGCACCAAAATACCTTTCATCCAAGCGCCTATAAATTACCTCCAATGGGTTAAGGCAAAGGGTCTTTTCTGAGCTCTTACTCTTTCACCTTAATGGGAAAGTACTATTGAATTGCTTTCAACTCTTATTCATCTTCAAGCTCAGTCATTGACTTAAGGGCCGGATAATCTTCCTGGGACAATGACTGGGTTGGGCTCATTTTTTTTTAATTGACTGTGAACATGATTTCCAGTTACACCAATACTACTGGCATTGGAGGCTGTTTTTGGCATGCGCCAAGTATTTATATGTTGTTGAGCAAATACTTTGGACTAATGTATTCTAAAGAAAAAAAAAATCCTGAAATTCTTAACAATTGGACTCATTTCTTTCTAAAATCATGGAGCCTGGGCCTTCTGATATAATTATTCTATAAGAAATGTTGTGAAATGTACTATTATGTAAGACATGAAGTCGTTTTACATATGTAAAATCTTGCAATATTATAGCTAAATTTAAGAATGTCATATTATTACTCCACTTGTTTCTTTCTTTGTTATTGTGTTCTCTCATGGCAGGTGATCCTGTCAAGATGGCTATGGCTGGTGTTGCTGATGGTCTTCCACCGCAACAAGCTCTTGAGGAATTGTCAAAAAGGCTGACAGCTTTGTTACCTAGGCTCTCAGTATGTTATAATCACCTCACCTTTAATGTACTTATATGCTTCACCTATCTAGTGGAAAAATTCGACCAAGATCCAAAACTAGTCTCAGTGGCAGATGATATCTGTTTGATGAATTTCAAGTTGATTCCAGTCTCAAGTTTACACCGACCAACTCCTAAAATTTAATTCTCTGCTCGGACTTGGTTTGTTCTTAATCTATGGTGTATATTTTAAAGTTGAAAATTATGGATCTTTGTGAATTTTAAAGTTTTTCATTTCACTAAAATAGATGATACAAAATCAATTAATTATGCAGTGCATTGTTCTCTAACTACAAATTGAAGACTTATAACTACAGTTAGTGTATGTTATATTATATATCTTCTTTGATTTTCATCCAAATTGAATTTGAAATCTGCATGGATATGGAATTCGATTAATTCATGTATTTTAGTTCGGTTGGGTTAATGTTTGTTTGTATTTTCTGGAATTCACCTGAGGCCATTTTTTATGATTAGTCAAGAACTAACACAACTCAGGCAGCTACGGGTTTTTATGTTTTGAGCTCGGTTACTTGATCTAGTTTGGTTTTAACAACTTTAAATAACTACTCAAGCGGCCTTGTTAGTGGGAGCTAATCAAGTACCGGATTCAACAAATAAGACTGAATGATATATTAATAATGCCTTATCCATGTTTATCATACTAGTGCATTCTAACTCACTGAGTGAGTTAATTCCATGAAATAGTTAGCTTACAATGTACAAGAGACTTTGAGCAGTAATCTTATATTTTAATGGATCCAAAGAATACTGAAATAATATTTCTTAATATTTCAAGTCACATCTGTACACTTAACAGTATGTTGAACAATATTAAATAAACAATTGTTGAGCATTAGTCACCGATAAGCCTAAACTTTCATTTGCTCTTAATTCTTACTACTTGAATTTTGATCAAACGCTTCTTGTGAATTTAAATAAGAACCTAGAGGATACCAACTTCATTCAGAGTTAGCAAAACTTGAGAATGAGCTAGAATATAAAAATAAACTAACAAAATGGTTAAAATAGTCCCTTGATTTTTATGATATATTGATTTTGATACTAGAATTTTTTTTATTTTAAATAAATGCTCTAGGTTTATTACGTTTTGTCCTTGTGAGCAAGTGGCCTACAAGTACTTCCCAAGAGATCACAAATTTCAAGACTACTCCCACCGAAGCATACTTAACTACGGAATTTTCAACAGAACTTCATCACTTTTTTTGAAAAGGCACATCTGATATATAAGGGTACAAGACTATTACTATACCCAGTATTTTTTCCTGCAACTCCAATGTGAGATTCAGTACACTTTATTTCACTTAGAAGCTTGTCATTTTATAAGCTTGTGAAGAGTTGCTTTACCTGGGCTTCACCCCCCCCCCCCCCAAAGACACTCTCCACCCTCATTAAATTTGGGACGTTACATACCTGCCAGCTTCTGTATCGTTCGTCCTGCGTACTGTACAATTTCTGGCTCGTATACCATTTGTAACGATCCAACTCCCACGGTATTAGAAGTATTGTCTGTTTTGGTTCATCCTAACCCATATTAAGCTGAACCGCACAATTTTATAATTTCTAACAGGTGACCTATGAGTCCTTCACAGGTGGTCACCCATCTCAGAAGTCAGGACTACTCCCACTGTAGCACACTTAATTGTGGAGTTTCCAACACAACTCTTCTACTTGTTCTGAAAAGCTGCCTTTGATATTTGAGGTTCTAAATTGTTATTTAAGCGCACTAACCTTCCCTCCAATTTTGATGTGATATTTAGTTTATTCTTGAACAATATCCATCATCCATGACTATCACGAACCACATATATCCATCATCCATGGTTATTCCTAACCACATGTATCCACTCATCCATTTTTATAACCAACCATAGATATCCATGCAGAACTTGGACAGTTGTAGGCCTATTAGCTTTCGCTTAGTTCGCCCCAAACCGCACATGATACTAAAGAAGACCGCCTCTAATACAAATCCAATCCACACAATATTAGAAATATTGTCTGTTTTGGTTTATCCCAACTTATGCTAAGTTGACCTGCATAATTGTCTTTTTCCCTTGGTGGCCTACACACACTTCCTAGATGTCAACCATCTTAGGACTGCTCTTAATTGAGCACACTTAACTCTGGAATTTCCAACACAACTCTATTATTTCTTTGAAGATGTGCCTCTGATATTTGAGGATCCAAATTATTACTTAAATTAATAACGTTCTCTTTAATTCTGATATGAGATTCAATCCATTCATTCACATCCTTTTATCTAGAAGCTTGTTATCTTAAAAATCTGTCATCCTAGAAGTCTACAATCCTAGAAGCATGCTAGGAGCTATTTTACGGGAGATTCACCGCCACTAAAGATACTCTCTACCCTCATGAAACCACCCTCATCAAAATTTGGATATTACAGGCCCACCAGTTTCCGCATGATTTGTCCCCAAAACACGCATCATATTACATGGGTTTTGACCCTGATACCATTTGTAACGACCCGACCCATAATATTAGGAGTATTGTCCACTTTGGTTCAACTCAACCCATATTAAGCTGAATTGCAAAGTTTTGTCCTTGTTCATAAGTGGTATGTGAATGCTTCCCAAGAGGTCACCCATACTCGAACTATTCCTATCGAAGCATGTTTAACTATAAAATTTCCATCACAACACCAAATGCTCCAAAAATGCTTGTTTGATATTAAAGGGTCCAGATTATTACGTAAGCTCAAAAATTCTTTTAATTTAAATGTGAGATTCAATTAATTCAGGCACCTCCTTTCACCTAGAAGTTTGTCATATGCTACTTTGCCTAGCCTTCACCGCCCCCAAAGACACTCTTCACCCTCATCAGATTCTGGTTGTTACACTTCTCCTTATGGACGACCCATATGACAGCCTCCATATGGCGGGAAGGAGGGAGTCGTTAGATGGGCACCTCTTATTCTCACCCCGGTACCTTCTCAAACACCCCAGGAGCAGAGATTCTAGCATTACACAACCTTCAGGCGCACCAACAATGGTGCACATATTGTGCTGGGAAAACCCTATATTTAACTTAATAAATTATTTCTAAGTGATTTTGTAACCTAGTATAATTACCTGTGATGTATAATGATGGTAATTTGGTCATTAGATGTCCTAGAGAGTTAGTTCAATCAAAGACAGAAGATGACAATCTGAAATCAAGAAGAAAATCAGCTAAGTTACAAATGCATCGATGAGAAATCGAAGCAATGTTGACTAGAAGTCGGCGCAATGTCAACTAGAAGTCGACGTAACTCCAACTGGAATTCGACGCACCATTTGAAGTAAAAGCGACGCATCTCCTAAGCAGAAGTCGACACAAGCGTCGATAAGTAATCGATGTAACGTTGATTTCTTATCTATGTTGACAGAGGCTTATTTTAAAGCAGAAGTCGACGCCCCTTCAGTCAGAACTCGACGTAGCATCGAATACTCATCCAGAAAGGAAAATTCAGAGGATTTCATTCAGAGTTATTTGAAGATTATGATTATGGAATTGATTTGAACTTTAAGAGCTGTTAGAAGAATACTCAAGGAAAGAGATTTTCTACAGAATTGGTGAAGAAATATTTGGAAGAAAATTGAAGAAGATTGACGGGATTTTTAAAGACCACTTTTAGAAAGATTTTCTCAGAGATTATTCTATTCCTTCTGAAGACAATCAACAAAAGAAAACATTTCAAAATGATCAAGACATATATATACTCAGATTTTAAATGAAGATACATAATACAAAACAACAATAGAAGTAATAACAGACGAAAACTTTTCTTCTTCTGCACACAGACATTTCTTTGAGAGTGGGTTAGAGCACACTCCTTGCTTCTTCTTCGTCGAGGAATAATCAAATTCAGAAGGCCATTTCACTTAAGTGCCAAGGAATCCTCAGAGAAATTGCTGAAGGATGATTCACTTTAGAACACAATTCCTACATCTTCTCATTTCTTTTTTTCTACTTTCACTTCTTTAATTGTGAAAATAGTTTTTAGAATCCCTCTTGAAAAGATTCAGTGTGGTTAGATCACCTTATCAAAAGATCAAACTGTGTGATTCTTAGTGTCTCTTTATCAAAAGACTCAGACATTGTGATGCGGGACAAACATCACACCTGCCTGCCACCCTGGAGTCCCACCAGGAGGCCTACCCGGAGTCGGCACCAGGCGGCTGTCATCAGGGCTGGTTGGGGTGTTCTCCATAACAGAGAGCTGGTTGGGGTGTACGGGCCGCGACTCTGATGAAAGCCTCCTGGTGCTGACTCCGAGTGGACCCCCTGGTGGGACTCCAGGGTGGCGGGTAGGTGTGACACTTGTCCTGCATCACATTGGTTCTAAGAGTCTCCTTATTAAAAGACTCAGACACTGAGATAATGAACTTCTACCAAAGTGGTAAAAGAGTGGATGTACTCAAATTTTGAATAATCACTATAGCTCTTGTGTTCATTTGTGCTGTGGATTTTCTGTGTTTTTTTTCCTTTTGCTTTATTTTCTGCATTTACTCTGATATACTTAATTGTAGTCGTGTTTTTTATGGATGTTTATATGAATCTGGTTAATATTTTCATAAATATTTTTAAGTCTCTATTCACCCCTCTCTAAAAAATTCCCAGAGGCTTAACTGTTCACTTTCACATTGGTTCAGTTTCAAGTGCGACGAACTCTATACAACATGACAGAAGTGTAAAACGTCTCTTTTGGCTCGAAGTCGAGGGCCCTCCAAACGACGATGACACTACAAGGACGGTGGAAGATTCGAACTGTACCCCCACTCTAGCTTGAGGACAAGCCTGATTTGCTCTGGGAAGGTGGATGTTACGGGCCCACGACAGGAGTGGCGATGTGTGACCATAGTCGTCTATACCATTAGTTCTCGCATTGTATCTTCTTTTTACGCACTTTATTTTTCTCACATATCATGTAGCCCAAGTGAGGAGCATAACTGTAATATTGTGGAACTTTCTCCTCTCATTATATAAGTGAGCAAGGGAGGTCTTGGAGTGAAAATACATGAATTATACCTAATTTCTTCTCTTAGTCTCCTCTCCTCTCATCCTCCCAAGTTAAGATTAGGGTTGTGTAAGGCTACCCACTTCCTCTTCTTCTTTTTCGTCTGAGGTCGGCTCCGTCGTATCCCCCACCATTGGGAAGGCCAGTTCAAGGAAGGGTCGAGAGGATTCTCTCAGGGACTTTTCCCTCTCATGATCGCGCATTCGCGCACAATCAGAAGCTCATATCAGCTATCAAATGGGAGGGTATATCCCTTGAACCCAACCTGCTAAACTATCTAACAGTTGACACCACAAAGCATATGAGGTTAAAGGGCTAATTTTGATGGAGATAGGGCCAGCCCATGAGCCCATTTACATGCAACTTCCACCAACTTTCATCGACTGATTCAAAATAGTAATAATAATAAGTTAAATGCTAGTTTAAACATATAACCTCGTATATAACTAAACTCGTTATAATAGACAATTTAATAATTTTCTTATGTAAGCATTTTTAGGTTCAATTTGATCCAATTTTTGTTACCATACTTCAAATTAAAAAATAATAGCTAAACTCGCTCTAATATACAATTTAATAATTTTCTTATGTAAGCATTTTTAGGTTCAATTTGATCCAATTTTTGTTACACTACTTCAAACTACAAATGACTTTTGAAGCTCGATCAAAATTCAAGCAACTAAGTTTGTCTTGATTTTGCGCTGATTGAAAAATTGAGCTATCTACATTATTTTTAGCGCCATTTATTGGTTACTTCACCTCTAAGTTTACTAAATTCTAGGTTGAACCCCGCTTACTTTTGAAATTACAAAACTCTCCCCTCTCTTACTTTTGTAATTACAAACAACTACTGATGCGGGACAGGCTTCAGCACCTGTCCGCCACCCTGGCGCCAGGAGTCAGCACCTGCCCAGGGGTCCCACCGGGAGTCCACCCGATGGGCCTTATCAGGCCCGCGGACCGTACATCTCAACCCATCTCCGGTCCCACCACAGGAAATCCAAAAGGTTGTTGAGGCCAGGGCTTGATCCCTCGACCTCCTTGATAAGAAGCTCTCAGGCAAGCTTTTCATCACCAACTGAGCCGCGGATCAGTTGGTGATGAGAAGCTTGCCTGAGAGCTTCTTATCAAGGAGGTCGGGGGATCTAGCCCTGGCCTCAACAACCTTTCGGATTTCCTGTGGTGGGACCGGAGATGGGTTGGGGTGTACGACACTTTTATGATGCGGGACAGGCATCAGCACCTGCCCGCCACCCTGACACCAGGAGTCAGCACCTGCCCAGGGGTCCCACCGGGAGTCCACCTGATGGGCCTTATCAGGCCCGCGGACCGTACACCCCAACCCATCTCCGGTCCCACCACAGGAAATCCGAAAGGTTGTTGAGGCCAGGGCTAGATCCCCCGACCTCCTTGATAAGAAGCTCTCAGGCAAGCTTCTCATCACCAACTGATCCGCGGCTCAGTTGGTGATGAGAAGCTTGCCTGAGAGCTTCTTATCAAGGAGGTTGGGGGATCTAGCCCTGGCCTCAACAACCTTTCGGATTTCCTGTGGTGGGACCGGAGATGGGTTGTGGTGTACGGTCCGCGGGCCTGATAAGGCCCATCGGGTGGACTCCCGCTGGGACCCCTGGGCAGGTGCTGACTCCTGGCGCCAGGGTGACGGGCAGGTGCTGATGCCTGTCCCGCATCAACTACCCTATAAGAGTACATTTCATAACATCCATGCACATGGGAGTACATTTCTGATGTAGACCGGATTCCTCGAGACAATTTTAAATAAATAAATTTGAATTTTCTTTAAAACTTGTAGCGCTAGCGTGATGTTCTCGAGCAAATGGTAAGCGACAACTAATCTCAATTTCATAAACGTGCATATGAGCCTAGCAATCGAGCATATTTAGCAAACATGAATTAATTTTTCCACAAGCACACAAGAGAGAAGAGATGCTAGAATGTAGAAATTACCGACAAACAAGAACACATTAATTAAGTGCAAGCAAGCTCTGATTTTAAAAATCAAAATAAATAAATAGCACAAAATTGTGACTAAGCAGAGTAGAGTTAGATTGAGGGTTAGCGATATACCTCAAGCCCACAAACCCACAGACTGGCTTTTATGAAAGGATGCGGGAATGGAGTTTCAGAACAAGATTTCTGATTTTTTATTTACCCAACAACAGAGTTATCCATGACCTCAACCGAACAAGAATGTGACAAACCAGTGAAATCAGTCGTTACAGGAAAGTAGAACCAGGAGGTTGGATCCTTGCAGGCCTGGAGAGGGTGTTGACGTCGACAGGGATCTGCGATCTGCACATGACGAAGGAGTCAGAGAAGTTGATGGAACTGCGACAGGGGACGTCCGATCGGGAGTCTTGGGCACTGACAACAGGCCAGTATTGGCGACCCTTAGCAGAGGCGGCGGCGGCGGATGATGAAAGAGGTGAATGGCGCGCGGATAGTGTTGGAGGTGGCGGGAATAGGTTCGCCGGAGCCCACGTAGGCTACCTGCGACGGTGGTGAGAAACAACGAAGCAGTGCGGGAGGCAGGATAAGGAGGCGCGACTGGACCTATCAGGAAACAAGGAGTTCTCTTGTTTCCCAATTTCTGTCCTAACTTGCCTGTAGGTGGGGTGAGTCTGTTAATAAATAGGGATAAGGTATTTTAATTAGGAAATGACATATTGATTCGTTAGGATTTTCAACACGACGGGTTAATAGGAATAGAAATTTATGATCTCAAATAGGAATCAAAATAGGAATTTTTAATAAGTCAATTTCTATGATTTCAAATAGGAATAGGAATAAGAATTTCTTAATAACGCATGGTATTATTATATTTATTTATTTATTTTAATAATTCCAACCTTTAAAGTTTTAGTGCTTGCCTTAATTAACATGTCACCTAATTTGACAGATTTTTTATTTAGAGACTTATTAGACAATCACGTCAATAAGCCATAACGAGTGCGTGAAAACAAAAATACACGTGTGCTAATACATGCGCTACAAATACAACAAAAATTGCATGAAATAGAATAACAATGCGTGAAATAAAACAAGACACATGATGCGACACTGGTTGCATCAATTCTGTCAGAGTTGAAAGACCTCGACCCTGTAGAGAGTGTAATGTTGCCTGCAATCAAGAAGTCCAGATGTCGATCTGAAAATGCTCTGCCACTGTCATGCTCTGGATGGTGTTGCGTAGTGAGGCAAAAGAGGGATCCTCCGTTGTGGCTCAGGACCTGAAGACAAACTCCCTTCCTTGAAAATGCAGGAAATCAATCTCCTTCGAAAAAATATAATTCCCGATGGTAGAATCAATCATGGAATTATAGATTTCTGAATATGCTCGCAAATAGTTAGTCATAATTTTATGCAAGATGTTTAAATGATAAAAAAAATCAGAGCATAAAAAGGATTGGTAGCGCAAAGTAGGGGAGAGAGGGGATCAAAGAAATAGGGTGGGAAGCAATTAGGCTTGACTAGTGGAATCATTAAATCGTATCGCATCATACACTCTCCTGTCAGATACATACGAGCGTCTACTAGACCAAAATCAATTATCCCAAACATATCACTCGATCGAATTTGACTAACGTTACAAAATTTAAAAATAATCCCAAATTTAGTATTTAGAAATCCTTTAAATCGAATATCTTTTTTTGATGTGAAAATTTTTTGGGGTTCTTATTATCCTTAAAACACAAGTTCTCTTAAATTAATCGATAATTTGATAATAAAATTTTTCCGACACATTTATTATTATGGGATAATGTAATGACATAAAATGATGCTCCCAAATATAAAATCAATATATGGCGAAGATTTCAATGTTAATGCCAAATGATAATCAAACATAGTGTTTGTGGGCTCAAGTGTTGGTAGTTGTAGTGTACAAGGTGAATCAGGGCATACGTAAAACGAGTCTGCGTCACCTATGATGAGGGGATCATCGCTAGCCAACTCCTCCAAGAGAAGTGAGATAGAAAAATTGCCATGCAAGGTGAGTGATATGCCACTGATAAGTTCTTCCTGGAGCTGGGCCTCAAGAATAAACTCGAAGACTAAAGTTTGTGCTTCAGTGTGAGCAAGCGGAAACGCTACTTCAGTCGGGATGATGGGATGAGGATGATGCAACTCTTCTCGCTGGAGTTGGGGCTCAGGAAGAAACTCCTCGACTGAAGGGAGTGCTACTGTGGAGACAAGTGGGGTAAATGTGCTCATGAATTTTTTTTATTAAAAATAACGGATCGATCGATTCATGGTAGCAGTGAATCGACCGCTGTGATACCAAACTGATGTGGACCGGATTTTTCGAGATGATTTTAAATAAATAAATTTAAATTTTCTTTAAAACTTGTAGCGCTAACGTGATGTTCTCAAGCAAACGGTAAGAGACAAGTGATCTCAATTTCAAAAATGTGCCTATGAGCCTAGTAGTCAGACATATTTAGCAAACATGAATTAATTTTTTCACAAGCACACAAGAGAGAAGAGATGTGAGGATGTAGAAATTAATGACAAACAGGAACGCATTAATTAAGGGCAAGCAATCTCTGATTTTAAAGATCAAAATAAATAAATAGCATAAAATTGTGACTAAGCAGAGTTGAGATAGATTGAGGGTTGAAGATATACCTCAAGCCCACAAGCCCACAGACTGGCTTTTATGAAAGGATACAGGAATGGAGTTTTAGAACAAGATTTTCGATTTTTTTATTTGCCCAACAGCAGAGTTATCCATGGCCTCAACCAAACAAGAATGTGGCAATCCAGTGAAATCGACCGTTACTAGAAAGTAGAACCAGGAGGTTGGATCCCTGGAGAGGGTGTTGGCGTCGACAGGGATCCACGATCTGCACAGGACGAAGGAGTCGGAGAAGATGATGGAATTGTAACAGTGGACGTCCGATCGGGAGTTGGGGGGAGTCCTGGGCGCCGACAGGAGGCTAGTAGTGGCGGAACTTAGCAGAGGTGGCGGGGGCAGACGATGAAAGGGACGAATGACGCATGGCTAGGGCTGGAGGGGGAGGGAATAGGTTCACCGGAGCCCGCGTAGGCTACCGACGACAGTGGTGAGAAACGACGAAGCAGTGTGGGAGGCGGGATAAGGAGGCGCGGTTGGACCTATTGGCAAACAGGGAGGAGTTCTCTTGTTTCCCAATTTCTGTCCAAACTCTCCTGAAGGAGGGGTGAGCCGGTTAATAAATAAGGATAGGGTATTTTAATTAGGAAATTACATTGATTTGTTAGGATTTTCAAAAAGGCAGGTTAATAGGAATAGAAATTTCTGATCTCAAATAGGAATCAAAATAGGAATTTTTTTAATAAGTCAATTTCTCTGATTTCAAATAGGAATAGGAATTTCTTAATCAACCATGATATTATTATTATTATATATATATATTTAAAGAATTTCAACCTTTAAAGTTTGAGTGCTTTTCTTAATTAACATGTCACCTTATTTGACAGATTTTTTTATTTAGGGACTTATTGGACGATCACCTCAATAAGTCATTACAAGTGCATGAAATTAAAAATACACGTGCTCTAATACATGCATTACAAATACCAAAATAAAATTTCTCGAAATAAAATAACAATGCGTGAAATAAAACAAGACACATGATGCTACGCTTGCTGCATCAATTTCATAACCCCTTGAAAATTTACTCTGAGGGGATATTTTTGTGCATGAATGTTGTTGGAAAAGCCCATGTAATTAGGCCCATTTTCGGTTTTCTACTTTTCTCTCCTTTAGTCCCGCATCTTGTATAAGACTCTCTTCTCTCTTTCTCCCTCCTATAAATGTGTTTTCTTACATTGTATTTGATTATTGAGAAAGTATATACATGATTGAGTTTTTCTCTACAAGGTATCATAGCCAACGGTCCGACCTCTTATTTTTTAAACCGCTTGTCTTCCGGCTTACCGCGCGGCCTCCTCTCCCGCCTTAGCCATGGTCTAGTGCGGCCTGCCTCCTTCTAGTCGCGCGGTCTCCCTAACCGCGGCTTCCCGCGCGGACAAGGTCTCTCTAACCGCTTCTTCTACTCTATCACTCTCGTGGCTTCCACCTCTCCTCCTCCTCCTCCCTTCTGTAACCTTTCTCACAGGTGGGGACCACCCCTCCCGTTTCCCCTGCTCGCGCGGCCTCCCTTTCTATCCGCGCGGTCTCCCTCTTGCTTCCCACCGCGGCTCTAACCGACTTCGGTCTTTCAGCTAGTCACGACTTGTCTATAGTCGCCGCGACCTATCTCTAGTCGCCGCGACCTATCTCTAGTCGCCGCGACCTATCTCTAGTCGCCGCGACCTATCTCTAGTCGCCACGACTTAACTTTATCACCTTGGTCTCTCTTCCCTTGCTCGTTGCAGTCTCATTGTCTTCCCGACGCGATCTTCCTCTCGCTGCTCTGCTCTCTGCTCGTCGCGGCTTGCCTTAGTCGCAGCGGCATCTCTTCTCGCCGCGCTTTGCTTCTCTTGTCGCTAGCGGCTTCTCCTCTTCTCGGCACGCTCCGCATCTAGGTCGTGACATCTCTCCTTGCCGCATGTGTACTCACCTTGACCGTGCGGACTCCTGCCTAGTCGCTGCGACCTGTCTTCTCGCCAGCGGTTTCTCCTCTTCTCGGCAAGCTCCGCATCTAGGTCCTGGCCTCTCTCCTAGCCGCTGGTGTCCTCACCTTGACCGTACGGATTCCGGCCTAATCGCTGCGACCTATCTTGTTGCTAGCGGTTTCTTCCTTCCGCTACGGACTCCGCATACTGGTCGTGGCATTCTCCTTGCTGCTGGTGTTATCACCGTGACCGTTCGGCTTCTCCCTGCTATCCCCTCTGCATTCTGGTTGCGGCGGCCTCATTGCATCACCGCTGGTGGTCTGACCCCAGGCCGTGCGGTCTCCTGTCTGGTTGTGTTCCTTGTCATGTCCGCCGGCCTAGCCTCCTGCTCGTCTCAGTCATGGCAACCTCTCTAGAATCAACCGGCCAGACTGCGTCTTCCTCTGCAGACCGCCCGGTCTTTGCACCTGAACTCCGTGATGAATTCCTTATTACAGCCATTTCGCTAGCTGGGAAGAAGAACTTCGTGGAGTGGGTCCATTCTGTTCGCCGAGTACTACAGTCCAAAGGTTTTCTCCATCACTTGACCCAAGCTCCTCCTGCTCCTCCTACTGATGACTGGTTGCGCAACGATGGTCGGGTTCAGACATGGCTCCTCACTCCCTTGATACTGAACCCTTCCGCACAACCATATATCACGAAACGGCCAAAGCAATGTGGGATGAGCTCCAGTCGCTATACTCCGGAAAAGATAGTCTCCAACATCTCTATGACATTATTACTGATCTCCAGTCTCTTGATGTTGGCGGGGCCACCAACCTCACCTCATTTGTTGCTCGGGCCAAGACTCTTGTTGAGGCATGGATCCAACATCAACCCCCTACATCGGACCTTGCTACACAACGCGCTCACAAAGAAGCCGTCGGGGTGGCCATGATGATGGCTCGTTTTCCACCTCACCTTCACAGCTTTCGGGCCTAGATCCTCTCCTCGGTTGCTACCCCCTCACTATCAGATGTGTGTTCTATGCTGCTTAAGGTCTCACCGCCTCCCGATAATTCTACTCCTCTATCCCCAGCTCTCCTGCTGCAGACTTCTGCTCCCCTGCTGCCTTCCCCCCTCCTCCTTGCGGGGGGCATTCTGGCTCTCGGGGCCGTGGACGGGGAGGCCGGCCTCACCCGAAGTGTTCCTTCTGCGGAAGGACGGCCATCGTGAGGCCACATCCTATCGCAAGCATGGGCTTCCTCCTCGCCCACAGGCCACTATTGCTGCTACTGCTCTACCGCTCGTACTGACCTTGAAGAGGTCCGCCTTCAGCTTCAACAAATTCATGGTCTGCTCAGTCGCCCACCTGCCTCTGTTGCCTCTGCTACCTCCAGCTCCCAAGAATGTATCACTTGTCTATCCATTAGTACGTGCTGGATAGTGGACTCAGGTGCCACCCATCACCAATGTTTTAAATGTCGGATGTCGGCTACATATCAGATTGAGTTTTTAAATGTCGGATATCGGAGACATGTCAGAGACATTTGAAAATGTCGGGTTTTATATTTTTATTTGCAGGTTTGCTAGGGCTATCAGGAAAATATTTCTACAGACATATAACAGTGAAATACAACAACAAATGAATATGATGAAAATGTAATTTCACAATAGTACAATACTGGTTTGTTAAGTGCTAGACTGCTAGGTATACTAATTAACCTGGAGAACATAACATTTATTGTGCGCAACAGGTATACGCGTCTATGCAAATTTCAATCAGTAAAAATTGAATATTTTAAACTATTGAATGACTTACTTAGGTTGGTCTCACGGTCTCACCTCAGTCATCCTCGATCCCTTCCGAACGCATTGTTTGCTTTGTTTCATCGTTATCTGTCTCGTAATCACCTTCTGAAATCTCCTCTTCAATGAGGTCCTCCTCTGATGAAACGGAAAACTCTACTTCCTTTTATTCATCAACGCAATCTAATTTTCTTTTGTCTTTCTTCTTTTATGATTTAGTATTCAGAGTCATTGGAGATTGACGAGACCCACCAGAGCTTTTTCTTGGTTCTGTATCAACATCCATACACTCCGTCACTTGCTGCTAAGTCAACCCCTCTGCAGGAAAGACCTCATCATCTTCATCATCAATTGATTTCTTTGAAAAACTGGAGCCCACCAATCACTCTGTCACTTTTCCATCTTCAAAGTTTTTTGCAGTATTGGATTTCTTTTAGCTTCCATTGATCTTGTTTTTAGGGTAGCATTGAATTTTACGAATACAAGATTATTTAATTTTTTATGATCCAGTCTATTTCTCTTTTTTGTATGAATCTGTAATTTATAAAGTCAATCAACCATATTTGTGTCCTTCGCATCAAACTTCTTACCGTGAGACCAAAAAGGATCTCTACCTAGCTTAGTACTTGATTCCTTTGTTGAAGCTTCAGACGACATCACGAATATTCTAA
The DNA here is from genome assembly GCA_039583875.1 of Platanthera guangdongensis. Lineage (NCBI taxonomy): Eukaryota > Viridiplantae > Streptophyta > Magnoliopsida > Asparagales > Orchidaceae > Platanthera > Platanthera guangdongensis. The sequence continues at coordinate 48,555,124 of CM077151.1, forward strand.
ATAAACAAAATAAAAAAAAACGAAAGAAATGTAAGTATAAACGTAATATTCCAAAATAGCATAACTTACAACTTACAAATAAACACCCGCTCTTTTGACTTTGAGCTCTCCAACTGCTTCTTGGGCTCGACTTTTACTGACAGTTTCTCCTATAAAATCTGTCAAAATTGAAACACATATTAGCCATGCAAATACAAAAAACAGACCACTATGTTTTAATTCTGAAGCTCAAATTGCTCCTAAAGGAGGATGATTTGGAATGCATTTTCAATTTTTACTAGTTCAATAGTAGACCTGCTTATCAGCTCTTTTGATTTTGAGCTCTTCCACTACTTGAGTTTGACTTTTAATGGCATAGTTTGATTGATTTGTAATTAGAGAGACATACACATGAATAAAGTATAAGAAAGCTCAAAAAGAGCTATAATATATTTGCACTCTGTGACTTCATAATTAAGGAAAACATACTTATTAAACAACTTCCTAAAATAGCTTGAAATAAATCTGTTCAGTCACAGTGATCGAGTAAACTCTCATTCCTCTAATTTACTTATAGACAATTCAAGGGTTAGTGCCTTAGTGGCAATGCACATAATTAAAATATTGAAAGGAACATTAAATAATCTTGAGAACAAGTAACAAAGGTTGTTCAACATATGTGATATGACATTCAGTTTAAAACGTTCTAGTATGAGCACAAATGCAATTAATTATGTATAGAAACAAAAATTGTGCACGAGGTAAATCACAAATGCAATTAATTATGTATAGAAACAAAAATTGTGCATAAGGTAAATCGTGAATGTGCCCCCAAAATAAGTAATTTCAGTCATTAAAAACACGGACATCAAAATAAAATCAATTCCTTTTTTAATTCAAACCATAATCACTGTATATCTTAAGCAAAAGAAGGTTCGAGAGAGAATGCAACTCACCAAAACCAGAGCAGGAGAAGCAAGACAACAAGCACCCGACTCCAATCTTCCACCTACAACAACAGTAACCAACAATAATCAGAGGGATACCAACTGCAAATAGCTACAAAAAGTAAGACTATAACATTTTACTGGAAATGGAACAATAGTTATATTTAACAGTTGAAACAAGAATAAGAATCATTTTATATTGGAAACATTTAGGGAATACTAGAACATTTTACTTGAAATGAAATGTTCATGTGCATTTTTTAACTTCTAGAGAGCATAGACATAATATATTGATTGTTAAATAAAGTAATATGGAAAAAACTTAATCATTTCACACATATACAAAGTTAACAGAGACAAGAAGTTATAACAATAACCTGAGGCTTAATCATTTCACACATATACAAAGTTAACAGAGACAAGAAGTTATAACAATAACCTGAGGCTTAATCATTTCACACATATACAAAGTTAACATAGACAAACTGTAGAAAGAATAACAGAGACTCGGAGAAGAAGATATCAGAAGATGAGCGCCATTGACGGAATCTGCGGACGATGGCTATTTTTTTGCCTCTTACAGAAATAATCTACCACAAGAAAGCCGAAACTTTGAACAATCTGCTTACCGCCGACGGAGGAGAAGCGGGAAGTGGCTTCGTTTGCTGCTCACCGCCGACGGAGGAGGAGAGAGGAGGAGCAGGTAGTGGCTTCGTTCCCTGCTCACCACCGATAGAGGAGGAAGGAGCAGGGCTTCGTTCGCTGCTCACTGCCGACGGAGGTGGAGGGAGGAGGAGCAGGAAGTGGCTTTGTTCGCTGCTCACCGCCGACAGAGGAGGGAGGAGCGAACTTCGTTCTCTGCTCAGCGCCGCACTACACAAGAGCTCGAGGGAAATTTTAGGGCAAATCGTCAGGCGTCAGCGTGTAGAGACCCAAATATCGGGCTCTTTAACTGAATCAAGGATCGGACAACAGTTTTGAATAAAAGTGTCACAGTACATCAAAATGCAAAGTACAAAGAACATACACCAAGTTTTTTATTTCATTTCTTCGTTTTATCACACGATCATTTACATATACTAGATAAGCTTATTACAATAGATACACGTAGGTCCAGTACAACGAGCTCTATGCCAGTCCTGGGCTTCAATTAGTGCTTTTACCAGTTCAACTGGCAAGATCCTGCGTGTTCTGCTTGGAGTTGGTTCTGCTGTCTAAAAAAATGTGTCCACTCTGGGTTAGTCATAAAATTTATGACTATGTGAGAACAGTATTTCGTGAAACGGTTATACATGCAAACAAGGGAAACGATACCAATATGCATACAGTACAATAAAATTAATCACTTGATTATTCTCAATACTAGTCATTAAATTACCCGTTAACTTTAGGTACATAAAATGGGAAATGTTCCGGTGATGCAAACTTGAATTGGGCCCCGCCCCCGAAGAGCGTAATTATAGGCTCACCCCTACTGGTGAATCCATCAGTGGATGCCTCCACATCATTGGATTCGAAGCCGTCACATTTCCCTATGCAGAGTTTTAAATGAATTTTATCTTGTCGTGTAAGTAGGAGTTGATAATAAAAATAATCCCCTCAGAATAAATATCGCGTAATTGTCCTCTCGCCCACTTTATTTACTTAGCGATATGTCCTTAAGGCGAAACTCATATGCACAAGCAATTTTGTTCAAAGAACCAAAAAATGAAATATCGCAAAATAATTGAATAACCATAATTTTAAGAAATAAAATACTCACATATCATCCCCCCTTGTTTGCATGTATAACCATTTCACGAAATACTGTTCTCACATAGTCATAATTTTTATGACTAACTCTTTGTGAATTCATTTTTTTAGACAACAGGTGGAACTCCAGGTGTATGGGGAAGGTTCGCACCTGAAGAGTTAGAGAAGGTATGACTCAATGTCTCCAAAGGAATCAAAGAAGGTTCTGAGAGTCATAAGTTACTATGTTCAGATTTCGAGTAAACGACTGTATGACAATGTGAATAAATAAAAGGATGGAATAAAATACTGCTTTGGAAGTTTATTGTACTGTTCTTAAATGTGCTGCGACTGCTCTATTGACTCTCTGTTCACTTTCTGAAATCATTAGGAAGCCCGAAAATTTTGGATCTTCATACAGCGAATGTAAAATTTTATACAAAATCAAAAAAACGGAATCAATAAAATCCAGGCGAAATTTTAATAATCGGATTCAGCCGAAATTTCAGATTTTTACTGAAATTTCGGCCGAATTTATTAAAAACGAAAATTTTGCATTAAATTGAAAAAATAGATGGTTTTTCCTTAAAATTAGACATGTCGGCCGACATTTAAAACACTGCCCATCACATCACCTCCCTGCGACCACATCAATACCTGGATTCTCCTCATCCTAAGTGTATCATATTGGCCAATGAGGACACTATTCCTGTCTCTGGCTCGGCTGACATCCCTCTCACTTCTTCTCTCTCCCTACGCTCGGCTTTTCATGTTCTGGGCTTCCCGTTTAATTTACTTTCTGTTGGTCGCCTGGCTAATGATTTGAATTGCTCTGTAACATTCAACTCTTTTTCTTTTCTGATACAGGATCAAATGACGCAGACTATCATTGGTAAGGGGCGACTGCAGAACGAGCTCTACCTCCTTGATGACTCTCCAACTATCCTCTCTTCAGTCCCCTCCGTCGATTGGCATCGGCGCCTTGGACATGCCCCTTTACCAGTCCTTCAGAAATCTCTCTCAGATGTATCTTTACCTTTTTTCATTGTGAATCATGTGTGTTAGGCAAGCAGCCTCGTTCTTCTTTTTCATCTAATTGTACTAGGAGTACTGCTCCTTTTATTTTAGCACACTCCGACTTTTGGGGTCCGTACAAGGTTACTAGTATTTCTGGTTATCGTTATTTTCTAACATTTATTGATGATTATTCGCGCATAACGTGACTATACCTACTTCGTGATCGCTCCGAACTTCCTCGGGTCTTTCGGGCGTTCGTTCGTGAGACCCAGACGCAATTTTCAACGACCATCAAAACTATCCGTAAGGATAATGCTCGCGAATATATTAGTCACGAATTTGCGACTCTTTGCTCTGACTTTGAGGTTATTCACCAAACTTCATGTGTCTATACCCCACAACAAAACAGAGTCGCTGAACGAAAGAATCGACATCTTCTCGATGTGACCCGCTCCATCATGCTACAAATGTACGTTCTCAAATCTTATTGGAACTTTGCTCTTTTGACGGCTTGCTATCTAATCAACCGTCTTGCTTCCCCCATCCTCCAAAATGCCATTCCTTTCAGTCTCATGTTCCTGTCTACTTCGGCATTCTCTCTCACACCTCGCACCTTTGGGTGCACCTGCTACGTTCACACTCTTGGTCCATCATTGGACAAATTGGATCCCCAGTCAGCCAAACACATCTTTGTTGGCTATTCCCGTACTTAGAAAGGCTATGTATGCTACTCTCCGGCTACTAGCAAGGTAACAATCTCTGCTGATGTTACATTTCAGGAGGATCTTCCTTTATTTTCCGCTCAAGATCCTACACCTCTACCACAAACTGTCCTACGCCCTGTCATTTCGGTTACATGTCCTCCACCACCAAAATCTCCCGTTACCACTCCACCACCACGAATTCCTGCCCAGGCCCCACCCGTTTCCAAACACGTACCTCCCGTTATCTGTGCCTACACTCGTCGCCATCCTACCTCCGGTGCCCCACTACAGTCGGCTTCGACCTCTGATGCCCCGCGTTCTGCTGATCCGACACCAGAATCTACAGCTCATCCTCTCGCAAACTATGTATCCTTACATCGCCTATCTCCACAACTTCAAACTTTTGCCACTTCATTATCCTTGATTTCTATACCTAACTCTGTGCAGGAGGCTCTCCAACATCCTGGCTGGCGGGCGGCCATGGAAGAAGAAATGACAGCTCTCTGGGTTAACCAGACATGGAACCCAATACCTCTACCTACCGGCCAGACACCTGTTGGGTGTAAATGAGTCTTTGTGATCAAGCATGCCCCTGATGGGACGATCGACCGTCTGAAGGCCCGTCTGGTGGCTCGTGGCTTCACCCAACAACAAGGCCCCGATTATGAGGAAACATTCTCCCCCGTGGCCAAGCTGAACACCGTTCGTGTTCTTCTCTCTGTGGCTGTGCATCGCCAATGAACATTACACCAACTGGACCTCAAAAATGCATTTCTCAACGGTGATCTCCAGGAAACGGTTTTCATGCAGCAACCGCCCGGTTTGAGACCAGGGGGAAGTCCCGAGTATGTCATCTTAAAAAGTCCATCTATGGTCTCAAACAATCACCTCGGGCATGGTTTGACAGGTTCAATAAGACCGTCCGGGAAGTCGGCTTTACTCGGAGCTCTGTTGACTTATCACTATTCACTCGTCATCAGGAAACAAGAATTGTTCTTCTGTTAGTTTATGTTGATGATATATTAATCACTGGGGACGATTCAAAGGGCATCCAAGCAGTCAAACAACATCTCAGCTCCGTCTTTCAAATAAAGGATCTGGGACATCTTCGTTACTTCCTTAGTCTCGAGGTCGCAAGACGACCAGATGGACTCGTCATCTCCCAAAGGAAGTATTGTCTGGATCTCTTTTAAGATGCTGGCTACTCGGGATGCAAGTCTACTACCACTCCAATGGATGATAATCATAAGTTGTGTGCACATTCTTCTGATACGGACCTCCCTCTTCAAAATCCGGAATATTATCGACGACTGGTTGGAAAATTAATCTATCTAACAGTCACAAGACCGGATATTTCATTCGTTGTTGGGGTAGTCAGCAGGTTTATGCATGCTCCGTGAACATCTCACCTTCTAGATATTGAGCGCATCCTTCGCTACCTGAAAACAGCCTCGGGTCAGGGATTGGTATACAAAACCTCATCCTCTACTCCAATATTGGTAGCATACTCTGATGCTGACTATGCCGGTTCCTTGGATAATCGCCGGTCAACCAGTGGTTTTTGCACCTATTTTGATGGTCATCTCGTTACGTGGCGAAGTAAGAAACAAGCGGTGGTTGCTCGATCATCAGCTGAAGCAGAATACCGATTGATGACATCGGTTGTCTCTGAGCTTACCTGGCTTGAGAGTCTCCTGACCGATCTAGAGGTAAAACTTCCCTCACCTGCCATCCTGTTATGCGACAGCCAAGCGGCTATACATATTGCGAAGAATCCAGTCTTCTATGAAAGAACGAAACATATTGAAGTAGACTGTCACTTTATCCGGGAGAAAGTCCAAATGAAGAAGATAGAATTGAAGCATGTTCCTGGTACTGAACAAGTGGCGGATATCCTCACAAAGGCTCTACCTTGCACCATATTCTACCAGTGTCTGTCCAAGCTTGGTGCATACGACTTGTTCGCTTCAGCTGGAGTGTTGGAAAAGCCCATGTAATTAGGCCCATTTTCGATTTTCTACTTTTCTCTCCTTTAGTCCCACATATTGTATATGACTCTCTTCTCTCTTTCTCCCTCCTATAAATCTGTATTCATACATTGTATTTGATTATTGAGAAAGTATATACAATGTTGAGTTTTTCTCTACAAATGTTATGAAATCTAAAGTTCTGTGGAGGTTTTTGTAATTTCAAAAGTAGGTGTGCAACCTGTTATTATGCTAACTTTCAGGAGGAGTTTTTGTAATTATTCCTTATTTATTATTGAAGAATACATTATATTTTTAGCCGGTAGCCCACTAAAATCGGGTATAACATTCTTTGCGAGTGGGCGGAAAATATATTTTCTACCATAACCTCTATTTCTATCTTTTCATCTATTTAACAGATTTTTTTTCAGTTTGTCCCTTCCATAAAATTAAGTATTTTTTCCCATAATATTGAAGTATATACATATCTAATTGAATGAACCTAATTGTGCTATATTTTAGGATTTGGCAGATATTATCCCAAAGGAAACACTCATCTGGAAGCTTGAGCTTCTTAAATCCGCAAGCTCATATGTTAATTCTCGTCTGCATGCAATAAAAGCAGAAGTTCTAGTACTTGCCAGGTTTCCCTTTTAATGTCATGCTGTAAATTTGTGTTCGCAATTTACAATATATTGTTTAAGCTAATGCCTCAGGACCTTAATGCAGAACAATTTTCAGTTGGAGATTTATGGATATCTTTACTAAAAAGGAATAATTAAAAGGACATTGCTTCTCATTCTAGTAAAATATTTTCTTATGAATACTAGTCATGTATCTAAAATAAACTGCATATATATGATTTATGTTTCCTCCACTTATGTCTAAATTGGAATATTTCAATGTATCTTGTAACTTCCGAATGCTATAATTTTGAATTTGTTTCCTATGGATAGCTAGTCCCTTTCGTCCCTCATTGAGGATTTTTAATGAACTTTATTTATCTGCTTACTCATTTTAGTTGGCTTAGTTTTTTGTTTTTATATCATGCCCTTGGATATGCAGTAATCTGTTTAGGGATAATTATGGCAAATACCCTAAAAACTCTAGCTGGACAAGATGGAATTCCTTTAAAGAATGTGTCTACATAATCATACTTCTGTTGATGAATCTTTGAGCAACATCACATTTTTATTTTTCAGTGGTAAAGATAACTTGCTGCCGAGTGAGGATGAAGCAGATAGACTGTGGTCTTCACTTAAAAACTGCCGTGTGCGCTATTTTAAAGGAAGCGGCCATACATTGCTCTTTGTAAGTCGTATTGTCTAGTATTAATTTTCGCTACATACTACGAAATTATACTCAACATAATGAGTTTTTGTCTTTTACTCAGTTTAACCTTGATTCTTTTTTTTCTTCTTTTTTTGCTAACGTAGCTTCTTGTTGCCTCCAATGGGTGCTTGAAAACTTTCCTCAATGCCAGAATTAGAAGTGAAACCCAAAACTGGCTACATATTTCTATCAATTTAGCCATTATGAAAGTGTTAGCATTCGGGATCAACACGCACTTCTACATTGATACCTTCATTTTGTTGCCTTTAGCAAATAATGGTTTTAGTTGTGCATGACTGAAACTGAGGATAAAAAATGTTTAACATAGCACTATATGTTTGTTTATCTACTAGTCGTCCCTTCTGAGATTTCTAATTGATTTAAATATACATACTATAATACATATAGGTGATTTAAACATATAATGCAAGTCTGCTAATATAATATAAAATAAAATAGCGGACGATATATTTAAAAGTCGTGTCGGTCGATATATCGAAAAAAATCGGATATGTCGGTGTATATTTTAAAAAACGACATTGTTGGAAATGTCAATGTCGGTCTATTAGAGTCTTTAGGAGTGGGTGGGTTTAATCCCACATCTTGAGTCAGTGTTTTGAGTCTTATTGTATTTCCTATATAAAGCCTCATATGAGGATGAATAAGATATCTCTTCTTTTTTTTTTCTATTCTCCAACATGGTATCAGAGCCAAAGGTTTGAAACCCTAACATTTTCCCGTATCCACCACTTTCGTTCTCGTTTTTTTTCCGCCCCTGCTCTCATCGAGTCGTTCTGCCTGCGGTCCCGCCGAGAGATTTCTCTCCCTCTCCTGTCGACGGTCTTTGATTCAGTCGACGGGAGCGGCATTCTGGCTTAGTCGATCTCGTTGGCCAGTCTTCTGTTGCTTCCATCGACGCTGATCTCGTCGTTCCCGTTGACGCTGCTTCCCATCACAAATTCTGGGTAGATCCCTGCCCGCTTGCACACGCAAGGCCATATGGTATTTTTTCTTCTCCTGGAATTGTCCCGCCGGCCCCGTCGGATCCTATCATCGACACGTCTGCCTCCTTCGTCGATCTTTTCTGATCTGCTCCAGTGCTGGCCCTTCCCTTCGGCCCTCAGCTTCTTCTTGTTGTTGCTTCTCTCACTCCCAATGCCCGGCTTCTGTGAATTCCATGATGGATCCGGCGAAGCATTCGTCGGTACTGTTTATTTTACTGTTGGCGGCGGCCATCCCTGTTTTTGTATCCGGCGGCGACATCGTCCACGAGGACGATAAAGTCCCTAAACTTCAAGGTTGTTCCAACGACTTCATTCAGGTCAAAGTTCAGACTTGGGTTGACAGTGTAGAAAACAGTGAGTTTGCTGGCCCCTCTTCTTCTTGGCTGCTGGACAATGGCTCCAGATTCTGTTGGCCTCCTTGCTACTCCCGTTGGCCGCCTTGCTGCTCCAGTCGGTCTCCACTGCTTCAGATCTGGATGGAAATCCTGTTGGCTGCCTTCTTCCACGACATGCTCCTCATTGTGGACGCTTCTCCATCATCGTCTCTTGCTCCTGATTGCATGGATCTTCTGCCGATCTCTCCAAAACCAGGCAACGTGTGTTGCTGCCGTCTCTATGCTCAGTTGCAACTTCGTGGATGGTTGCCCTTCCAGTCATGGCAAATCCTTTGCTGGCTGCTCCATATTCAGCCGCTGCATGTCATATTTCTCTCAATTCCAGCTGCTGCTACCTCTTTTGGGGCGATGATCTCTTGTGTATGATAATATTTCATGATCGTTTTTTTAGTTTTTTTGTCTTTCATTGTCCTATTGTTGTTTGTATTTGCTTAGTATGGTCTTGGTTTGCCTAATTGCAAATGTGTTTCACGCGTGGGGGAGTGTTTGAGATGAGGGCGACTCAGATGATCTTTCCCGACCTTTCGCCTTCTTTTCACACGGCCTCTAGGCATTTGTCGTATGTTGTTAGCGTCTCCCCAAGTTTGTCTTTCAATTGGTCATGAGTTGGGGCGCGATTGTGTTGGTTGTTCTAATCTCAGCGGGTTGTGTTTTTTGGGGCCTTGTCGTGCGGGACCGTGTCGTGAGGGACCGCCCTTTGTGTGAATTATCCCCGACGGATTATCCCCGACGAATTATCTTCGGTTGCCCTGTTGATGATTCGCTCCACATCTTTTGTTCTCTTAAGCATGTTGTGTGTAGGTGATGTTGGTTGACCGGTGTCCAGCGTGTCCACGTCGTGTGTGAGTCATCGTCGTGTGTGGCTATGTCCGCGGTTTGATTCCCCGGTTTGGAATTTCCCCCGGTGGCTCGTCTGATGTTTTGTCCCGCATCATCTACCTCTATTTCCCTTATTTGTTGTGTCCATGCTGAAGGGTCCTGGCATAGAAGCTAATGAGAGGACCTTCCGGTCTGGCAATCTTCCTCACGGGAAGGAGGTGGAAGTGGCGGCGGGGACCTTCCGGTCCGATACTTCTCTTGCGGAGAAGGTGGGAAGGCGGCAACAGTAGGGTTTCTAAGAAACACAATTCATTGAATTCCCCCAAAACAGCATAACATCCCTCCTCTTATACTATGAGGAGGGCTATCAACACACCAAACATAAAGAGTCCAAATAAACATTACAGGCTATCCGCACACCGAATTTAAACAACACAAGATAAAATAAAGGTAGTTAAATGACCCGCGGTTTCCACAGTGGGTTGATGCGCTCCATCCACATGATCCCGAGCTCGCCGAGGCCTCCATCCGCCGAGTGGCCGTCCGCCGGGTGCTCCTCCTCCGGGTGTCCATCATTCGCCTCTCCTTGAGAGGCACTCGGCCCCGAGTGCGCGGGATAAAGGGGCACATCCGGGTAGTAGGTAGACAAGTCGCTCTCATTGAATCACTTGGAGATATTAAGTTCCGGCGGGAGGTCGACCACATAGGCGTTGTCGTTGATCTTGTGGGTGATGGGGAACGAGCCATACTTCTTCGGCATAAGCTTGTGATAATGTCCCGCTGGGAACCGTTCTTTGTGGAGGAAAATCGTAACCAAATCTCCCACTTCAAATATCTTCTCGCGCCGGTGCTTGTCGGCCTTGGTTTTGTACTTGGCATTAGACTCAAGCAATTTGAGCCGAGGGTCGGTCTGGTTGTCGCGAGCATTTTCCGCCAGTTGGGTCGCCGAAGGGGGTGCCGTGGGTAGGCGGGCCAGGTCGAGTGCATGTCGGGGAGCCTTCGTGTACAAAATGGAGAAGGGCGTGCGACCGGTCGAGCTCTGCACCGCATTGTTATAGGCAAATTCAGCCTGAGCCAGCGCGTGATCCCATTGCTTCGGGCGATCCTGACATATGCAATGAACAAGGTTCCCCAAAGTTTTGTTCACGACTTCGGTTTGGCCGTCCGTTTGAGGATGGACGGTGCTACTGAACTTGAGAGAGGTGTCAAACATCTTCCACAACATCTGCCAAAAGTGGCTGAGAAACTTGGGATCACGGTCGGAGGTAATAGATGTCGGAACGCCATGCAAACGAACTATTTCCTGGAAAAAGAGCCGCACAATATGAGAAGCGTCTGACGTCTTGCGGCAAGTGAGAAAATGTGTCATCTTTGATAAACGATCCACCACGACAAACACCGAATCCACCCCACATTGGGTGCGCGGGAGCCTCAAGACAATGTCCATGGATAAATCCTCCCAAATGCCGGCGGGAACCAGGAACGGTGTATAAAGCCCTGTGTTGTGTGTTTGACCCTTGTATTGCTGGCACACGAAACACTTCCGAACAAAATTGTCAACATCCTTTGTTAATTGTGGACAAAAGTAGTGCTCCTGCAAACTGGCAAGTGTCTTGTCCCGTCCCAGGTGGCCACTCAAACCGCCTCCATGCAAATCTCGAATAAGCTTTTCCCGCAAGGAGGTGCGGGGAATACATAAGCGGTTATCCTTTATCAAAAACCCATCAAGTAGGAGGAAACCGTTATGCGAGCCGCCTAATGAACAGGCGCGCCAAACCTCCTTGAAGTCTACGTCGTCGGCATATGAGTCAGCGAGAGTGTCAAATCCGATGATGTCCTGGTGCATGGTTGCCAATAAACAACTTCGTCGGCTGAGCGCGTCGTCGACCACATTGCGAGCCCCGGGCTTGGGATGAAAATGATGTATGGGAATCTCTGGAGATAAGTGGTCCAACGAAGGTGCATGCCATCCATGTGTATCTGACTGTTAATGTACTTGAGGGCTTGATGATCGGTGAACAAGATGAACTCCTTGTGAAGTAGATAATGCTCCCAATGCCTGAGGGCCAGAACGACGACATAGAACTCTTGATCATAAGCGACCCATTTCCGCCTAGCATCACACAACTTCTCGCTAAAGAACGAGACCGATCGCTTGTCTTGGGAGAGTACAACTCCGATACCAATGCCGCTGGCATCGCAATGCACCTCAAAAATCTTGTCAAAGCTGGGTAGAGCCAAAACAGGAGCAGAGTTGAGCTTCAGCTTAATTAAGTCGCAGGCTCATCTGGCCTCCTCGCCCCATAGGAACCGCCCCTTCTTTAGGCAATCAGTCATCGGTGCCATGATGGTGCTAAAATCACGGATGAACCGACGGTAGAACGTAGCCAAACCGTGAAACGACCGCAACTCCGAGAGAGTCGTAGGAGTCAGCCAATCGCGGATTGCCTGTATCTTCTCCTCATCCACCTGGATCCCCTCCGCGCCAACAATGAAGCCCAAAAAGTTCAGCCGCGAGGCGAGGAAGGTGCACTTCTTGAGGTGAACAAAGAGCTTGTGGGCCTCCAACACCTTCAACACAACACGCAAATGGGACAGATGGTCCGCCCTGCTCTTGCTGAAGACCACGATGTCGTCAAAGTAGACCACAACAGATTTTCCTTGGAATGGGCGCAACATCTGTGTCATGAAACGCATAAAAGTACTCAGAGCATTGGATAATCCAAAAGGCATTACCTTCCACTCGAAAAGGTCGTCCGCGGTTTTGAAAGCCGTCTTCCACTCATCACCCAGCTTGATGCGGATTTGGTGGTACCCACTGCGGAGGTCTATCTTGGAAAAGAACTGCGACCCATCCAACATGTCTAACATATCATCAAGGCAAGGGATAGGAAATGAATACTTGATGGTGATGCGGTTGATGACGCAACTGTCCACACATATCCTCCATGAGCCATCCTTCTTGGGAACTAGGAGCGTCGGGACCCCATAAGGACTAAGGCTTTCTGAGATGAAGCCCTTCTTCAAAAGCTCCTCGACCTTCCCGCGCAGGATGTCATGCTCCTTGTGGTTCATGCGGTAGTGAGGCAAGTTCGGGAGGCTAGCCCCCGGTATGAGGTCAATCTGGTGCTGGATATCCCGAAGAGGTGGGGGTTGGTCGGGTAGATCCTCTGTGGTGATGGCTCGAAACTCGTGCAACAGCTCACGCACATCCGGGGATACGGCTTCCGCCACCTGCTCGTTAGTGGCGTATAGCCCGTAAGAAACTAGGGCCACCACTTCTTTTGCCTCCGCAATGTCTCACTCGAACTGAGTTGTCTTCGTGCATCACCAACAAGCTACGCCTCTTATCCGAGGGCGGGCTGGTTTCTGGTTTGGTGCCGACCCGTGCAATAATTTGAATCTTCTTGCCGGCCCACGTGAAAGAATACACGTTCTCGCGGCCCTTGTACGAGACATCGGTGTCATATTGCTACGGTCGGCCCAAGAGTAGGTGGCTCGCGTCCATCTCCACGACAGCGCACCAAACGTCAGCTCGGTAGTGTTTCCCAATGGCGACAGGGACGTGAGACCGGTGCGTGACCCGAACTGAGGGGTCGCGCTTGAACCACCCAATGGAGTAGGGGTGCGGTTGTGGTTCGGTCGGCAGTTGCAAGTAGGAGACCAGTCGTGATGCGACAAAATTCTCACAGCTGCCATTGTCGATCAAGATGTCACAAATTTTGCCCTTGACGTTGTAATAGCTTCTGACGACGCTGCTACGTTGGACGTGTTCGTCGAGGCACAGTGTAAGCAGTATGCGATGGACCACACAAGCGGCAAAATCACCCTCGTCGTCATACCCGTCGATGACCTCGTCGGCCTCCCCCAAGTCGTCTGTGCCTTCTTCGTCCTGTGTGACAGCGTGGACGGGCTGGCGAAGCAGTGGACATCGGGAGGCGAAATGGCCCGGGTATTGGCATTTGAAACAGGTACCCCCCGATACGCGATCGAGCACCCGACCCTTTGGTGCGGAGGAGGAGGCCGACACCCGGTCTGAAACTTACTTGACCGTAGAGTCCCGGTTGCTGGATCCCGCGGCGTCTGTCCACGGATGGCGGGAGGTCGCACGACTCGGAGGCGTCACCACTGTAACGGCCTCACTTACTAGGCTACCGTCACAATTTCCCTTCATCTTTTTTTATTTACTTGTCAATTCAGAGTATGACAATTATATAATCATCAATAATTATATCTAGATAAGTATAATGACAGAGTAAAAAAAATGCAGAGAAGTACACCACATTTTATTTATCTTACATCTGATACAGTATAGTATATACTCACAGGTGACTGGATATATATATATAACAAAAGAAGTCACCAAAATATCCGAGCTACAGTTACAAATACACTATCATATCTGCTCAAAACTACACCTGTAACTCAGAACAAAAACACTATACTGTAACATATGACAACCATGAGTAGACTACTTGAAATAAAACTGAAACTCGTCATGGGGGCAGTCGGGGTCGCGGCAAGACGCCTTGTGGGCATCCATGACTTCGAAGACGGCTGTGATGACATCCACCCAAATCTTGTACATCTTTTCCCTGCGTGTAGGGGGCCTGCTGGAGCTAGCAGGGGAAGCCTCCGCCTTTACCTGTTTAGTTACATTTTTTATTAGTCAAAGACTAAATGAATTCTCATTGTTCCCTTTTTACTATGATGTCTTATTTACTTTTTACGGATTTCATACTTTATTATCTTGATTACGTTCTCTCTCGTTATATCATATTAATCGTTTTCATCATCTTCTTCTTATTAATGTTTTTCTTCTATTGTTCATCTTTTACTCATCCTTTTTTTATATATATCCTTTTTCTTATATATCCTTTCATATGAGTTGGACTTTCTTAGCCTTTTTGGACTTTTCATGTTGTTATTGGGCAGTGTTAAGGGAATATTAACCTTTCGTATCATTTATATAGCGCGCTTGCGTGCCTTTTCATATTCACACACATTTCTTAACGTGCCTTTTCATATTCGCACGTTTCTTTCATTTCATCATCATTGAGAGGACATTCACCCCACCTCCACTGTTGGGTTGACCCCTAACTTAGCCTATTTTATTTCTTATTCTTCTACTTTATTCTTTTCTTCCTTTACTTAGTTTAATTTATTGTATATTTAGTTTCAATTATTCTTTTCATATAATATACACATACAGATAAGCATGGAGAATAAACATGAAAATTAAGTGATTAAAAAGGGTAAGAACTCACTTTTTCCACCCATTTTCCTTTATCTCTGCGACCACATCGTCATTTTTCCTTCCACTGCCTCGAGAAGCCATATCCTACATCGACGATATTGTTAAAGACACATAAGTTGGTCAATACTTCAAGATGTTCTTGACGGGCTCCACTTGACCTAATTAGGTCAAGGAGTCATTTAGGGGGTTAATTGATGGTTATCCTATCTAGAAAGCAAGTGGCTTTTGGTCCAATTGGCGAGGGAACATTACACCATAGCCAATTTTGCTTCCTTAACTTCAAAATCCCCTAAGAGATTGCTGCCCTAATTATTAAAACAAGGGTTATTCATTTGTAGTGAAGGGCAACACTCCCTATCCTCCAAATAATTATTTGAAGTAAAGGGAAATCCTCTACGTTATTTCTTTATCATCTAGCATATAACATCCTTAGCCATATTAATACCTCTAACTTGTAGTCTCTAATTAGGTCAAATATCATGTCATAATCCCTTTTGAGGGTTCTACTTGACCTAATTAGGTCAAAGACCTCTTTTAAACACTTAGGGTTTTGCTGCCCTAGGTTCAACTTTCACTGGTTTAGAGAAATGGTAACATAATATTCATGCTAAGGACCTTTAGGGTTTCACCTATTTCAACCATAACACCAAAATCAAGTTAGCCTTACTAGGGTTTCCCCCAAATTCATGGATTTAGGTAGTGAAATCGTTACAGAAACTTTTCCAATGAAAATAACCAAGATTTTCAAAAAACCCTAAAACCCAAGGTTTCTACCATTTACAATCCATGCAAAAACTTCATGAAAGAAGCAAGAGGAGTGGAGAGGAAGTGATTACCTTTCAATCGGAGGGAAAATCACGAAAAACGGAGGAGGAATAAGAGCTCGGTGAAGATCGGCGGTTTCCGGCTTCCGTCTGTCGCCTGTGCTGGTGTGCGGGATCGGGAGAGAATAATAGGAGGAACAACGGCTTTCCTTTGCTTTATTATTATCGGGCGCCGCTTAATACCCGCACGCCACGCATTCTAATAACCGAGAATTGCCGGTTCACATTGTTTTAGCCGGTTTCAGCCTCTATTAGCACACCACTTACTTATTATATTAAATAAGGTGGTCACGTCACAATTCTCCCTTTCTTATTGAATTTTCGTCCGCGAAAATCCTCAATCTGAAGGTACATCTAACAATTAAGGGAAGAGATTTCTCATGTCTTCTTCTTTTTCCCACGTTGCTTCATGAATACCATGCCCTTTCCACCAGACCTTGACAAATCGAACCTCTCGATTTCGAAGCTGCTTATTTTGCCAATCTACAATCTTGTATGGCTCGGTTGGACTTGATAGATCCGGCTCTATTTGCATTTGTTCAGGAGAGACTATTTTCTCTGGGTCTGCTATATACTTCCTCAATGAAGAAACATGAAATACATCGTGAAGGTTTTGAAGAGAATTTGATAATACTAGGTGATAAGCCACCGGTCCAATCCTTTCAGAGATGGCGAATGACCCTACATACCTTGGACTAAGCTTTTCAAGTCGCCGAATTCGTGAAGTTCCCTTGAAAGGCTTTATTTTCAGGCATACCATATCGCCTTCATTAAATTCTACTCTTCGTTGTCTAATATTTTTGTTGTCTGTCTGGGGCTATTTTCAATCTTTCTCGTACCAGTGTAAGTTTATCGTTTATCTTATCAACTTGATTCTTTGGGAATAACTTCTGATCGTCATCTTCTATCCAGCATTAAGGGGTACAACATCTTCGTCCATACAATGCCTCGAACGGTGCCATCTGAATACTCGACTGATAACTATTAGTGTACGAAAATTCCACCAGCGCTAAGTATTTTTCTCATGAGCCTTTAAGATCGAGTACGACCATTCTTAATAGATCTTCTAACAATTGGATAGTTCGCTCGGACTGACCATCCGTTTGAGGATGAAAGGCGGTACTGTATAATAGTTTTGTTCCCAACTTTTTCTGCACGAGTTTCCAAGTATCCGATGTAAAGCGTCCATCTCTATCAGACACGATGGATCGGGGAATCCCATGATACTTTACAATGACGTCGATATATTGATCGACTAACTTTTGTATTGGGCTATCATTTTTCATAGGAATGAAATGTGCAACTTTCGTTAATCGGTCAATAATTACTCATATACCGTTGTTCCCAGTTTTACTCCTTGGCAATCCCATGACAAAATCCATGGTTATGTCATCCTATTTCCACTCAAGGATCGACAATGATTGTAAAGTATCCTCCAGGTTTCTGATGTTTTGCCTTCACAAGTTGACATGTGTGACATTTGACAATATATTGAATTACGTCAGCTTTCATTCCTGGCCACCAAAAGTCCTGCTTGAGATCTTAGTACATTTTCGTTCTCACAGAGTGAATTGAATAAGTTGTGTTATGTGCTTCATAAAGTATTTCCGCTCGAAGTGTATCAACATGAGGAACACATAACCTTTTATTTAAAAATAATAATCCATCTTGTTCTGTAAAAGCAGTTGATTGTCCATTTTTTACCTTATCCAGAATCTTCACAAATATAGGATCTCGGTTCATCACCTTCCTTACCCTGTCTTTAAGGGAATGCTCTGTCGTTAGTTGGAAGAATAAATCGTGAGTCTGAGCGGTAGTTATACATATAAGCATTTCAAGATTTTGTATCACTCGTAATAACTCTTTTTGTTCAGTTAGCGGAACAATCATCTGTGTCAAATGCTTTCTACTGAGCGCATCAGCTACTATATTCGCCTTACCAGGATGGTATTTAATGTCGACGTCATAATCTTTGATAAGTTCTAACCATCGTCTCTGGCGCATATTTATTTTCTTCTGAGAGAAAATATACTTTAAACTTTTGTGATCTGTAAAGATCTCACACTGAGTACCATATAAGTAATGTCGCCAGATTTTTAGGGCAAATAAGACAACTGCCAATTCTAAATCATGAGTTGGGTAATTACGCTCAGAATCTTTCAACTGTCTCGAGGCATAAGCTATGACTTTGTCATTCTGCATCGAGACACAACCACGACCTTTCAGGGATGCATCGCTATAAATTTGAAAACCTTCTATGCCACAGGTCATGACCAATATTGGTGCAGTAGTTAATCTTACTTTTAACTCATCAAATGGCTCCTGACACTCATCAGTCTAGAGAAATAGAACGTTCTTTCGGGTTAGCTTCGTAAGCGGTAGTGCAATTGCTGAAAAACCATGTACAAATTTTCTGTAATAACTTGCTAATCCGAGAAAGCTCCGGATTTCTGTGACTGTAGTCGGTCTTGGCTAATTTACAATTGCTTCTACTTTTGCTGGATCTACAGATAATCCATGTTCTGTAATCACATGTCACAATAAGGAAACTTCATTTAATCAGAAATCATATTTAGAAAATTTTGCGTATAAGGCATGACTTTTTAACGTCTGCAACACAATCTTCAAGTGTTCTGCATGTTCACCCTTACTTACTGAATATATCAGGATGTTATCGATAAATACGATAACAAATCTATCCAGATATTTCTTGAATACCCGGTTCATTAAGTCCATAAAAACTGCTGGCGCGTTTGTCAATCCAAACGACATGACTACGAACTCAAAGTGTCCGTATCTTGTGCTGAAGGTAGTTTTGTAAATATCGTCTTCTTTTATTCGCATCTGATGGTATCCTGATCTTAAGTCAATTTTGAAAAAGACTTTTGCATTACTTAATTGATCGGATAAATCATCAATGCGAGGTACAAGGTACTGGTTGCGAACTGTCAACTTATTCAGTTCTCGATAGTCGACACATAGTCGAAACGAACCATCTTTCTTTTTAACGAAAAACACTGGAGCTCCCCAAGGTGAGGTGCTTGGTCGGATGAAGTCCTTATCAAGTAATTCCTGTAATTGGCTTTTTAGTTCGGCCAATTCTTTAAGAGCCATGCAATATGATGCCTCTGCTACTGGTTTAGCTCCTTTCACTAAATCAATAGTGAATTCTACATCCCTTGATGGGGGTAGTCCTGGTAATTCTTCAGGAAATACTTCGAGAAATTCACATATTACAGGAACTGCACTTGGTTTACGTGTCACTACATTGGTTCCCTTAATCATTGCCAAGGTTGTTTCACAACCTTTTCGTAGTTTCTTCAGTGCCTTTAATGAAGATATCATAATTTTTGCAACTTCATTTAGTCCTTTAAAAGTACACTGTATATTGTCCAGCTTAAGTGTAATTTTTTTCTTTTTACAGTTGATGATAGCTTCATATCTTGATAACCAATCCATCCCTAATATGATGTCAAATTCAGATAGAGGTAGAACCGCAACATCTGCTTCTACTGGGTTGGTATCAATTGTTAGTCATACTGTACATCAAAGCTTTGTAGTCATCTCAGTATTATTAGGCATTTTAACTCTCAACTCTTCCACCGATATATATGGTTTCAACCTTAATTGTTTAATTGCTCTTGTAGATATGAAAGATTGGCTAGCCCCTGTATCAAATAATACCTTCAAAAGGTGGTTGTGTACATAGATCATACCTGTGATAATAGTATCATCAGCTTTCGCTCCTTGCTGGTTCATATTGAAGACTCTAGGCTGCACCTGTCTGTATTCTCTAGTTTCTACCATAGATCCCGATGTATCAATTCCTTTACCTTTATTCATTCTACTAGCTGAGTTGGTATCAAGGTGATGAAATGTTGATACCTGACTAGGAGCACCTCTTTTAGATACTGTCTTCCACAACGAGCAATCTTGACGGCGATGTCCAGGCTTCAGACATTTAAAACAAACACCGGTACCCTTTAAACAATCGCCAAAGTGATTCTTCCCGCATTTCGAACATAAGGACTTCATCGTGTTACTACTAGCCCCACTTTCACTTCGAGTTTGTGATAGAGGACCTCCTTTCTTCCTTTTCCAGTTTGAACTTCCACTTTTTCGCGAGGAATCCATACTCTGTCCCTCTGGAAGTCTTTTCTTCTGAAACTCCATTCGCCTTTGCGAACTCTCGACATCCCTTTCAATCAACTTAGCAGTCTCTACCAATTCATTATAATTTTTAATCCTCTGTGAGATGAGATGTACACGCACATCTTCTCGTAGACCCAATTGAAATCGAAAGCAACGATCGCTTTCCTTGGCTACCATATCTCCTGCATAATAAGCTAGTTGCGCGAACTCAGCTTTATATTGAAAGACTGTACGATTTCCTTGCATCAATCAAAGAAATTTTTCCTGCAACATTTGTTTCTCAGATGGAGGGACAAACCAGTTAACAAATTCTTTCAAAAATTTGGTCCAGGGAATCTCTGAATTTTTTCGCCCAACAAATTTCCCTTGCCTCATGCTGTCCCACCATCGATCAGCCTCTCCTTCGAGTAGGAAGACGACTAAATCAATTTTTTGATCTTCGGGGCACTTCATACCATTGAAAATTAATTCAATCCTCTTGATCCAGCCTTCAGTTTCCATTGGGGTTAAACCTTCTCGAAATAAGGGCGGTCTCATTTCAAGAAATTGCTTCACGTATGACTCACTTGACATTGACGGTTGTGATACTGCAACAGCACTATGGCCCATTCGAATAGCCTCAGCTAATGCTTGCATGACTTCGGATAGAGGGGGATTTGATCTTTCCCTAATTTTGTCTTCAGCCATGCGACTAGTTTCTCCTTCAATTTCTTCTCTTTGTCGTCTACTCAAGTAGGTGCGGAAGGGTTCCTGAAAACAGGAAGACATCGAGTTAGATGTTTCAAGTTTGTTTTACTTACATTCTCGCATTCCTATTTACTCCTAAAGAATCAAAACAACCTGACTCTGATACCATTTAATTGTAACGGCCTCACTTACTAGGCTACCGTCACAATTTTCATTCATCTTCTTTTATTAACTTGACAATTCAGAGTATGACAATTATATAATCATCAATAATTATATCTAGATAAGTATAATGACAGAGTAAAAGAAATGCAGAGAAGTACATCACATTTTATTTATCTTACATCTGATACAGTATAGTACATATTGACAAGTAACTGGATATATATATATAACAAAAGAAGTCACCAAAATATCCGAGCTACAGTTACAAATACACTATCATATCTGCTCAAAACTACACCTGTAACTCAGAACAAAAACACTATACTGTAACATATGATAACCATGAATAGACTATTTGAAATAAAACTGAAACTCGTCGTGGGGGTAGTCGGGGTCGCGGCAAGACGCCTTGTGGGCATTCATGACTTCGAAGACGGCTGTGATGACATCTACCCAAATCTTGTACATCTTTTCCCTGCGTGTAGGGGGCCTGCTAGAGCTATCAGGGGAAGCCTACGCCTTTACCTGTTTAGTTACATTTTTTATTAGTCAAAGACTAAATGAATTCTCATTTTTCCCTTTTTACTATGATGTCTTATTTACTTTTTACGGATTTCATACTTTATTATCTTGATTACGTTCTCTCTCGTTATATCATATTAATCGTTTTCATCATCTTTTTCTTATTAATGTTTTTCTTCTCTTGTTCATCTTTTACTCATTCTTTTTCTTATATATATCATTTTTCTTATATATCCTTTCATATGAGTTGGACTTTTTTAACCTCTTTTGGACTTTTCATGTTGTTATTGGGCAGTGTTAAGGGAATATTAACCTTTCGTATCATTTATATAGCGCGTTTGCTTGCCTTTTCATATTCGCACACATTTCTTAACGTGCCTTTTCATATTCGCACGTTCCTTTCATTTCATCATCATTGGGAGGACATTCACCCCACCTTCACTGTTGGGTTGACCCCTAACTTAGCCCATTTCATTTCTTATTCTACTTTTTCCTTTACTTCCTTTACTTAGTTTAATTCATTGTATATTTAGTTTTAATTATTCTTTTCATATAATATACACATACAGATAAGCATGGAGAATAAACATGAAAACTAAGTGATTAAAAAGGGTAAGAACTCACTTTTTCCACCCCTTTCCCTTTATCTCTGCGACCACCATCGTTACTTTGCCTTCCACTGCCTCGAGAAGCCATATCCTACATCGGCGATATTGTTAAAGACACATAAGTTGGTCAACACTTCAAGATGTTCTTGACGGGCTCCACTTGACCTAATTAGGTCAAGGAGTCATTTAGGGGGTTAATTGATGGTTATCCTATCGAGAAAGCAAGAGGCTTTTGGTACAATTGGCGAGGGAACATTACACTCTAGCCAATTTTGCTTCCTTAGCTTCAAAATCCCCTAAGAGATTGCTGCCCTAATTATTAAAATAAGGGTTATTCATTTGTAGTGAAGGGCAACACTCCTATCCTCCAAATAATTATTTGAAGTGAAGGGAAATCCTCTACTTTATTTCTTTATCATCTAGCATATAACATCCTTAGCCATATTAATACCTCTAACTTGTCTCTAATTAGGTCAAATATCACGTCATAATCCTCTTTGAGGGTTCTACTTGACCTAATTAGGTCAAAGACCTCTTTTAAACACTTAAAGTTTTGCTGCCCTAGGTTCAACTTTCACTGGTTTAGAGAAAAAGCAGCATAATATTCATGCTAAGGACCTTTAGGGTTTCACCTATTTCAACCCTAACACCAAAATCAAGTTAGCCTTTACTAGGGTTTCCCCTAAATTCATGGATTTAGGCAGTGAAATCGTTACAGAAACTTTTCCAATGAAAATAACCAAGATTTTCAAAAAACCCTAAAACCGAAGGTTTCTACCATTTACAATCCATGCAAAAACTTCATGAAAGAAGCAAGTGGAGTGGAGATGAAGTGATTACCTTTCAATCAGAGGGAAAATCACGAAAAACGGAGGAGGGAAAAGAGTTCAGTGAAGATCGGTGGTTTCCGGCTTCCGTTTGTCGTCTGTGCTGGTGTGCGGGATCGGGAGAGAAGAATAGGAGGAACATCAGCTTTCCTTTGCTTTATTATTATCGGGCGCCGCTTAATACTCGCACGCCACGCATTCTAATAACCGGGAATTGCTGGTTCACATTGTTTTAGCCGGTTTCAGCCTCTATTAGCACACCACTTATTATATTAAATAAGGTGGTGGCGTCACAACCACTTTCTCCATTTGCTCGGCCTTGAGAGCCATGTTAAAGGCCTCCTCTACAGTGCGCAGAAACATACATTCCAATCTTCTCGTGTAAAGGCGGGAGCAGCTCATGGAGAAATCGTGTGGCGCATTGGTCATCCATCTCGGTTAGGCCGTTGCGGTCTGCGAGGCGGCTTATCTCCGCTAGGTACTCCGTCACAGTACAAGTGCCTTGAGAGCAGCTCTGATAATATTGAAATAAATGATGGTCGTAATCGGGCGGGAGGAACCTATTCCGCAACAACTTCTTCATCTTGGACCATGTACGCACAGAGGCCTTGACTTGGCTGTTGCGGTTGAGTTGGAGTTGGTACCACCAAACCGCGACACCGGATTTGAGGCGGTAGGCGATCATCTTCACCTGACGATGCTCGTCGATTTCGGCCATTTCGAAGAAGCGTTCCACCTCCGAGAGCCAATCAAGAAACTCTTCAATACCCAGATTGTCGTGGAAGTGGGGGATGTCGGCCCGCAGGAGGTATCCCAAATGGTGTTATGGTTGTTGTTCCCCCCACCGAGGCGGAGCGGCGTCGTCAGGTGGTTCGTCCTCCGAGCTCGAATCGGACGGGAACAAGGCGTGGTGAGGTCCAGGTGGTCGAGGGGGCACCGGCTTCGGAACACGACCACGACGGTATTGGAGGCCGTAGAAACGGTCAACGGGTGCGGCTGGTTCGGCGTGTCGCGGCTGCTCGTTGCGGCCGGGCTGCAACTCCCTGATAGTGGTGGTGAGCGTTGGCTAACTAGGCAATGATGGCGTGGATGGCAACCCATAGATCGGCATCATCCCATGGATTCTCCGACATATGCGCGAACAAGGGCGGTGCGGAAGAGTGTCGGAGATCGGCGGTCGAGCGTAGGAGTCTAGCGCGCCCTCTGATACCAACTGGCGTAGAAGCCGATGAGAGGACCTTCCGGTCCGACGATCTTCCTCACGGGAAGGAGGTGGAAGTGGCGGCGGGGACCTTCCGGTCTGATACTTCTCTTGCAGAGGTGGGAAGGCGGCGGCAGTAGGGTTTCCAAGAAACACAATTCATTCAATTCCCCCAAAACAACATAACATCCCTTCTCTTATACTATGAGGAGGGTTATCAATACACCAAGCATAAAGAGTCCAAATAAACATTACAGGTTATTCACACACCGAATTAAAACAACACAAGATAAAATAAAGGTAGTTAAATGGCTAGCGGCTTCCACAGCGGGTCGTTGCGCTCCAGCCACATGATCCCGAGCTCGTCGAGGGGTCCATCCGCCGAGTGGCCATCCGTCGGGTGTTCCTCCGCCGGGTGTCCTTCATCAGGTCCCCCCTTCAGCTTGAGGGGGAGTGTTGGAAATGTCAATGTCGGTCTATTAGTGTCTTTAGGAGTGAGTGAGTTTAGTCCCACATTTTTAGTCGGTGTTTTGAGTCTTGTTGTATTTCCTATATAAAGCCCCATATGAGGATGGATAAGACATCTCTTTTATTTCTTTTCTATTCTCCAACAGTCAATCTTTTTTTTTAGAAAAAACATATCGTTTTGCCCTCAAAACCGACATGTCGGGAGACATGTTGAACATGTCGGAGGACATTTAAAACAATGGCTATTTGTATTTGATACTGTTACTGAATTTTTATTATGTACTGCAGGAAGATGGAATTAATCTTTTGACTGTTATTAAAGGTCTAAATATGTACCGGCGTTCTAAACAAATTGACTTTGTTCAAGATTTTATTCCTCCTACAATTGGTGAATTTAAGAAAACATTTGAGCAAGACAATAAGTAAGTTTTCAATTTCACTATTAGTCGTGGTTGAATGAGGTTCATTGACATCAGTTTTTTCAGTTCATTCTCACCTTGGGATGATTAATTTCAGGCTATTTCACCTTGCAATCAGTCCAGTAATTATGTCCACCCTTAGAACTGGAAGAATAGTGGAAGGTCTTGGTGGTATCCCAATGGAAGGCCCCGTTTTGTTAGTGGGTTATCATATGTTGATGGGACTTGAACTAACTCCAATTTATGAAGCATTTCTGCAGGAGAAAAGAATCATGTTACGTGGTATGGCACACCCATTTTTGTTTTCAAGCATAAAAGAAAGTTCACGACAAGAACTTTCTCGGTTTGATGAAATGAATGTCTTTGGTGCATTACCTGTTTCACCAATGAATCTATATAGGCTACTTGCAAAGAAATCATTTGTTCTTCTTTATCCCGGAGGCGCGCGCGAAGCACTACATCGGAAGGTGTGTTAGAATGTCACGGCTTTGATTTTTTTTTTTTTTTGATATTTCAATATTTTCTTTTCCATCATTTGTAATTTGATGCTTCATTGATTTCTCTCCTTCAACTCAGTTTTTCTTCTAAATGGGTAAAATGGCTGTTTGAAAACAGAAGTAATCATTTGAGAAGAATATTAAATTTGGTAGTGGAATTAAATTGGAGATTACAAGCAAGAGCTGGGTAGAGAATAGAGAGGAGTAAAGAAGTGATATTATCTGATTTTCTCTATAGATGTAGGTGTAGAGAAAGTTCCAAACCTTGTATATACTTCTTGAATACCGAAAAACAAGTATGAGTACAAATATATAAGAGATAAGAGAGTAAGATCTAGTTATACAAACAATGTGAGGACTAAACACTAACTCATACATGGGTCAATACATCATCTTTCCTAGTATTTTCTAACACTCCCCCGCAAGCTGGAGCGTACAAGTCATAGGCACCAAGCTTGGAGAAGAACTGATAGTAGAGATGCCGTGGTAAGGCGTTGGTGAGGATATCAGCAACTTGCTGAGCAGCAGGAACATGTGTTAACTCTATCTTCTTCAATTGAACCTTCTCCCGAATGAAGTGACGGTCAACTTCAATATGTTTTGTTCGTTCATGGAAGACTGGATTCTTGGTAATGTGTATAGCAGCTTGACTGTCGCACAATAAAGTTGCGGGTGAGGAGATCTTGACTCCTAAATCATCAAGAAGACCCTCAAGCCACGTGAGCTCAGACACAACATCTGACATAGATCGATACTCAGCCTCAGCAGATGAGCGAGCAGCCACGAACTGTTTCTTGTTGCGCCATGTAATAAGATGTCCTCCAAAGTAAGTGCAGTATCCACTTGTGGAACGACGGTCATCCAAAGTGCCAACATAATCAACATCAGAATATGCAACCAGAGATAAGGGAGATGAAGAGGGCTTGTATACAAGCCCTTGTCCAGGAGCAGTTTTCAAGTAACGAAGAATACGTTCGACAACATGAAGATGAGAGATACGTGGCTCATGCATGAATCGACTGACAATTCCAACATCAAATGATATATCAGGTCTAGTAACAATGAAGTATATCAGCTTTCCCACAAGGCGACGATAATACTCTGGATTCGGAAGGAGCAAATCGCAGTCCGAGGCATGAACACAAAGCTTGTGATTGATATCCATGGGAGTGTCAGCAGGCTTGCATCCAGAATAGCCTGCATCATGAAGGAGGTCAAGACAGTACTTTCTCTGAGATAACACAAGCCCATCAGGTCTCTGAGCCACTTCGAGACCAAGAAAATATCGAAGGATTCCCAAGTCCTTTGTTTGAAACACAGTTGCTAGATGCTGTTTGATCATCTGTATTCCTGAAAGATCATCTCCTGTAATCATAATATCATCCACATAAACCAAGTAACCAACATAATTACTGTGCCCGTTGGACGATGATGAGTAAACAGAGAGAAGTCGGCCGAACTTCGAGTGAACCCAACAACACTAACGGTCTTGCTAAATTTGTCAAATCATGTCCGGGGAGACTGCTTGAGACCATAAAGAGACTTCTTCAGACAACAAACAAGAGACTCCCCCGTGGTCTCAAACCCGGGAGGTTGCTGCATATAAACGGTCTCCTGTAAATCGTCATTAAGAAAGACATTTTTGACATCCAGTTGGGGCAAGGGCCAGTGGCGGTGAACAACGAGGGATATCAACACACGAACAATATTGAGTTTAGCGACTGGAGAAAAGGTCTCATCATAATCCAATCCTTGTTGTTGAGTGAAGCCGCGAGCTACAAGTCGAGCTTTCAACCGGTGAACTGTCCCATATGGACCCTGTTTGACGGCAAACACCCACTTACATCCCACACAAGATTGTCCAGGAGGAAGCGGGACCAAATCCCAAGTGTGGTTTGCCCAAAGAGCAGACATTTTCCTCGTCCATAGCCGCCCGCCACCCGGGATGTTGGAAAGCCTCCTGTACAGAATTAGGGGTGAAGATAGAGGATAAAGAAAGAGCACTCTGTCGGAGTTCCGGAGAGAGGCGGTGAAAAGGGACATAGTTGGCCAGCGGGTGGGCAATGGAAGCGGTTGTTGGATCTGCAGACTGCAAAACATCATTAGAGCAGTGCAGCTCCCGTAGGGCATTAGACAAAGAGGGACGTCGAGTTTACACACGAATGACAAGTGGTGTAGGTAGTTTAGGTGAGATTGGTGTGGGAAGAAGAGGTGGAAGGTTTGAATGAACATGGGATAACAAGCCGCGGGAGAGGTGGTGGAAGAGGAGAATCAACTAGTTGAGAGTAATATGGTTGATCTTCGAGGAAGGTGACATCAGCAGAAGTAACCACCTTGCGATCTTTGGGAGAAAAACAAACGTAGCCATTCTGAGTCCGAGAATAGCCCACAAACATATATTTAGTGGACGGGCCAAGATGATGAACAAAACACACACAACCAAACACACGAGAGGTGATGGAGAAAGAAGGTTTGGAAGGAAAAAAGATTGAAGGGAACCAAAAAATTGAGAATGGAGGAAGGCATGCGGTTAATAAGAGTGCAGGCGGTAGAGACCGCAAAATTTCAATACTGTTTGAGAACATTCATTTGAATCATAAGAGAGCGGGTGACCTCAAGCAGGTGTCGATTTTTGCGTTCAACAATGTCATTTTGTTGGGGATATAGACACAGGAGGTTTGATGGAATGATCCCAAACTCAGCACAGAAGGAGAGCGAAGGCATGACTCGTGTATTCACGGGTATTATCGGTGCGGAGGGTTTTAATTGCAGTGGAAAACTGGTAATAAAGAAGGTACAGAATACACCGGGCAATTCAGAGCGGTCATGAATGAGATACAGCCAGGTCACCCAAGAGTAGTCATCTACAAATGGACAGAGTAACGATATCCAAAAACACTCGCAATTTTGTAGGGTCCCCAAATATTAGAGTGTACTAGATCAAAGAGAGCAGGACTCCGAGTAGGATGTGGTGAGAACGTAGAGCGATGATGTTTCCCATAGATACAAGACTCACACGTGAACTCTTAGAGGGACACGTCGGGGAGAGATTTTTTGAGGATATTTAGAAGAGCGTGACCTAGACGTCGATGCCAATCAACAGAGCTAATAGAGGACAACACCGTTGGGGGAGAGGGGTCAAGGATATAGAGACCATTCGACAGATGTCATTTTCCAATGATAGTTTGCGTCTTGCGATCCTGCACAACACACAAATTAGAAGAAAAAATAACATCACAATCGAGGTCAGTAGTGAGTCGAACAACAGAGAGAAGGTTGAAAGGAGAACCCGAAACATGAATGGGCAGAGCAAAGAGTAATGGAGGGAGTGAGGTGAATATCTGCCGCTCCAGAAACGGGAATTGTGTCCCCACTAGCAACAATAATGAACTTGGGATGTACGGAGTTCAAATATTGTGGTGGTTTCCATGAGGTAATGTGGTGAGAGGCCCTAGAATCCAAAATTCAGGATGAGCTATGAGCAAGGCAGGAGGTACCACCATCAAAAATAGACATCACAGAGCCCGGCGGACAGCTGATCATCTTGCAAAGAACAACCCGCAGCGGTCACGGTGACAACGCACCAGCGGCAAGAAACGACCACGACCAACGCGGTAAGAAACGAGCCCGCAACAGATAGAAACACGCCGCTGCGGTTAAAAAAATCCGAGCAAGCAGCGTGGTGAGGAGAAGACCGCAACACGAATAGCACAGGTCGGCGAACAAGAACTAGATCGGGCGGATAGAGGTAGACCGCACCAAGATCAAAAACAGGTCTAGCCGTAGGAAGAGGCAAGCCGCGGCGAGAAGACAGAGGCCGCAGCGGGAAGGGGCCGAAAGAAGAGAAGGCCTAGCTGCAGCGGTCAGAGAAGAGAGGCCACCTGGAGAGAGAAAAGGGGAAGCCACACGGTAAGAACAATCCGCGTGCGACTATGAGGCCGCTCGAGAAGAAGGAACCCGCAAGCAGAACCAGACAAAGTGGAACGAAAGTGAGGCCGCACGGTCTTGGTGGCAACACACCAGCGGCAGGAGGCCGCGACCAAGTGCGGAAACCGCAACGGGTAGATAGACCGCAACGGTTAAGGGAGACAACCCGCAACCTCAAAGCGGGGCGGAGAAGAGAAACCGCATGGTCTCGGTGTCAACACACCAGCGGTCAAAGGCCGCGACCAAAATGTGGAGCCCGCTGCAGGTAGAGAAGCCGCAGCGGTAAGATATGCCTATGCGGGAAGCTCGCAGAGACAAGGAAGAGACCAAAATCGCCGCGACTAGAACGGCAACAACGAGAAGGGAAACCGCAACGGTCAGAAACTGTCGTGCGGGAAGGGAAGTCGCCGGCGAATGGAGAAGCAGCAGCGGGAAGGGAAGTCGCAGCGACTAAAGAGCGGAGACCGCACGGTCTCGGTGAGAACACCAGTGGTAAAAGGAGTTACCGCAACCAAGGTGCAGTGTAAAACAAGAAGAGGAAGCCATAGCGAGAAGAGAGAAGAAGGCCGCTCGGCTAGGGGCAGAGTCCGCAGCGAACAGGGGCGGGGGGGGGGGGGGGGGGGCACCAGTCAGAGAGGTTATATAATTGGAGGAGGGGGTGGAACCACGAGAGAGAGAGAGCAAAAAAAGGGGCGGTGGGGCGGTAAGAAAACCGCTAACCGCACAGAAGCAACAATGGTTAGAAGGAAAAAAAGAGAAGGAAGCCAGGCACCAAACCGCCTGGTTACCAAGCAGGCCAAGCGGACAAAAGGGACAGACCGGACCGTATCCTTCTGATATCATGTAGAGAAAGTTCCAAACCTTGTATATACTTCTTGAATACCGAAAAACAAGTATGAGTATAAATATATAGGAGAGAAGAGAGTAAGATCTAGCTATACAAATAATGTGGGACTAAACACTAACTCCTACATGAGTCAATACATCATCTTTCCTAGTATTTTCTAACAGTAGGGAATAGCTCACAAACTAATACAAATAAATTGCAAACTGCACTGGTGATAATAGGCCTCCTATTACTATTCTGTGACAAACTCTTTCATGCTACATAGTGTTAATCTATTCCTTCTTACTTATGGATTATTTGCTGCAAAGTTGAAAAACAAGATAAATACATGCAAAATAACTTTTCTGGGTGGTGTAAGATTTACTTGCATAATGTACTTGGCCCCACATATGGGCTGTCAATGGAACGAGCCAACCCAATTTTCTGTAGGGTTGCCCCTGATGGACTCTTTTAAAGTCCAAATAGAAAAGTCCGCTCTAAAACCCATGTATTTTCTCTTATGTCTTGTAGTTTAGTCCAACAACTCTATTATAGATGCGTCGCTCCTCTTCAATATATATATAGAGATTGATAGATTGGATATATAAAGTTCCATGCTTTTACATGGTCTTAGAGCAGGATGAAATTTTTTTTTGCTATTCAATTTTGATCTCGGGCGAATACTCTCTGTTGAGTGTGAACACTCCCAATTTCATGTGAATACTCTCCCATCTCACATGTATACTCCTGTCATCGCCCAAAAAATTTGCTCTTATACGCTTCTTGCTCATTAGCCCTGTATTTGTGAGCTCACAACTCTTGCCGTCTTACTCCAGCAAGCTCTCACTGCCTCCGCACGACAATGTTCTCGCGCTCACAAGGTCTCGCGCGACCAAATCTTGCGGTGTGCACCCGTTGTACACCCCGTATTTGTCGAGTGGGCCCAGCTAGCCCGAGGACAAGGAGCAAGCACACAGTTTCACCAGACAATCACTGCTTACCCAACATAGTGGCGGGCGAGCAGAGGCAGCGTGTCGAAGTCTCGCCCGAGGGCGAGAGGCAAGATGGCGAGTGCCCAGCCTCATCGGGTGCTCGCCGGCCAGGCGAGTGGCGAGTGCCCTGTACCATCAGGCACTCGCCGCTGAGGCGAGTAGGCCGAAGTGCGTCGACTCGCCATCTGTGAATATTCTTTTCCATTTCTTTTGTTTGCCCATAATTCGATTATGGTCTGCCATTAGCCCTCCAAACGGCGGAGTTACGCTGTTGGCAGACCACGTTGGGCTGCATTTAACAGTTACCAAAAGGCGGGATCCCGCTTGGCAGACCACCCCCAAAAAACTATAAATAGACCCCCAAAGGCACCTTTGGATAAGACCTCTTTCTGAGTTTTCCTCTCCCCTGGTTAGCTTTGGTTGGCAGGAGCTTCAGCTCATCACTCACCGTGGTCTCCGGGTGGGTGGTCGGAAGCTCCCTTGGCTCTCCAAAGGTGTTCGATCCAGCTCTGGTTTGGGAGGGGAAGCAATCTAAGACCTTCTGGGTGTGTACCTCCTTGATGTGACTCGGGGTCTGTTTGAGGTTCTTCTGGTGGGAAGGTTTCCGAACTCTAAGTCCACATCTGAGGCATTAGCTTGAGAAAAGTAAAGGCGAGCTACCCCCAGGTCCGAACTCCTCGTTGAACTGTGGTTTCCGGGAACACGTGTCAGGCTTATCTTGCAACCACGTGAGTTCGATCTCATAGTACAGCCGCTCGGTCGATCTCATAGAATGCCTGGTCATTCTCGCTGGGCACCTGGAAAATTTCGCAGATGCGTGAGATTGTTCTCGCAGAATTTTCCCTGGTTCTTCTCGCCGTTTTCTATAGAGTTCTTTCCGACATTTGTTGAGCCTCGCCAGACTCACCCACGTCAAAATCGTTGGATCCTGATCTCACAAAAAATGAGAGCACATGCGCCAACTGTTGTCACCACACTCATGCACCCACATCCTTTTTGAGTGCCTCCGGGAGCTTTAGCACAACGTCTAAACTGATTGGTCCCAACCATGTTGTTTGGAGTGTCCTTGTGCTGTCTCAAAGTAAGCGATACCATCTCTATGATGCTCTTCCAGACCCCACATCTCGTGTCTATGCAAAATGTGATGCTAGTGATGTCTTTGTTGGCACATTGTTGGGCAACAATTTGTCAGATGAATGTTTGCCAATCATTGATGAAACATTGAAAGTCGTTTGGAACCACCTTACTGTTTTTTACACCAAAAGAGACAAGGTTTCTCTGATATACACTCTCTATTCCAAATTGTTTGATCAGACCTCTCTCTCTCTCTTGATGCTACATATAAGGGAGTGCAATATCTTGGTGCTGGACTTCTCTAGCATCGCCCCATCTTTGCTGAACTGTGAATCAACGACATTTTGAGGATCTTCTTTTAGTATGTTATCTTCAACAATTACTCAAGTCCTATGAAATGATTTGTGAACAAATTTTAGGGCGTTGGCAAATACCACTTCTCATGTCTCCACTGTTACTCATCTGCCGACTCGGACTTTATCCATCAACATCCATCCTGCAAAACTTTTTGCTCATACTTTTGGAAGGAGGTCATAGTCGTGGAGGAAGCACTGGAAACCGTGGGGAAGGTCGCCCTGTGCACTCTCATTGCGAAAAAGTGACACATCTTGTTGATCACTGCCTCGCCAAACATCCACACCTTTGTCCGGAGGCTCATGTTAGCATTGGTAACTCTAATAACGTTGTGCCTGCCACCTCAATCTACAACACAAGGCGTTGGTTCTCTCAGGTTGATATTGATGCTCTTGTTGTATCATCCTGAAACTCTGTCGTCGTTGCAGCATTGTCTTTAGTTTCAGGTAATTCATGCTTTTCCTTTCTTGATAAGTGACTTATTGACTTCAATGTTGCTTGTCATATGACCGACAACTCATCGTCTCTAGCTAGCCTACACAGTTATGATGTGTTTCCTCCATTTATTGTTGTAGATGGTTATCTCTCCAGTCTGTGGGTCAAGAGTTGTCACAGTTGAATATTCGTTTTTATTTTTTCAGTATCGAGTTATGTATTCCATGTGATATGTCACGTGCTAGTGTACCTATATATATGAGTGTGTAGCCCGGTTTAGGGCATTACAAGATTAATTCCCGATTTCTACTTGGTATCAGAGGATTAGGTCTTCCGCCGCTCCAGCCCGATCATCGATCCCATCGCTCCCCCTCTCTCGTTCGCTCGCCTCCTCCCGCTCGACCGTTCGCTCGCATATGATATTTGGACTCGGGCCTGTGATACCTACTCTCAGGCAGGCAGTTCGATGCAAGTGTATGAGCTCACTCGCCGTGTTCTGGAGTTGAAGCAGGGCACTATGTCTGTTTCTGCCTACTATTCCGAGTTTGAGCGCCTCTATCAGGAACTGAACTTTTTCAATACTTTTACGGCTGCTTGCACTGCTGATGCGCCGGCCCTTCAGAAAGACAAAGATCGTTTCCGTGTCCACGTCTTTCTTATGAGGCTCAACATGGAGTTTGATGTTGTTCGCTTGCATGTTCTCCATCGCGAGCCACTTCCCTCTCTTCGGGAGGCCTTCAGCACGCTCCTCAATGATGAGAATCGGCGTCGTGCTCTTGGTGCCGCTCCTACTACTGCTCATTCTGCGCTTGCAGGGGCTTCACGCGGACCCCCTCTTTGTAGCCACTGTGGGAAGAAGGGTCATACCAGGGACTCATGTTTTGTTTACATCCTCACCTTCCGAGTGGATTATTGACTCGGGTGCGACCGATCACATGACTGGTTCTGCCTCAAGTTTTACCTCCTATACCCCTCTTTCTGGTCGTGATAAAGTTATTGCTGCTAATGGCTCTCTCTCTGCCATCGCTGGTAAAGGGACAGTCACCTATTCTCCCGACCTATCACTGTCCTCTGTTTTGCTTGTCCAGTCTTTTCCTCGCAATTTGTTTTCCATTAGTCACTTAACTACTTCTTTAAACTGTTCTGTGACCTTCTTTCCTGATGTTTGTGTATTTCAGGATCTGGATACGAGGCAGACGCTTGGTAGTGGTAGGAACGTTGGTGGACTATACTTGCTGGACCAATCTTCTTCCAGTGCTTTTTTATGCACCTGATCTCCGACTCTACATGACATTCAACGCTGGCACCAGCGTCTTGGCCACCCTTCGCCTCTTTATCTTACTAAATTGTTTCCTGTTTTTAACTCTTTAATTCAGTCTTTTTCTTGTGATGCATGTGAATGCTCTAAACATGTCCGTTAGAGTACTAGTCATTTGTCTGTCCCTAGTTTTTGTCTATTTGATATTATTCACTCTGATGTTTGGGGCCCGTCTCCAGTGTTTTCTTTATCTGGTTATAAATGGTTTGTTACTTTTATTGATTGTCACTCTCGCGTTACGTGGGTTTATCTGCTTTCCTTTACTGTTTTCAGACGTTTCATAAGATGGTGAACCAACAATTTGGTGGCACAATTCGGGTGTTGCGTAGTGATAATGGTGGAGGATATGATGACCGAGGTGCTTTTGGGGCCTATCTATCTAATCATGACATCATACATCAAATCACGTGCGTCCACACTTCCACCCAAAATGGGGTGGCCGAACGGAAGAATATACACTTGCTGGAGGTGGCTTAGTGTTTACTTCTTTCTATGCACCTTCCAAAATTCTACTGGGGTGATGCAGTTCTCACAGCTGCTCATCTCATTAACTGTATTCCGTCTCGTGCCCTTTTATTTGATACGCCCTATCGCGTCTTGCCAAACAACACATCGTCCACACCTCTCATCTTGCTCCTCGTATCTTTGGCTCCATCTGTTTTGTCCATGTTCATACCCCTCATCGTGATAAACTTGATGCGCGTTCCCTGCGGTGTATTTTCGTTGGGCACTCCACTACCACCAAAGGGTATCGTTGTTATCATCATCTGACTCGGTGCTACTATTGCACTGTGGATGTTACATTTCGTGAGGGAGAGTCGTACTTTAGTCCTCGTCAGGGGGAGACGATAAGTGACGGTGACGAGAACATCGAATCTCCTCTTCTAATTGTTAACATCGAATCTCCTCTTCCAATTGTTAACATCGAATCTCCTTTTCCAATTGTTGCCACTCCTCTTCCTTCCACTTCCGCTCCACCTATATTATACACGTACTCACGTCGTCCCAGGACTGTTGAGCAAGTGCAGACTGTGAATGTTCCGCCTGTGCCAGTGACTGTCTCAGCTCCAGATTCAGATGATGACCTCCATGTTCCTCTTGCACGTCTTATAGGTAAAAGGGATGGCACCAAACACCTCATTGCCAACTACATTTGTTATACTCATCTATCTCAGGCTCATAAAGCCTTTATCTCCTCTCTGTCATCTATTGTGATTCCTAAGGCATGGCAGGAGGCCGTTTAGATACCTGAATGGAAACAGATTATGGAGGAGGAACTGAGTGCCTTGGATAAAAATAAAACATGACGGCTCACTAGACTTCTCCCTGGGAAGCGAACGGTCGGATCCCGTTGGGTCTTCACCGTCAAACAGAACCAAGATGGGGTGGTGGAGCGATACAAAGCACGTTTAGTGGCTCGGGTATATACCCAAGCTTAAGGCATTGACTACCAGGAGACCTTTGCTCCTGTTGCCAAGATGAACTCAATCTGTGTGCTTCTTTCTTGTGTTGTGATTCGTGTATGGGAGCTACTGCAGCTCGATGTCAAGAATGCATTCCTGCATGGTGATCTGGAAGAGGAGGTCTATATGGATATTCCTCCGGGCTTTGATGTCAACGAGTCCAACCGGAGAGACTTTGTCGCCTGCTAAAATCCCTCTATGGCCTGAAACAGTCTCTGAGAGCGTGATTTGGGCGTTTTAACAAGACCATGCTACGCCTTGGGTATACTCAAAGTCAAGCTGATCATACCCTCTTCATCAAGAGGAAGGATGCTCTGGTCTCTATCCTTATTGTGTATGTGGATGACATCATCATTACCAGGAGATGACTTGGATGAGATCAAGTACTTGAAAAAACAACTGGGCGAAGAATTTGAAGTCAAGGATCTGGGGAAGCTGAAATATTTTTTGGGAATTGAAGTTGCGAGGTCCCGCCAAGGGATCTTCATCTCCCCAAGGAAGTATACTCTTGATCTTCTGGAGGAGACTTAGGATGCTTGGGTGTGCTCCTGTTGACACTCAAAATGAGACTAATCATAAGATATATGAAGATATTAGTGGGGAGAAAGCGGACGCCTCAAAATACGAACGACTGGTTGGGAGGCTCATTTATCTGTCCCATACTCGCCCGAATATCACGTATGCGGTGGGTGTCCTAAGTCGATATATGCACCCCGCTACGTTACGTCATCAGCAGACATCCTTTAGGGTGTTGCGATATCTCAAAAAGATACCCGACCGTGGGATTCTGTTCAAGGCTAATCAGTCATTGGAGGTTGAGGTATTTACTGATGCTGATTGGGCTAGCAGTCAAGATGACAGAAAGTCAACCACGGGGTACTGCACATTTGTGGGAGGCAACCTGGTTTCATGGAAGAGCAAGAAGTGGAACGTGGTTGCTCGCTCAAGTGCAGAAGCATAATACAGAGCTATGACTCAAGGCGTTTGTGAGGGACTGTGGTTAAGAACCATTCTTCAAGATTTGGGCCTTCAGGTGTAACAAACCTATTACTATCTACTTGTGGCAACAAGGCAGCCATCATCATTGCATACAATCCAGTTCAACATGACAGGACCAAACATGTGGAAGTTGATAGACACTTCATCAAAGACCATCTCGATAAGGGGAATATCTGCACTCCGTTTGTGAGCTCATTTGATCAGCTTGCCGATGTTTTCACCAAGGGGCTAAGCAGCGACAACTTCAAGAACAATACTTACAAGTTGGGAATGATCAATATATATTATCAACTTGAGGGGGAGAGTTGAATATTCGTTTTTATTTTTCAATATCGAGTTATGTATTCCACGTTATATGTCACGTGCTAGTGTACCTATATATACGAGTGTGTAGCCCGGTTTAGGGCATTACAAGATTAATTCCCGATTTCTACTGTCACCACATCCTCTCACCTCACATTGAAGAATATTTTTTGTTCCCAACTTTCCATGTGGGCTTTTCTCCATTAGTGCTATTACAAGGACATTAAACTATTGTGTATATTATTCTTTATCTTTACTATTTACAGGATCTTCACACAGAAAAAGATTGCTACTAAGATTGAAATGGGTGGGACTATATTACTAGGATGACATCGCTAATTCTGGTACTGTTGCTACTATTTTCTCCCTTCACTGACATCAACGTTGTGGTCATCTCCAGCCCACTTCTTTATCAGTTTCTCCAGCCTTTGTCTATCAACTTTGTTTTGAAATTTGAAGCATGTCAAGCTGGCAAATACCGACATACATCATTTTTTCCAAAGTCGGATATTGCAAGTTATGCCTTTTCTTGATTTACTACATTATGATATATGAGATCCCAACTCTGCCGACCCCATCAGTCAAGGAAGCTTGTATTTTGTGATTTTAATTGATGATTTTTCTTTTTATACCTGTGTCTATCTTTTAAAAGATAGATTTGAATTTTGAACTTATTAATGTCTTTCAAGTCTTTTATTATGAAATTCAAACTCAGTTTGACTCATATTTGAAAATTCTTTGTACTAATAATGCAAAAGAATATATGAGCACTTTGTTCTCTTCTTTCTATATATCTGATGGGTTCATTGATCAGACAAGTTGTGCTCATGATTCTCAACAAACTTGGTGTATCAGAATGAAAGAATCAACATCTTCTTGATATGACACGAACCTTATTTCATCACATGCATGCTCCCAAACAAAATTGGGGACACATTGTTCTCCTTTCTTATTACTTGGTCAATCACATGTCGTCACCCTTCCTCAGCAGAAAATCTCCCTTCTCGATTCTTTATTGAGATGTTCCCCATTTGGTCTTATCCCACACATGTTTGGGTGTACCACATTTGTTCTTGCCCTCTCTCAAGGTCAAGATAAATTATCTGCACGAGCAATCAAATGTAAATTTTATGGGCCCATGTAAGGGTAACGACGCGTGGCCACAAATGATGTGTATCTTCTTTTTTAGATTGTATCTATATTTTTCGCATTTTATTTTATTTTTGTGCACCTTCATTTACTCACATATCATGTAGCCCGGGCAGTCCTGACAAAAGGGGGCCCAGTGCCGGCCCGAGCCCGGCCCGCGAAAGCCTTTTTCGGCCCGACCCGGAAAAAGCCCGGCCCGGGCCGAACCGGGCTCAGGGCCCTTAATATTGGGGGCTGCCCGGCCCGATGCCCGGCCGGGCCGGGCCGGGCAACACGGGCCGGCCTGGGCCCGGACCCGGGCCCAGGCGAAGCCCGGACCGGGCCCGCACGCCGGCCCGGACCTCCCAACGGCTCTAACTAAATCCAACGGCTCTTATATAGCCAGCAGGGCTGAGCAGCCCTGCTGGCTGCAGGGGTGGCCTAGGCAAAAGCCTGGAAAGATCCCGATCCCCTCTCTCTCTCTCTTCCACTCTCTCTCTCTCTCTCTCTCTCTCTCTCTCTCTTCCACTCACTCACTCTCTCTCTCTTCACTCTCTCTCTCACTTATTCTCTCCCTCTCTTACTCTCTTACTCTCTCTCGCATGATCGTCGTCCTCACGCCGGCGTCGTCGAAACCGGCCGAAGTGGTGGATCGGAGGGCGCCGTCTGGGAGCCTTAAAGTCGGCGACGATTAAGGCGCGGTCTCCTCTAACTCTTACCGCCCCTCGAGACACGCTCCTGTTTTGCAAAGCAAGCTCCCGAGTTCAGGGACAATCAAGCTAGTGCAGGACAGCGAGACCTGGTGAAAAACGTCATCAGATTAAGTTACGACAACGATCACGGAGTATATACGAAGGGCCAATATCAACAGATGCTATTAGACGCGACGCACTTAAATTATATTTTGACCAAAACAAGATTTAATAAATTTTTTGCCAGGGACGTGTGAGTTTAACCGACGTTTGGAGTAGTAGCAGGGTAGGGTTATCATTTTGTTAACGGCTTTACATGTTTTGGGATATAAGCGCGTTTGTTTTGAAGGTTTGAATTTCCGCACACGGGTCTATATATTCTTTATTAAATGGATTTAAAATAAAGGATAAAATAATGAGTATTTCTGTAACGCTTTCCAGGATTTAAAACGTAATTAAAACAATGAAGCGTTTTTTCACACTCGTGTGTGTGTCATTTTAAACTTAGACAATGGTAGGAATTGTTGAGAAATTCGTACTATGGATTTATTTATTGTACCAAACAGCGAAGTCTGTGCACAAGGTAAAAATATTTGAAACATCAATTTGGCCTGTAAGATGGAACTATATAAAATGTTAAAAAGAGCCACCTCTTATGGAATATTACTTAAAATAATCTAATTTAACTCTTCATTACTTTTATTAAAATGTTTTTATAGGGCTGTTTTTTACTGGTGTTTACTCCGTTAGTAATTGAAATTTTGTAAATATCGCATATATTTTAAGCAACACTGGATGGCTTCCTTTAATTGAAGTAATAGAAGAAAATTTTTTAATATTATAGGAAATGCCTCCTGCATCATGCGCCGCCGCTTTACTTCTTAGACGGCGTGAAAATTTAATAGATGAAATTAACATCATAAATATAAGTTTCGATGACTCCACAAATTTTAATTCTATTTTTACCGAATGTTTTAATTATTACGACAACTATCTCACGACCACGAGAAGAAATCACAACCTCAAAATTTTTTACAAATAAAATTTTAGTTTCCAGAAAAAAAGCACGCACATATGTTTAAACGAATTAGGACTAGCTCTATTTTATGAGAAGAGATCATTTTAGTTTGATACCTATCCTATTTTGTTAGGCCCGTGAACTTTCTAAACATGTACGACATAGTTCAACTCATTTATCCTCTCCTAGTATGATTCTTTTTTATGTTATTCATACATATGTTTATGGACCTTCTCCAGTAACCTCTCTTTCGTCATTGTTGGTTTGTAATATTTATTGACTATTTTTCTTGTTCTACTTTGGTGTATTTATCAAAATGGATAAGTACTATTTTTGATTATTTTAAATTTTTTCACAAGATGATGTTCTTCATTTTGGCGGTATTATTTGCATCTTTCGAAGTGATTGGGGGGAGTACGACAACCATGGTGCTTTTGGAACATATCTTACCGATCAAGAGATACTTCATCAAACCGCGCACGTCCATACCTCCACTCAAAATGATGTTGTTGAACCACAAACATCTCGTCAAAGTCACAAGATACCTTATTACAATGAATCTCTTGAAATCTTATTGGGGTGAAGTAGTCTTCGCTGCGGCTTACCTCATTCTCTCTAGTACTATGCAATATGCTTTCCCTATCTCTCGCTTGTCCACCAAATGTATCGTCCACACATCTCATCTCCCTTCTTGTGTGTCCAGATGTATCTATTTTATTCATTTTCATCAACATAATTGTGATAAATTGGATGCTCGTTCCGACAAATGTGTTTTTTGTTGGCTACTTCTCTACTACGAAAGGTTGTTGCTATCTTCGTCTTTCTTGACATTTCTTTTGTAACATTTACACTACTTTCCATGAAGGGGAACCGTTCATTGGCTCTCGTCATGAGGAGATGGACACTGATATTGATGCTCCCACTATTCCTCTTCCCATCATGGCCTCTTATCTTCCTCCTTCCACTAGTCTAACTACCACGTCTACTCCTATCCTCACCCTGATTCCTGTTGTTGAGGGCTTATTCTTCCCATTCCTCTAAGTTTATCAATGATGTAACATTGGTGATGAGATGATATAAACTCCTATCATTTCACCACAACAAATACAATCTTCCAAATTAGGTCACGACAAAGATCTCCATCGGCCTCTCTTACATCTGAAAAAGTAAGCTGACCTCTGCAAAATACCTTATTACCAATTATATTTCATATCACAATCTGACACAGACGCATACAGTCTTCATCTTCTCTCTATCTTCTGTTCATATTCGTAACACTTGACAAAAAGTGATAGATATCGGAATTGAGAAAGTCAATGAAAGCGGAGAGGCATGCATTGGAAAAGAACCAGACTTGATAATTATTTCATCTCCCAACTGAGAAAAAACTGGTTGGCTCCAAATGGTTGTCAATTAGTATCAAGAAAGGGTCGTAAAGAGATACAAAGCACGGTTAGTTCTCAAGGATATACTCAAACCCCGGGCATTGACTGTTATGAAACTTTTGCGCCGATTGTTATGAATTCACATTTTTTTATCTTTTGTTGCATGCCTCAGATGAAATCTACAACTTCTGGATGTAAAAAATTATTTTTTTATATGACAATCTTAAAGAGGAAGTATACATGAAGTTTCCATTGGGTTTCTAAAGTCAAGATCAGAAGGGAAAGTCTATCAACTTAAAAAATCTCTCTATAGTTTAAAGTGATCTCTTAGAGCCTGATTTGGAAAGTTTCAAAAATCCATAACCCTATTAGGATACAAACAATGTCATTCTGATCATACCCTCTTTGTTAAAAGAAAAGAAGAGAAGGTGATTATTCTCATGTTTATGTTGATGATATCATTATCACATGAAATGAACTGGAAAAATTCATGTGGATTAAAGCGTGTCAAAGATCTACGAAGTTAAAATATTTCTTAGGAATTGAAGTTGTGCGGTTAGACTGTGGAATCTTCATTTCTCAGAGAATAAATATCCGGGACCTGCTGGAAGAAACAAGAACTTGATTGTGCACCGACATATACCCCATAGAAGTAAATTGTAAAATCGATGAAAGCAAGGCTTGTTGGAACCATTGTTTCACAGTCCCTGTGTTTGAGAATATCAAATCACAAGCTGTATTTGATCACGTCTTGTGTTGATAGAGTGTGCATGTTGATAGGTTCAA
Organism: Platanthera guangdongensis; assembly: GCA_039583875.1. NCBI lineage: Eukaryota > Viridiplantae > Streptophyta > Magnoliopsida > Asparagales > Orchidaceae > Platanthera > Platanthera guangdongensis. Next base: position 48,597,346 of record CM077151.1, read on the forward strand.
GCAAAGAAATGAAATCTTCAATGGATGCTAACGCCGAGCGATAAAAGTTACCGTCGGGCGGTAGCCGCGAATTAATGGGACAGAGCTCTCGGGAACCTACCGCTCTGCGCTAGTTCTACCGCCCGCGCTAGATCAATGAATTAATTGGACAAAGCTCTCGACATCCTACCGTGCTGGGCGCTAGCATGGTACCGCACCGCGGTAACCCACTCAACGCCCCCAAAGCGTTGAGAGCGTTGAGTCAGGCCTACCGCCGGGCGCTAGCATGGTACCGCGCCGCGATAACCCACTCAACCCCCAAAGCGTTGAGAACGTTGAGTCAGGCCTACCGTCGGGCGCTAGCGTGGTATCGCGCCGCGGTAAGTCACTCAACGCTCTAAGACGTTGAGTGCGTTAAGTCAGGACTACCGTCGAGCACTATCTTCTTACCGCGCCGCGTTAGCATTGGAAAGAGGAAAATATTCGTTTTCAATATTTTTCCTAATGTGGAGGACAGCTGGCACATCAAGCGCGCGAACCTACCGCCGGGCACTAGTCTTACCGTTGGCGGTAGCCTATTTTCACGAAGACGTATATAAAGTCGCCTCTGTTTCTATGCCCATCACCGAAGACGAAAAAGGATAAGTTCGTTCACTCCAGGATTCGGCCGCCTCTTTGCGTTCCGTTCCGATCGTTTTCGTCGAAAAAGAAGAAAGTCGTCTCCCTCCTGTTCGCACACGAAGAACTCTGGCGATTCAAGATCTACATCGACTACGAAGAGCCGACCGGTTGTTACCATACAAAGATCTCAAGCACCGGCCACGGATCGCTCGACGGAGAAATCGTCTAGAGGGAGAACTTAATCTTTTAGACTCTTTACATCTTTATTCTTGTAATCTTTCCTTCTTTTTCTTAATCTTGTGGTGAGGAAAATCGACCGGTGAGGGTCGTCGGAATCCGGGTAGGAACGATGGGTGGATCTAGAGGGGCTCTAAGACCCTTCCTTGTGTGGAGGTGAAAAGCCGGCTCGAAGACATTTCTTGGAGGGAAAGGGAGAGAGCCAACTGGTCCGTGTAGCGGGTCGGTATAGAAAACAAAAGAGTTCTTCTTTCTCATCGCCTTCGATCTCCGGCGTCACGGGGATCACAATTTTGTAATTGTCTAACCATTGGTTGTGTTTAATTCTTGCAATGGAATTACATTACTTTTGCTTTATCATCTTTATTGTCTGCTGAGATAATTTGTTGTTATTCTTCTATGGGGTATACAAACGAATCTGCACAGGAAATCGAGTTCACAGACTTACCGCCGCGCATTAGCTGCCTGCCACCCCGCGGTAGCTTCCAGAACTCGAATTTCTGGGGCGAAATAATTTAAATTTACAGTAAACGCTCGAAACCTTATTCACCCCCCCTCCCCCCTCCTCTAAGGTTGGCCACGAGATCCAACAAGTGGTATCAGAGGCAGGTTACTTCAAAAGGCTTAAAATCCTGAAGTAAGACGACCAACTCTATTCACTCGTTTTCTGAGGGTCAAGGTGTGAGTAGACCTCCACTGTTCACGAGGAGTGACTATAGTCACTGGAGAACCCGGATAAAATTTTTTCTGATGACTCAAAGCATGGACGTATGGGCCATGGTAGAGACGAAATACACTGCACTCACGGTCACTGTAGGTGATACCGTTTTAATCAAACCAAACGATTAATGAGATGACGCAGATAAGCTTAGATGTACGAACAATGCTAAGGCTGTGAACTCTATTTTGCGCATTAGAAACTGAATTCAATGGAATCTGTAACTGTGAAACTGCTTATGATATTTGACGCCTAGTTGAACTTACTCACGAAGGTACTTCGCAGGTGAAAGAATCGAAGCTGTTCCGACTCGAGTCTGAATATGAACAGTTCTGGATGGAGATAGGGCTGATATCGAGTCGAGTTCGAGCGATTTTGGCTCGGCTGGAAATCAAAATTTTCGACTCGAACTCGGATCGAAATCGACTCGAAATCGAAATTGATTTCGAGTCGAGTCGGCTCGACTCAAAATGACTCGATTCCGAGTCAGCTCAAAATCGAATCGGGTCGGCTCGAAATCGAATCGGGTTGGCTCGAAATTGAATCAAATCGGCTCAAAATTGAGCAATTTTTCGTTTTATTCATAGTTTGCTCAAAATTAAATTGGGCAACCTATAAATTTAACAAATGAAATATTTAAAGCCTTTATTCTTTTTATTTAGATTTAAATTTTGTTATTTTTAATCTTAAAATAAGAATATATTAATAAATACATAATTTTTTTAATTAATACGAATTAATTCGAATCATATTTCGAGCGATTCATGGCTGGCTCGAAATCGGCTCGAAATCAGATTCGAGTCAAATTGAATCGACTCAAATTGAGTCGAATCAATTTTAACCAATTCCGATTCGACTCAATTTTCGAACGATTTTCGAGCGACTTTCGAGTTTCGAATAATATGCTCAGCCCTAGATGGAGATCGACGAGGAAGTTGATAACATGTATACACGATTCACCAAGATCGTCAACGCATCAAGATCTTTCGGGAAGAGCTTTTCAAATGGTGATCTGGTGAGGAAGATCCTGCGATCTTTGCCTCCTCGCTTCAACCCGAAGATGACTGCGATCGCCGAATCTCATGATATCAGCACCCTGGAGATAGAAAGGCTCATCGGAAATCTGAAGACACACAAACTTGAACTAAATATTCAAGCGGAGGAATATCCCAGGAAAGAAAAGAAGAAGGGACTGGCGTTGAGGGCTGCAAGGGAGAAAAATGCTGCTGAAGAATCTGAGGAAGATAACGAAGAAAGCTTCTACTTTCGGGAGTTCAAAAAATTTATGAAGAATCCCAAGAAGCAGGGACAATTTAAGAAATTCCTTAAGAGAGGAGCCGGAGAAGCTCGAAGGTGGACCAAGCCGGTGAAGGAAGCAGAAAGCGATGAGGAGAAGTCCCAGCCCGAGTACTATCACTGCCGCAAGCCTGGACACATAAAGAGGGATTGCCCAAGGCTCCAGAAGAAGGAAAAGGAAAAGCAAAGTCGGCACAAAGGGAAGAAGAAGGCACTGAAGGCGCTCACGTGCGATGAAGATGGATCTAACGAATCAAGCACCTCAGACTCTAGATCTGAAGATGAGGCAAATCTGTGCCTCATGGGAAGGAGTCGAGAAGAATCCGACGATGAGTCCAGTGTCCAGAGCGACACTGAGATAACTACACTCACATATACTGAACTTCTTGAAATTTATGGACATTTATGTGAGAAATAGATAGTGTGATTCTTGAGAAGAAGTCCATGCGAAATGAGAATAAGAAAATCAAAAAGGACTTTGAAAACTTAAAGAATGAAATAATAAAAAGTGGCAATGAGAAGATCGAATGTCTAGAGTGTCCTCACTCGATGACAATGATCGAAGAACTAAAAGCAAGTCTCTCCAAGACATCATTGAGAACAACCAGTCTCATCAATGAAAAGAATGCTTTGGAGAAAAGACTTCAAATGTCTCTTACCAAGATAGAGAAAAGAAAAAAATAATTTGCAAATCGGTGTGTAATGTTGATTACTGAAAACACCGCCTTAAAGTCGAGGATCCATGATCTCAACTGTGCTGTCCAAAAATTTGGAATAGTCCAAAAATCGCCGGACATGATATTGGGAGCACAATGTCATGGATCTGAGAAATTTGGACTGGGTTACGTGAGTCCAACGTTACCACCGAGCGGAAATCACCATTATGCCAAGCCTAGGACTAATGCTAACAAATCCCAAAATAAGGTCAAAAGTTCTGGAAGCCTATCCCCATCTTCAAGCACAAGCTCCAGTAACACGATACAGGCAACATCCATGCTTACACATTGTGTGCAAACTGTCATAAGTTTGGTCACACATCTGGCTCGTGTTTGAGGAAATGTGCCAAGAAAAATTTGCAAGTCTGGCTACCAAAGTCTTTTCCCTATCGTATGGGTTGGACAACTTAGATAACCAGATTTTTACCCTCATCTTCTTGTTAGGTGTGTTGGCAGACTAATGACAAAGGGAATGTGTGGTACTTGGACTCCGATTGTTCCAAGCACATGACAGGAGATAAAGACAAGTTCCTTAGCCTGAAGAAGAAGGGAGACATGGTGACATTTGGGAACAATAACAAAGGTCTTATACTTGGAATCAGCGCTATATGTAACAAGATATTCTCAATTTCTAATGTTCTGTTTGTAGATAAACTTAAGCATAATCTTATTTTTATTAGCCAACTTTGTGATAAGGGTCTCAATGTTATATTTGAATCCTCTACAAACACTTGCAAAATTATTGATGTCAAAACTACTAGTGTATTACTTGTAGCTCACAGAACTCATAATGCCTATACTGTTAGTTTTTATGATATATCTGCGTCTGATTTGAAATGTCTAGTTACCAAGAATGAAGAATTAGATCTTTGGCATAGGAGATTAGGACATTCTGAGAGTAAGCTTATTGTTAAACTATCTAAGAACAAGCTAGTTCGGGGACTCCCCACACTTAGTGGTAGTTTAAATTCCTTATGTGGTTCGTGCCAAAAAGGCAAATTTGTTAAAACCTCATTCAAAAGTAAAAATGACGTTTCCACGGCTAGACCACTAGAACTCATTCACATGAATCTGTTTGGTCCCCTTAACACGTGTAGTCTATGTGGCAAACGATACACGTTCGTTCTTATAGATGACTATTCACGTTACTGCTGGACGATCTTTCTTGCAAATAAATCTGACACTTTTAGCGAATTCTCAAATCTTTGCACGAGATTTCAAAACGAGAAAGAGCTAAAAATAAAATGCATTAGATAGGATCATGGAGGTGAGTTTAAGAATGAGAACTTCACAAACTTGTGTGACACCTTAGGGATAAGACACGAATTCTCTGCCCCTCGCACCCTACAACAGAACGAAGCTGTAGAGAGAAAGAACCGGACTCTTCAAGAGTTAGCACGCACAATGCTCGCCGAGTTCGGTTTACCACGATATTTTTGGGCTGAAGAGGTTAACACGACACGCTATGTGATGAACCGAGTCATGCTTTGCCCCCTTATTAAGCGAACTCCGTATGAGCTATATTTTGATAAAAAATCGTCTGTGTCGTATTTTAGGGTCTTCGGTTGCCCATGTTTTGTTCTAAACACTACGGATCACTTAGGGAAATTTGATGAAAAATCTGATCTAGTCATCTTCTTAGGATACTCGAGTACAAGTCGTGCCTATAGGGTCTACAATAGGAGAACCTTAGTTGTTGAAGAATCGGCTCATGTACATTTTGACGAAAATATCTCAACCAAAGTACCTAGGCTGAATGAAGAGGAAATTGATGATGGTGCTCAGTTAGAAGTAAGAAGTGGGGAGAGAGTAGCGTCGGATGTCGTTCCAATTCATGTAGATGAATATAAGCCTCCGAGTACTTTAAATTTCTTGAAAGAGCATCCTCGAGAACTAGTAATAGGAGAGCCCTCTCATGGAGTTAGAACTCGATCTGCACTACATGAATCGTTTTCAAACTTATGTTTTCTATCTGAAATTGAACACAAGAACATCTCGAAAGCCTTAAACGATGAATCATGGTTCTTGGCTATGAATGAGGAGCTGAGTCAATTCGAGAGGAGTAAAGTCTGGGTATTAGTAGAGCGTCCAAATAGTCATCCAGTTATAGGTTTGAAATTGGTGTACAAAAATAAACTTGATGGTGAATCTATGATAACTAGGAATAAAGCTAGGTTGGTGGCACAAGGATACTCTCAGATAGAGGGAGTGGATTTTGAGAAATCATTTGCACCGGTTTCACGTCTTGAGTCCATCTGTATATTTTTGGTGTTTGCAAGTTATAAATAAATGAAATTATATCAAATGGTTGTTAAAAGTGCATTCTTAAATGAATATATCAAGGAAGAAGTGTATGTGGAGCAACCACCCGGATTCAAGAATGCCGCCTACCTGAACCATGAATACAAGTTGGTGAAAGTATTATACGGATTGAAGCAAGCACCCCGTGCTTGGTATGATAGGCTCACGACCTTTTTACTAGAACATGGGTTTAGGATGGGTAGGACGGACATCACTCTCTTTGTGAAAAATGAAAATTTAGATCTAATTATTTTACAAATTTATGTGGATGATATCATTTTTGGGGACACGAATGAAAAGTTATGTGAAGAAATTGTCACCCTAATTCAATCCAAATTCGAAATGAGCCTCGCAGGAGAGCTTACCTATTTCTTAGGATTTCAGATTTCTCAACGCAAAGATTTGCTTGTGCGTTTTGGGTTTGAGAATCTGAAACAAGTCAAAACTCCTATAAGTGCATCTCTTAAATTAGAAAAGGATGAAAGTGGCATTTTCGTTGATCAAACTATGTTTAGAGGTATGATAGGATCATTGCTATATTTGAGAGCCTCTAGACCCGACATCACATTCGCGGTAGATATGTGTGCTAGGTACCAAGCCGACCCTAGAGAGTCACATTTGAAAGCGGTAAAACATATCTTTAGGTATCTTATAGGAACACAAAATCTTGGACTCTGGTACCCAAACACCAACGATTTCACACTTCACGGGTACCCTGACTCTGATTATGCGGGATGTTCACTTGATCGCAAGAGCACAAGTGGTACATGTCATTTCCTAGGCCCTGTACTAGTCTCCTGGTCAAGCCGCAAATAGAACTTGGTTGCACTCTCCACCGCTGAAGCCGAGTATATCTCCTTAGGAAGCTGTTGCGCACAAGCACTATGGATGTCTCAAACGTTAGAAGACTTTGTCCTAACTTATAGGAACGTTACACTTAGGTACGACAACAAGAGTGTCATAAACTTGACAAAAGGAGAATATGAGAGTAAGCTTCATTGGCACCGATGACTAACCAGCTGACATATTCATTAGACCACTCCCAGATGCACGTTTCTCATTCCTTCGACTCGAGCTGGGTGTTTTGGACTTCTCTTCCTCGTCATCGTTTTTTTTTATTGTGTGTTGTTTCTTTCTTTGGTTATTTTTGTCCATGTTTCATTGTCTTTGTTTATTTGTTTGTGTGTTATTTATTTGAGTTCCTTTGTCATTTTTTTAATAAAAAAAACAAAAACACAAACACAAAAAATATATAAAAACCAAAACAAAAAAAACTGTGAATTGATCATATCTTATGGGCACCCATGACCTGAACTTAGGTTATAACAAGTGCATACAATGTTTGAGTTAAGAAGTGTTAATCCGTGTGAGCATTGTCCCCGGTCATGGTGTGTTGAATCTATAGGTGCTTAGTCACTGAGTGCGATGTTACATGTTAGTGTGTGTTGATTATACCTCTAGGTATGTCTGAGGATTTAGATAGGGGAATGACTTCACATTATTCACACATCCCTAGACGGAGCACTAATGTACAAATACTAGGCTTACATGCTATAACTCGTGACATTGCATCTTAAGACGTTAGAAATACTTTGAATAATCAATGTCACGATATATATGTGCGTATATGAAGATCAAAACTTTGGGTCAAGTCTCTAATGCTAAGGTCTTATATATACAAGTTAAAAGTGTATCTATCTAGATGGATAGATTTTGATTGACTCGGGGCTCCTTGAACTCACAAAATATAGAAGAAAATGATAGCTCAAAGCAAACTAAAAAGAAAACTTAAGCTTAGTGCCCCTAGTTCAAGTCTTGGTATGACATAGATAGTTATGTGACATGATTATTCACTCTACTTCTCTTGTGTTAGCATTTTAAAGGATCGAGATAAACATGTGAAATATGATATTTCTACTTGATGTTTTCTCTCGTGTTGATGCTACACGTACACGTCATTACCCTATTTAACGCTTCCATGCATAAGAATTGGACTGAAAGTACACTATATGTTTTTCGCACATAGGTACTAGCACACGATTTCTACTTTTGACGTTTACAATGTTTAAATGTGATTAACCATATAACTCTCGTAGCATTGTATGTTCCTCGTTGTGTGCTTAGTCTACTTTGTGCTATCTAATCCATATAATCTCTGCGAAATGGTTTTTTTATTCGTGTACTTTGCTCTTTTGTTTGTTCATGTGCTTCATCTTCTCTGATTTGCATTTTTTGGGTTATGTTTCTCACTTTTTTGCTTTACTGATTGTGTGCACTGTCTGTTGTTTCTTTCACGCTTATCATATATCCTATTTTTTCCTCCCTCATGACTGTTTGGTCTGGCCCACCCCTTTTGATACTATCAAAGGGGGAGATGAGATTGTTCATGGGTATGATCTCATGTAGGGGGAGCTTGTTTCAATGCGTGCACATACATAGGGGGAGCGTGTAGAATACGTAGGTAGGAGGAGCGTGAGTGTATGAAAGCTATATAGAGAACCTGAAACCTAAAAGTTCAAGATTATGTATTTTTTAATATTCTCTCTATCATGTACTTTGTCATTTATCATGAACGGGATTTGATATTATCAAAAGGGGGAGTTTGTTAGAACCGTTGTTTCACAGTCCCTATGTTTGAGAATATCAAATCTCAGGCTGTATTTGATCACGTCCTGTGTTGATAGAGTGTGCAGGTTGACAGGTTCAAGCAAAGAAAAGAAGTCTCCAATGGATGCTAACGCCGGATGATAAAAGTTACCGTCGGGCGGTAGCCGCGAATTAATAGGACAGAGCTCTCGGGAACCTACCGCTCTGCGCTAGTTCTACCGCCCGCGCTAGCTCGATGAATTAATTGGACAAAGCTCTCGGGATCCTACCGCGCCGGGCGCTAGCATGGTACCACGCCGTAGTAACCCACTCAACGCCCCAAAGCGTTGGGAGCGTTGAGTCAGGCCTACTGCCGGGCGCTAGCATGGTATCGCGTCGCGGTAACCCACTCAACGCCCCAAAGCGTTGAGGGCGTTGAGTCAGGCCTACCGTCGGGCGCTAGCGTGGTACCGCTCCGCGGTAACCCACTCAACGCTCCAAGGCGTTGAGGGCGTTGATTCAGGACTACCGCCGGGCGCTATCTTCTTACCGCGCCGCGCTAGCATTGGAAAAGGGAAAATATTCGTTTTGAATATTTTTCCTAATGTGGAGGACAACTGACACATCAAGCGCACGAACCTACCGTCGGGCGCTATTCTTACCGCCGGTAGTAGCCTATTTTCACGAAGACGTATATAAAGCTGCCTCGGTTTCCGTGCCCATCACTAAAGACGAAAAAGGACAAGTTCGTGCACTCCCGGGTTCGGTCACCTCTTTGTGTTCCGTTCCGATCATTTTCGTCGAAGAAGAAGAAAGTCGTCTCCCTCCCGTTCGCACACGAAGAACTCCGACGATGCAAGATATACATCGACTACGAAGAGCCGACCGGTTGTTATCATACGATGATCTCAAGCACCGGTTGCGGATCGCTCGATGGAGAAATCGTCTAGAGGGAGAACTTAATCTTTTAGACTCTTTACATCTTTATTCTTGTAATCTTCCCTTCTTTTTCTTAATCTTGTGGTGAGGAAAATCTACCGGTGAGGGTCGTCGGAATTCGTGTCGGATTCCGCGGAAAATCGTCACGGTGTAGGGACGTTTAGATCGGTGGATCTAGCGGGGCTCTAAGACCCTTCCTTGTGTGGAGGTGAAGAGACGGCTCAAAGACCTTTCTTGGAGGGAAAGTGAGAGAGCCAACCGATCCGTGGAGCGGGTCGGTATAGAAAACAAAAGAGTTCTTTCTCATCACATTCGATCTCCGACGTCACGGGGATCACAATTTTGTAATTGTCTAAACATTGGTTGTTTTTAATTCTTGCAATGAAATTACATTACTTCTGCTTTATCATCTTTATTTTCTGATGAGATAATTTGTTGCTATTCTTCCGTGGGGTATACAAACGAATCTACACAGGAAATTGAGTTCACAGACTTACCGTCGCGCGTTAGCTGCCTACCGCCCCGCGCTAGCTTCCAGAACTCGAATTTCTGGGGAGAAATAATTTAAATTTACAGTAAACGCTCGAAACCTTATTCACCCCCGCCCCCCTTCTAAGGTTGGTCACGAGATCCAACAAGTTTGTTGAGAAAGTGAACTCGACTAGCTACCAAAGATTGGTGGGAAGACTAATCTGCCTCACATACTCGTCCTGATATCACATATGCAGTTGGGATCCTAAGTAGATACATGCACTCTCCCAAATGAGACATCAGGATGCTGCTATATGGGTGCTTTGTTACCTAAAAAAGTATCGTGGACGTGGAAACATGTTCTCTTAAAACAAACCAAGATGACTGAAAATTCATCACTAGATATTGTTCCTTTAATGGGGGAATCTAGTAACCTGGAAAAATTAGAAACAAAATGTAGTAGCAAGATTCATTGCAGAAGCAAAATACAAATGTCATAAAGAATATGCAAGGGACTATGACTTCAATCTATAATACATGATTTGTGATTACAAGATAGAAATCATATACGACTATATTGTGACAATAAAGTGGCTATCAAAATTGCTCATAATCCCGTTCAACATGACCGAACAAAGCATGTTGAAATTGACAGATATTTTATCAAGTATTACTGGGGAAAGACAATATTTTTCATCGTTCGTTCAATCTCAAGATCAGCTGGCAAATATCTTTACCAAGGGTCTGAGTTGTAACACCTCTCTAAGTTGGGAATGATCGGTATACTCCCTTCTTGAGGGGGAGAGCTGAATTATGAGTTGTATTACAACCCATTGTGAAGGCCCACTATAAATGCCCATGTTTCTCTTTATTGTTTAGTCTCACACCTCTAATATTGGTTTGGTTTCTCCTCTTGTGTATATATAGAGGTGTCATATAATATTTATATTTTAGATTAGAAATAATATTGGTTTCATTTCTCTACTCTTTTATCCTTTTTGTATCATAAAACCGTGTTAGCCATCAAAAAAGCTGATCTTAGATGTAACATCTGTTATCTGACGCGAAATTATTTTAATTGTAGGATCAAGTCGCGACAAATTTTGATCGAGGCAGCGCGTCGTCAAGGTACAATGTTACTATTCCTAAAAATCGCGTCCGTTAATTTGAGAAATGTGTAAATCGTAGTGGTGGTGTAACACATTTTTTTTAGTAGCGACGTGCGGCGAAATTGTTTGTATTCCAAGGTGTTTGTGTGAGTGGGTGTGTCTATAGCAAGTAATAGCGGTAATTAGTGGTAAAGGGGGGGCGGGGGAGGCGGTTGTCAAAAACCGCAAAGCCCGTAAACCTCAGTTCACGGGAGAAAAGAAAACCGCAGCCGAACCCGTGCTTCCCGTCTCCCGACCTTCTCCCGTTCCGCACGTCGCGACCCCCGAGCCGATGCCTCCCGCAAGCCCTAGCCGACGACCGATCCCCCTCCAGAACCCCTCACCGACCTCTCCTCTTTCCTCTACGGGCGCCGGTGGGTGTTCCTTTTCCTTCCTTGGCTGTGGAAGAACCGATTTCAACCCTAACCGGTGGAAGTTGAACGTTTTGGTTCCGGTGAGTTTTATTTCTCTCTTATCTCCATTCTTTCATGAAAATCCTTCGATTTGGAAGTTAAACTAAACTAGGTTTTCATCCTATTGCTCTAATTAGGTTTTGGAGTACAGAATCCACCGCGATTTTGGAGTTGGGCGCATTGAGAGCTTCAATCACTCAACGTAAAGGTAATACGCTATGTTAGCTGTTAATTTTGGATTATCCTAGCATTTTGGAAATTTTCTCAACGATAACCCTAAGGGGAAAATGCGAGATTTAGGTGTTGCTTGGTTTGCAGATTTGTGGTGGCCTCGAGACAAGGCTTCGGAAGTCCGCAGTAGTCAGATTTTTCCCATCGGAAGAGAAAATGTCGCCGCGCAGAGTGTACGAGCGCCGCACCACTACGGTAAGGAAGTCTAATTCTTGTTAGTTAGACATAGCAAGAAAAGTATTTTGTATATGCATGTGTAGGCTTTGTACAAATATCATGACCATGCATAGAAATATATGATGGTAGGAAAACGGTCGCGGAAAATGTGTAGGATGATACCCTTCTCCAAGACCAAAGTAATCAGATCCTGAACAGTAACATTAGGTACGAAACCTTTACCCGCGTACATAGGCTTAGAATTTGTCCAACCAAGGGCGTGAATGACCCTTCTAGTCAACCACAAGAAAGTCAAGGGTCGCTCAGTAGTACACTAAAAGAGATGTCCCAAGCAGAGTAGCATCAGACCAAAAAGGTCGGTAAGCACACATAAGTCTTTTTGTGCTAGGTAGAGGCGCGTTACCTTTCTCATAAGGCATATGGTACCCTATGAACAATACAGTCTTGGGAGTTGACTTCTCTTTGAGATAGTTAGCAGATTCGAGATCGTGTCCGCGCGACACTAGAACAATTGAGTTCGTCAGATGGTCTCGGGTCGTCAGTTTCAGATGCGCGTTAGGAGCTACTCTGCCTAGAGCCTTCCAAGTAGATGTGCATGCTAGAAACCGCCTAGAACTCAAGTATATACCTGACGTGAGACAGTACACTAGTTAGTGAACGCCGGGACTTGGGAAAATATAATGAGAGCTCATGAACGTAGAACGAGTAGGTCTATTGACCAGGGAGCATAGTAAACGCATTCATATCATAGGATAAAGATTTTAATGAACAAAACCATTTTTTTCAAAAGACATGCATTCATTATTTAAGAAAAAAATTTTAGTATCACTAGGAGTTATTTTTCCTTACTCTGACCCCCCGTGGGCAATGTTTTTACAGATGATCCAGGTGGGAAACTTTGCCTAGGATGAGCGTTAAGTGGAGTCAGTTTGTAGTTGTTTTCACTTTCAGTTTTCTCTTTTTCAGTATATATTTGTAAATGTGGACAATGTACCTTGTTAATATTTTATATGCCTTGTATCAGACTTATTATATTATTTCAGAATTTCAGTCATTTCACTTCTATTCATGTTTAGTGGCTCTGTGAATCCAGATATCAAGTACGTGGTTACCCTTAGTTTACTTTCTTATTTTTCGTTGTAAGTTTTTTAAAAATTTTAGTAGTTCTACTTTATACCTGCTGTGTATTAGTTTTGATATTGTTTCTTAGTTCTCTTTATATCGCTGACCCGTCTGGATGACTGATTATTGTAAAAATGGGAAGTGGTGTTACAAATTGGTATCAAAGCGAGGTTTAGGATCCCTGGACACAAGAAAGATTCACAGAGTCATATGAATGTGTAAGAGTAAACTCTTGTTAGTAGAGTATTTAAGTTGCGTTTAAGCGCTAGTTTTCGCAAGAGTACGAAATAAATTGCTAAGTCAGATTTCTCAGATGCATGGTAGATAATTATATATTTTTTTTATGTTCTATCAGGCACCACGAGTCAGTGAACCGGGTGAATCTTCACGTCAAGACCCTGTTCCTAACGCGACTATGGGAGATGCTATCGTGCCACAGGTGCCACCAGTTCCAGCAGCTCTAGAGGGCACTGACATAGCATCTCAGATTGCCAAGGCGGTTACTGTTGCCTTGATGGAGTTTCAGAGAGGACTGGCTGCAGGGTTTCCAGCTCCAGTACAAGTATCAGCCCCTGCACCAGCTCCTGCCCCAGCACCCGTGGAGATGGCCCTAGAGCGCTATTTGAGGAACTTTAGAGAGCTTCAATCCTCGAACTGCAGTGGGGATGAGACCTCGATGGACACAGATGATTGGATAACAAACACCAGAGACCTGTTGGACGTTTTGGAGTGCCCAGAGAACAAGAAGGTTCCTCTGGTAGTTTTCCTTCTTCGATGTGAGACAAAGGTCTGGTGGGACAAGTACCGGGCAGATGATCCTGCAGGTAAATTGTTGTGAAATTCCTTTTATTTTTTGGAAGTGATAAGTTTTTTTTATATAGTATGACCATACTTTTGGCCAGGTCGTACATCAGACATGTTTACGTGGTGCGAATTTTCTAGAGCCCTTGCAAGTTGGTTCGTGCCTCCTTCCGCACGACGAGGTCTACAGGAGAAATATCTTAGGCTTTTTCAGGGGGACATGACCGTTGCTGAGTATGAGCGAGAGCTTACCTATCTGGCTCGATATGCGGGCGTGATGCAGGGAGATCAGGCTGATAAGTGCAGCCGTTTTGTGGATGGTTTGCGTGACACGTTGAGCCGGCCGTTGATGACCATGGTCAATGCTGACTACAGGAGCTTAGTGGATACGGCTCGCAGGCTGGAGGCTGATCAGCAGAAAGTTCAGAGGCGAAGTAGTTTCCGTAAGAAGCGATCTCAGGATTCGCATCAGCCGCAACAGAGCAGAAATGACCAAAGGAAGAATTGGAACAAGAAGCAGAAGCCTGATGCAAAGAAGAGTGGTCAGTCTGGAGACAGTTAAAGGTTTATGAGAGGAACTATCTCGTGCATGACTTGGAGCTTGCAGCAGTCATACATGCTCTGAAGATATGAAGCCACTCTCTATGGTGTTCGTTGCGAGATCTTCACTGATCATAAGAGCCTCAAGTATATCTTTGATCAGCGGGAGCTCAATTTGATGCAGCGCAGATGGTTAGAGTTTCTATCAGACTACGACGTAGACATTCAGTACCATCAAGGAAAGACGAACATTGTAGCTGATGCCCTCAGCCGTAGAGGTTAGTGTTTCTTCCTTCTCACTCAGCAGGAGGAGTTAGTGCAGGAACTGGAGAGACTGGACATCACCGTTGTGCCACGCTGTAGTTTTGGTTCTGCAAGGTTGAGTTGGATGGAGAGCACCCGCGACATTAAGGATAGAATCAGGACAGCTCTACCTTGGATCCGAAGATGACAGAGATTTGGATCTCAGTGTAGACGGGTCAGAAGGAGAGATTCACTCTTCAAGATGATTTATTATTATTTGATGGCAGGGTGCGATGTTAGCCACCTTCGCGAGGACATTCTATTTGAGGCACACAATTCCAGATATTCTATACATCCGGGTAGCACGAAGATGTATGTCGATCTCAAGAAGGTAGTCTGGTGGACAGACTTGAAAAGTGATGTTGCAGATTATGTAGGGAAGTGCGAGACGTGCAAGTTAGTTAAAGCCGAGTGTCAAAGGCCTGGAGGCAAGTTGCAGCCACTTCCCATTCCCGAGTGGACTTTTGAGGATATATACATGGACTTCATCCATGGTCTGTCGAGATCTCAGAGTGAGAATGATTCTTTGTGGGTTATAATAGATCGACTTTCTAAGCTCGCTCATTTCATTCCTCTTAAGAAGACAGATCAGGGTTCCGGATTAGCACAGTTATATATATACGAGATAGTTCGACTTCACGGTGTTCCCAAAACTATAGTTTCAGACCTAGATGACAGATTTACCTCGAGGGAGTGGAGATACGTTCAGGAGCGGTTGGGTACCAGATTACATTTCAGCACCGCATTTCATCCCCAAACTGATGAACAGACTGAGCGCACAAATAAGACTTTGGAGGATCTGCTACGGATGTGCATTTTGGACTTTGGAGGAAAGTGAGAGAAATATGTTACTCTTGTGGAGTTCTCCTACAATAACAGTTTTCAGACAAGTATTGGAATGACACCGTTCGAGGCCCTCTATGGTAGACGTTGTCAGACACCGTTGTGTTGGGCTGAAAGTGTGGAAAGATCTACCGTCAGGGAGTCATGGATTGTTAAGACCACTGACAGAATCAAGCTCATTCAAGAGCTCATGAAGACAGTTCAGGATCGTCAGGCCAAGTATCATGATCAGAAGCACAGGTCATTAGAATTCAGAGTTGGAGACTACGTTTATTTAAAGGTCAGACCAGTCCGAGGAGTCTCTAGAATAAAGCGGATGAAAAAGCTGAGCCCCAGATTCGTTGGTCCTTTTGAGATACTGGAAAGAGTTGGTGAGGTTGCTTATAGGTTGGCCTTACCTGAGGAAATGAGTGGTGTACATGATGTATTCCACGTCTCCTATCTGAGGAGAGCAGTCAGATATTCCAGCCAGATAATCAGTACCGAGGAAGCACCAATCGAGACAGATCTTAGTATTGAGGTTAGACCCGTCAGAATCGTGTATTCAAGGATACAGAAGCTCAGGAATAGAGAGATTCACATGGTCAAAGTCCTTTGGATGAATTGTCGCCGCTCAGAGTATACTTGGGAGCGAGAGGATGAGCTTATGAGCAATGCAGACTATTCTTTCCTCTTCGATTCAGGTATGGTTACATTTTTCGAGGACGAAAATTTTTGTTAGGAGGGGAGATTTGTAACATCTGTTATCTAACGCGAAATTATTTTAATTGTAGAATCAAGTCGCGACGAATTTTGATCGAGACAGCGCGTCGTCAAGGTACAATGTTACTATTCCTAAAGATCGCATTCGTTAATTTGAGAAATATGTAAATCGTAGTGGTGGTGTAACACATTTTTTAGTAGCGATGTGCGGCGAAATTGTTTGTATTCCAAGGTGTTTGTGTGAATGGGTGTGCCTATAGCAAGTAATAACGGTAATTAGTGGTAAAAGGGGGGGGGGAAGGCGGTTATCAAAAACTGCAAAGCCCGTGACTTTAATCTCGTAAACCTCAGTTCACGGGAGAAAAGAAAACTGCAGCCGAAAATCGCGTCGGCTCGAGCGTCGCGGCGTGCGGAACGGGAGAAGGTCGGGAGACGGGAAGCACGGGTTTGGCTTTCCTCTACGGGCGCCGGTGGGTGTTCCTTTTCCTTCCTTGGCCGTGGAAGAACCGATTTCAACCCTAACCGGTGGAAGTTGAAAGTTTTGGTTCCGGTGAGTTTTATTTCTCTCTTATCTTCATTCCTTCATGGAAATCCTTCAATTTGTAAGTTAAACTAAACTATGTTTTCATCTTATTGCTCTAATTAGATTTTGGAGTACGGAATCCACCGCGATTTTGGAGTTGGGCGCATTGAGAGCCTCAATCACTCTACGTAAAGGTAATACGCTATGTTAGCCGTTGATTTTGGATTACCCTAGCATATTGAAATTTTTCTCAACGATAACCCTAAGGGGAAAATGCGAGATTTAGGTGTTGCTTGGTTTGCAGATTTGTGGTGGGCTCGAGACAAGGCTTCGGAAGTCCGCAATAGACAGATTTTTCTCATCGGAAGAGAAAATGTCGTCGCGTAGAGTGTACGAGCGCCACACCACTACGGTAAGGAAGCTTAATTCCTGTTAGTTAGACATAGTAAGAAAAGTATTTTGTATACGCATGCGTATGCTTTGTACAAATATCATGACCATGCATAAAAAAGTGTGGTGGTAGGAAAACGATCGTGGAAAATGTGTAGGATGACACCCTTCTCCAAGATCAAAGTAATCAGATCATGAACAGTAACATTAGGTACGAAACCTTTACCCGCGTACATAGGCTTGGAATTTGTCCAATCAAGGGCGTGAATGCCTCTTCTAGTCGACCACGAGAAAGTCAAGGGTCGCTCAGTAGTACACTAAAAGAGATGTCCCAAGCAGAGTAGCATCAGACCAAAAAGGTCGGTAAGCACACAAAAGTCTTTTCGTGTTAGGTAGAGGCGCGCTACCTTTCTCATAAGACATATGGTACCCTATGAGCAGTACAATCTTGTGAGTTGACTTCCTTTTGAGACAATTAGCAGATTCGAGATCATGTCCGCGCGACACTAGAACAATTGAGTTCGTCAGATAGTCTCGGGTCGTCATTTTCAAATGCGCGTTAGGAGCTACTCTGCCTAGAGCCTTCCAAGTAGATGTACAGGCTAGAAAACGCCTAGAACTCAAGTATGGACCTGACGTGAGACAGTACACTAGTTAGTGAACGCCGAGACTTGAGAAAATATAATGAGAGCTCATGAACGTAGAACGAGTAGGTCTGTTGATCAGAGAGCATAGTAAACGCATGCATATCATAACATAAAGATTTTAATGAACAAAACCATTTTTTCAAAAGGCATGCATTCATTATTTAAGAAAAAGTTTTTAGTGTCACTAGGAGGAGTTATTTTTCCTTACTCTGACCCCCGTGGGCAATGTTTTTACAGGTGATCCGGGTGGGAAACTTCGCTTAGAATGAGCGTTAAGTGAAGTCAGTTTGTAGTTGCTTCCACTTCCAGTTTTCTCTTTTTCAGCATATATTTGTAAATGTGGACAATGTACATTGTTATTGTTTTATATGTCTTGTATCAGATTTATTATATTATTTCAGAATTTCAGTCATTTCACTTCTATTCATGTTTAATGACTCTATAAATCCAGATATCAGGTACTTGTTACCCTTAGTTTACTTTCTTAGCTTCTGTTGTAAGTTTTTTAAAATTTTTACTAGCTTCTACTTTATACCTGCTGTGTACTAGTTTTGATACTGTTTTCTAGTTCTCTTTATATCGCTGACCCGATCGGATGGTTGATTATTGTAAAACTGGGAAGAGGTGTTACATTAGATGCATAATCAAAGAATCTACATATAGTTTCAATTACTATAGTGACGATAATATTTATCTAAGGTAGAAAAGCATCATCATCATCATTAGTCTCTTCCTAATTATTTAGTGTTAGATTCATCAATCCTCATTCTCCCTCATTTCCGCACAATATTTAATGACAAAAAAACATTGAAATTTAATTTTCCGACAATCAAAAAAAATACTGATTGTGATACTTATCAACTTGGATAGCTATATCATATTGGGCATAAAACTTGTTGCAGTGCCCTTGTTAGATGCATGATATAGGGTCTGTTTGTTTGGGCGTGTTTTTGCTACGTCTTCATTGTGAGAAAAACGCCGCCGCTCTTTTAAAACCCTTTGATAAACTCAGTCCCACTGTCACCGCTTAAACATTCTATTTGAGGCCTTTTTTGAGGTTGTAGCCACGCCCTCCATCTTCCCCCACTCCATTCCCATCACTTTGATTCCCGCCGCTCCCACTCCCACCGCTCAAACAAACAGACTCGTAGATTTCATCATTTCAGGGTGCATAAAATGATACTTGTTTGTTGAACATAGTTCTACAAGCTTATCTTTTTTTTTTTTTTCAAATTTGTGTAAAGGTGGTTCACTTCAAAGCTTGACTGATCTTGTTTGTTTTACAGGGTGAAGAATATAAATTATTTTGGCCGGATCAGCCTGAGTTTGTGCGGATGGCTGCTCGTTTTGGCACCACAGTTGTCCCATTTGGGGTTGTTGGAGAAGATGATATATTAGAGGCAAGTATTTGGTCTTTTAGTTGCAGCCACAACAATCACTTGGAAAAAATATATTGAATTTGACACTGTATTCTTTCTAAACCGAGTTCTTTAATTATTATGATTATTTAACATGTTCTCTTCTCATGTTTTTATATTCACATTGCAACTCTGAACATTTCTTCATTTTGGTTGATTTGATTCAGATGTACGTTGTTGATCAGTAACACTTCCTGCGGTTTGATATTTGCGTTGCACCAGAGTTACTATATTCTTCTTCATAACATCAAATTAGATAAAGCATTTGTCTATACCTTTTTTTTCAATATTAATGAGAAAAATATTTAAAATTGGCATGAATGTTCTTAAAATAGTTGAAGTAATAAACTCCGTTCAATGCGTCATGATTAGTTTAAGTGTATTGTAAGTAAGTTCAAGCGATAAGATCATATGGTGTTGACTAGAACTCTAATGATACACGGGATTAGGGATTTAGTGAAAGTAATGTATAAATATTAAAAAAATTGGTTATCTCTTTTAGCTAGCGTTAGATAATGCGTTGTCCCAGACTGCTAGTTCATGGCGCAGACGTGACCATCAATTTATGCACAGACAATTCAGTGGAGCCGCATGGTGGTGTGGTAAGGCTTTGAATGGGTCAAAGACTTGGGTGTGGGAGCCCTTGGCACAATTATGACTCCATACTCAAAATGCTCATGCACAAAGTGAGCATGAAAAAAGTAGACTTAAGCGCAATCATGATATTCTATGGTGCAGAAGGGTGCGGAAATCTCCAGAACACTGAAGAGAAATCTTGACGATGGTAGAAGATTTTAGAATAATGTAGAATCTTCTGGGAGATTTTATAGTCATTGAAAATGTTTTAGAATATTATGAAATTTTGTAGAGATTTCTAGAATATACTAGAAGAGTATAGAATATTCTAGAAGATCGTAGAATAGTCTAGAATATTCTATAAGAGTGAAATAGTTTAGAATATTTTAGAAGAGTGTGGAACCTTCTACAGAACTTTAGGTTTGTGTAGAGATTTCTAGAATGATGTGAATTTTTGTAGAAGTAGAGAGTATTCTAGAATAGTCTAGAGTACTCTTGAATGTTGTAGAAAAGTATGGAGGCTTGTACATAGCTATGAGATAAGTGTAGAAGAGTTTAGAAGAGTCTAGAGTAAAGACTTTCTAGAGTCTTCCTTGGTTGGAGGGAAAACCCCTTGTAGGCTGTAGAAATGGAGAAAGCCAACCTTGTATATATGTCCACTTGGTACAAATACAATGAATGAGTACATATATATAGATGAGAGAAAGAGAGAGGAAAGTCCTATACACAATGTGGGACTAAAGAGAGGAGAGAAAAACAATAAATGTTATACAAATGGGCCTAGTTTAAGTGGGCTTTTCCAACACTCCCCCGCAAGCTGGAGCGTATAGGTCATATGCACCCAGCTTGGATAAACACTGGTAGAACAGAGTACTTGATAAGGCCTTTGTGAGGATGTCGGCAACTTGATCAGTTCCTGGAACATGCTTCAATTCAAGTTTCTTCAATTGAACCTTCTCACGAACAAAGTGACAGTCAACTTCGATATGTTTTGTGCTCTCATGAAACACCGGATTCTTTGCGATGTGTATGGCGGCTTGACTATCACAAAATAGAACAGCATAGGAGGGGAGTTTTACTCCCAGGTCAGTAAGGAGACTTTCAAGCCATGTGAGTTCTGAGACAACCGAGGCCATCGATCGGTATTCAGCTTCTGCAGAGGAACGGGCTACCACAGCTTGTTTCTTACTCTTCCACGTAATAAGATGACCACCAAAATAAGTACAGAACCCACTAGTTGACCTTCGATCGTCCAGGGAACCCGCATAGTCGGCATCAGAATAGGCAACCAATGCGGGAGCAGAGTCAGAGGTTTTGTAAACCAGCCCTTGACCCGGAGCTCCCTTAAGGTATCGAAGAATCCGTTCAACCGCTTGGAGATGAGAAGCCCGGGGGGCATGCATGAACCGACTGACAACCCCAACTGCAAACGATATATCCGGCCTCGTGACTGTTAGCTAGATCAACTTTCCCACAAGGCATCGATAGTATTCCGGGTTCGGAAGCAAATCGCCATCCGAAGCATGAGCGCATAGTTTGTGATTTGCCTCCATCGGGGTACAAGCTGGCTTGCAACCAGACTGACCAGCATCTTTGAGAAGATCGAGACAGTACTTTCGTTGGGAGAGCACCAACCCGTCCGGCCGTCGGGCGATCTCGAGACCAAGGAAGTAGCGAAGTTTCCCCAGTTCTTTAGTCTGAAAAACAGTGCTCAGATGTTGTTTGACGTCTTGAATCTCCTTTGAGTCATCCCCAGTGAGAAGGATGTCATCAACATAAACCAACAGAAGGACGGTGCCAGTGGCCCGGTGTCGGGTAAAAAGGGAGAAATCTGCAGAACTCCGAGTGAACCCCATGTCCCGAACCACCTTGCTAAACTTGTCAAACCACGCCAGAGGGGACTGTTTGAGACCATAAATTGACTTTTTGAGAAGACATACCCGAGACTCCCCCGTGATCTCAAACCCGGGCGGTTGGCGCATGTAGACGGTTTCCTGAAGGTCGCCATGCAAAAAGGCGTTCTTGATATCGAGCTGATGAAGGGGCCAGTGGCGGTGCACCGCGACGGAGAGAAGAACGCGGACAGTGGTAAGCTTGGCCACCGGAGAGAAGGTTTCCTCATAGTCGAGGCCCTCCTGTTGTGTGAAGCCACGGGCCACAAGACGGGCCTTCAGTCGGGCAATAGTTCCATCCAGAGCATGCTTGATGACGAACACCCATTTACACCCAACAGGGTGCTGACCGGGAGGTAAGGGAACCAAGACTCAGGTCTGGTTGGCCCAGAGGGCCATCATTTCTTCGTCCATGGCAGCCCGCCAGCCAGGATGGTGAAGCGCCTCCTGCAAAGAGTTAGGGACCGAAACAGAGGATAATGAGGTGGCAAAGTGAAGAAGAGAGGGAGAGAGGCGATGGAGAGAGACGTAATTCGCCATTGGATGAGCGGTAGAGACGGGAGCCGGAGCAGCAGGGAGCAGAGCACCAGAGGGCGAAGCCGACTGCAGAGGGGCTACGTGATGAGGAGAGCGACGAGAATAGACCCGGATAACCGGTGGTGGTGGACGGACAGGAGGTAGGGAAGGCAGAGAGGATGAGGAGTGAGGAGCAGGAATGACAGGACGAACGACGGGATCTGGACTCAGAGCGATATCGAGAGCAGGGAAGAATGGAATATCTTCACAGAAAGTCACGTCAGCCGAGACAGTAACCTTGCGGGTAGCAGGCGAATAACATACATAACCCTTCTGAGTGCACGAGTACCCCACAAAGATATGCTTGGTGGCACGAGGGTCCAATTTGTCCGTGGAGGGACCGAGGTGATGAACGTAGCAGGTACACCCAAACACCCGTGGAGGAACGGGAAAAGGCAGAGTTGTGGGAAAGAGGAGGCTGAAGGGAGTAACATACTGGAGGACGGAAGACGGGAGGCGGTTGATGAGAAAGCAAGCCGTGGAGAGCGCGTAGTTCCAATATGGTTTGGGAACCTGCATTTGAAGCATAAGGGAGCGAGCGACATCAAGAAGGTGACGATTCTTGCGCTCGGCGACACCATTCTGTTGTGGAGTGTACGGACACGAGGTTTGGTGAAGAATGCCGAACTCAGAGCAGAGAGTGGCAAAGGTATGGCTGGTGTACTCCCGCGCATTGTCAGTACGAATAGTGCGAATAGGCGCAGAGAACTGAGTGCGAGTCTCAAGTATGAAAGCCCGGAATATGCGGGGAAGTTCAGAGCGATCCCGAAGGAGATATAACCACGTCATGCGAGAGTAATCATCAATAAAAGTAAGAAAATACCGATAGGCAGAAATACTAGTAAATTTGTACGGACCTCATATATCGGAGTGTACTAAAATAAAAGGAGCGGAGCTCCGAGTACAATGAGGAGGGAACGATGAACGGGGCTGTTTGCCCAAAATACATGTGTCGCAGCGAAAAGCAGGGAGAGTAACATCAGGAAGAGCCTTCCGGAGGACTGGAAGAGGAGCATGTCCCAGACGGCGATGCCAATCCGAAGAGGAGATAGATGCGAGGACAGTGGGAGAGTCGTCAAGAAGATAGAGCTCATTCTGCAACCGTCCTCTACCAATGATAGTCCGCGTCTGCTGATCCTGTATGAGAAAAGAAGAAGAAGTAAATGTCACGGAGTAATTAGAATCAGTAGTAAGGCGACCAACAGACAGTAAATTGAAAGGAGAGCGCGAAACATGTAGAGCCGAGCGCGGGATGAGAGAAGAGGTGAGTGAAATATCAGCACATCCAGAGACTGAAACCGATGGCCCATTAGCGACAGTAATGTACTTTGGGTGAGGTGAAGACAAGTACTGAGGTGGCCTAACAGAGGTGATATGATGAGTGGCACCAGAATCAAGGATCCAGCGCGTGTCAGAGGATAGACAGGCGATACCTTCATTGGAGATAGAGGCAGCAGAGGCAACCGAGGCAGGCGGATGGCTGAGCAGGCCATGAAGATGCTGGAGCTGAAGACGAACCTCGTCGAGATCAGTACGAGGGGAAGCAGAGTCGGTAGTAGCAGCAGAGGCTTGCGGACGAGGAGGTCGGCCATGTTTGCGATAGCATGTGGCCTCAAGATGTCCATCTTTACCGCAGAACGAGCACTTAGGCCTAGACCGGCCACCCCGACCCCGGCCGCGAGAGTCAGAGCGGCCGCCACGGGCAGAAAAGGGGAGAGGCAATAAGGGAGCTGGTGCCTGTTGAACAAGGGCCGGAGAAGGAAGTCCGGGCACATCCAGAGGCGGGGAGACTTTGAGAAGCATTGAGCACACATCGGAAAAATATGGTGTAACGGTAGAGGAGAGGATGTGAGCCCGGACACTGTGAAGATGAGGCGGTACCCGGGCCATCATCATGGCGATACCCACAGCTTCCTTTTGGGTACGTTGGGCAGCAAGATCTAAAGTCGGAGGTTGATGGTGGATCCAAGCCTCAACCAGAGACCGGGCCTGAGCAACAAAGGATGTCAGGTCGGTTGCGTCACTGCTATCAAGGGCCTGGAGAGCAGTGATGATGTCATATAGATGGTGGAGACTATCCTTGCCAGAGTAGAGGGTGTGGAGCTCGTCCCACATGCCTTTGGCCGTCTCATGATACATGGTCAGGCGATAAGATTCGCCATCAAGAGAGTTGAGAAGCCAAGTCTGCACACGACCATCATTGCGTAACCATTCCTCAGTAGGGTTACCGATAACGGTCTGAGTCAAGTGATGAAGGAACCCCTTTGACTGCAGGACACGGCAAACCGAGTGTGCCCATTCCACAAAGTTCTTCTTGCCAGTGAGAGAAATTGTAGTAATCCGAAGCTCATCGCGGACTTCCTGGAGAGAGGCCGGGCGTTCAGAAGGAGGAACTGCCGTGCCGACAGAGTCCGCAGATGTAGACATGGGGGCGACCTGGAGGAGAGGAAGCGGGAAGACAACGGACTGGATGAGGCTGCGACGAGCTGGAGGAGGCCGCGGCGGACTGGAGGAGGCAGCGGTGAGCACAGACACGCTCAGCAAGGAGCGGGCTATGAGAGGCCGCGGCGGATTGAATAGGCCGAGGCGGACTGGATCAGACCGCGGCGGACGGGATCAGACCGCGGCGGATTGTAGCGGGCTAAGAAGAGAGGACAAGCCGGGGAAGCACGGCACGTCGCGGGAACAAGAGAGCGACCGCAGCGGGCTGGACCAGTCCGCAAGACTGAAAAAAAAACGCAGAGAGGCGAGCCCGCGGCGGACAGGGAAAAGAACTTGGCCGCCTGAAGAGGAAGGAGAGCAGCCGCAGGCAGGAGAGAAGTGCGGACAGAAGGAGGCCGCCGCGCTTACGGCGGACGAAAGAGAGCAAGAAGAGGAGGCGAATACCGAGTTCGCAGCGGACAGAAGGAGACCGCGGAGCTAGGGATCGAGTTCGCCGAGGTCGCGCCGGACAAGAAGAGGCCGCAGCGGACTATGGGAAGCAGTGGACCCCACAGGATCAGAGAGAGAGATATAAAGAAGAGCCAGAAGAGGAGGGAAGAGGAGGGAAGAGGAGTGGTTCCACGGGATGAGAGGAAGCGGTTTGGACAAGGGAGGCCGCAGGGGTGATGCGACTAGGAGGCGCGGACACACACACGCAGGCCGCAGAGACCGCAGGCCGCAGGGCGGATAGGAAAGGGAGTCCGCAGGAGTCCGGAACCTGGCTCTGATACCATGTAGAAATGGAGAAAGCCAACCTTGTATATATGTCCACTTGGTACAAATACAATGAATGAGTACATATATATAGATGAGAGAAAGAGAGAGAAAAGTCCTATACACAATGTGGGACTAAAGAGAGGAGAGAAAAACAATAAATGCTATACAAATGGGCCTAGTTTAAGTGGGCTTTTCCAACAGAGGCTATAAAAGGGCATGGTCATTTGGGCCAAGCAATCTGAGAAGTCATCAAAGAGTTGTAAAGCTTTGAAGTTATGAATAAAAGTTTGAGTGTTCTTGAGTATCCCCCCATCTCTATCATATACTTGTGTGTGTGCGCACATATAATTCTACTGCTAAAGAAGAGGTGAAGATTGACTTAGCTGTTACGAAGGGCAAAAATGGAGCTAAAGTCGCACAGATCAAGGTTCGAGTGCGGTCCAGCGTTGTGTCCGTGACAGTTGGTATCGAAGAGAGGTTTGACCAAGGTAGGAGAATTTTAGCAAGGTTCAACCAATTGCAGGTAAGCTCGTCACCAATTGCATGAGCGATATGGAGTTTGCCACAACTATCGTCCAAGTGAGGGGAGAGGACACATCTGAGTGCATAAGGGAGCCAAAATTTGAGGATGTCCAAAGAGAGATGCATGATGTTCTTGATGCTGAGGCTAGTAAACTCTTAAACAAGAGGGAATCCCTACTAGCCATATTGGAAGCCAAAAATCGATAGAAAGGGGAAAGCGATGTGTGGAGCACAACACTTTATTATAAAGGTAAAATCATCTACCCGAAGTGGTTTAAGGGTCTTGGAACTACAAGAGTAGTTGATGATTTCGTGGAGAGCTTGGAGCGACAATTTTACGCAAATATGATCACCAATGAGGCAACACAGATAAGAACCACTCGATTTTGCTTGGTAAGATAAGTTTCACGATGGTGGCTTGATGTGCGAAAGAGGGAAACCATTAAGACTTGGGAGGATTTCAAGAGTGAACGTAAACATCAATTTGATCCCAGGTTTTTAA
The DNA here is from genome assembly GCA_039583875.1 of Platanthera guangdongensis. Taxonomy (NCBI): domain Eukaryota; kingdom Viridiplantae; phylum Streptophyta; class Magnoliopsida; order Asparagales; family Orchidaceae; genus Platanthera; species Platanthera guangdongensis. The sequence goes on from CM077151.1 coordinate 48,623,734, forward strand.
ATGAGAAGAAGGTGGTGATGCCAAAACAATGTTAGATGCAACAAGAGTCATAGATGGAGGGATTGCCCAATGCAGACTACTCGTAAGTAGGCATCCTTATTTTACAAAGGAGGCCACGATATAGAAAGTTGTCCAACCGCGCAATGATTCATGGCAACTAAAGAAGACAACAACAACCACACTATCATTATTAAACTTGTCGAGGATGAGGAATCCATTAGTGAAGGTGTGGTGGCTCATGTTCCTTGTAAGTTAAGGGGCAGTCTACACACCTAGAGGAGGGGGTGAATAAGTGTTTGCACTTTTTGAATTTTTTGCGGAATTAAAAGATTAAAGATAGCACAATCAAATACACTGCACAAGGACACAATAATTTATAGTGGTTCCCCAAGATGCGTACATCCACTTTCCCCCTCCCTTATCTAGCAGTCTGCTAGCCTCAACAATCTCCTCCAAAACTCAGATCTCCCGATCTTACAACTTAGAGTCCAAGACTCCTATCTCAGGAACACACATAGTTCCCTACTTCAAAACCACAATCACAGGACCCTACCTCAGATTCTATCCTAGAATCTTACAACTCAGATCCACAGTTGGAATCCTACCTCAGGTTCCAAAACAGAACCCTACACTCAGGTCTCACAGGAACCTGCTCTCAGATTTCAATTGAAATCCTATATAAAAGTTTAATAGTTTGTTACAAGATTTTCTTAGACTCAATAAGATAGATCTTGGAATTCCTTGAGTCTTCTTGAAGCATGATGAAGAGTGGCTTCGACTTTATCTTTTGGCAGAGGACTTGAGAAAAGATGCTTCGGTGAAAATGTCTTCCTTTGCGCCTCAAAAGATCTTCCTGCTTGTTGTTAGTTGAGAAAGCTTTGAGAAATTCAGCAAGCCTGAATCGATTAGATCTTGAGAAGAATGAGAGAATCTGCTTTAATTGATTTCTTTTCCAACCTCGAGCTTTCAGATGAAAGAGCACTTAGGAATAGAATGACGGCGGAAAGCCCTTCTCTAATTTTTTGATCGATTAAGGTTAGCTTTTTCATATAGTCGATGATGACAAAAGTTCCATATAACCGACTCCACTATAGTGGGATAAAGGCTTGAGTATTGTTATATGGTTAGCTTTTCACATTTTTTTCCTTTTTATATGACTGAAATCCTTAACAGTCGAATCCAAGCTATCTCTATGTCCGAAATTTGTTTCCTTAAACGACTGATCTGATGTACTTAGGCATTAGTGAGATTATGACAAAAGATAGGGCATAATGGCGAGAAAGGATCCATATAGCCGACCCCACTATAGTGGGATAAAGGCTTGAGTGTTGTTGTTTGTAAAGGACTGATCTGATTAGCTCAATCGGCGGCGGAAATAAATTGAATATCGTCAAAACTTCGCGTCTGGACAAATGTAAACGTGTCTGATCGATCGACTAGATGTCTAATCGAATGGCTAGATGTCTAGTCGAATCGCTTGACGTCTGCCAGAATTTTAACTTAGAATATATTTTTCCAGAAGCTTGCAGTCGACTGACCTCTTCAGTACTTTATCTAGTCGAATGTTGATCATCTAGACGAATGAGATTGTTCATTCCTCTTGACAGTACAATCTGGACAATTCTGAACTTAACACACATTTTCACGTATACTGCTTCTTCTCCCTGTCTGGTCGACTGGTTCTAGTCGAATGATCATATGTCCAGTCGAATTTGAACTTAGCCAAATACTTCTTCCTTCAAGACTTCCAGTCGTTCTGCTTTAAGGGACATCTAGTCGAATTTATACTTAGAGTTTTTACATTTCAAGTACATCAGCTCGAATCGTCTTGATTCTTCTGCTCGATCAGTTAGATTGTCTAACCGATCGACTAGATGTCTAGTCGAATTTTGACTTAAATTTTTTTTTATCTTTTTTTATTTAAATCATTTGCACTACCCAATCTTTTAGACTTTATTTACTGATCTTTTCTGAGTAAGTATCGAGTCCAACATAGTCTAGATCTTAGGTCGACATGGTGTTTTGCCTAATGAGAGATTACATTGACAAAACTATGTCTAATGACACTAAGTCTAGTCATATATTGGGCTTGAACTATCAAGTACCTGAAAACAACGCAACTAAAGCATACTCATCAAATACATTGTGTGTTCATCTGTACTGTGATGACTCTTTTAAATCAGAAACATTGTGGGCAATTTTCCCAACATTTCTGATGATGATAATGAATTGGGGAGCCAAAGAATGTCTCTCTTAAAAGAACTCAACATTGAGCTTAAGCAAGATGTGAAGTTGAGCTGCCTAGGGAGCAACACTATTGGGGAGGAAGAAGTGGTGTTGTGCAATGCGGAGAAAGATGTGGTCGAAGTATTTGAGTGCCAATAGGGTAAATCTCACAGGGAGGTACGAATCATGGGGATCCAGGTGCAGCCGGTTGTGGAGGCGGAGTTCAAACGCCAAAGGGGTAAGGCTGGCATAAAGGAACACATCGAGGAGTTCAAGGATGAGCAATTGGAGGAAGAGAGATCCAAGTGTCGCGAAGACAATGCTCGCGCATTGGCACTGGTAAAGAGATTAATGTGGAGCAAGCAAAGGGCGTGAAGTCCAAATGCTAAGGTGGTGAAGTTCACATTGAGGATTAGCCTGGGGGTAAGCCAAAGCAAGTTGCGGAGTCCACACCATGTGACGTTGTGATCTTTGAAAGAGAACAACAAAGGAGATTTATCGAAGACTAGTCGACGCTGAGTTGGTGATATTACTTGATGGATATGAAGACCACCAAGCAATGCTGGATTATTGGAGGCAAAATCTTCTTCTTTACATGAGGCCATGCTTGGTAGGCACAAACATTGCAAACCACCAAGATGGTGCGCTTGAGTACCAAATTGCAAAAAATCCTCCCAACTTGCACAAGTGGAGAAGGGCAAAGGTACGAGCAATGTTACTACTCGATGCATGGTTGCAACGAGGGCGTCACAAGAATGGGTGTGGGAGATTGTCACGGACTGCTAGTTTATGGTGGATCCGTAATCATCAATCCATGCGCAAACAATTCGATGAGCCACATGGTGGTGCGGTAAGACTTCAGGGGGTCAAATACTTGGGTGTGGGAGCCCTTGACACAATTATGACTCCATATTCATGATGCCCATGCAGAAGGTGAGCATGACAAAAATTAGTCTTAAGCACAGTCATGATATTCTATGGCGCATAAGGTTGCGAAAGTCTTCATAACACTGGAGGGAAACTTTAAATCTGCAGAAGATTCAAGAATAATGTAGAGTATTCTAGGATATTCTAGAGTCATGTAGAATGCTCTAGAATATTATAGAATTGTATATAGATTTCTAGAATATTCTAGAAGAGTGTAGAATAGTCTAGAATATTCTAGAAGAGTGATACTTTTTGGAGAACTCTAGGTTTGTGAAGAGATTTCTTGAATGGTGTGGAATTTTTACAGAAGAAGAGAGTATTCTAGAATTGTCTAGAGTACTCTTGAATGTAGTAGAATAGTGTGGAGGCTTATATATAGCCATGAGATGAGTGTAGAAGAGTTTAGAAGAGTCTAGAGTTGAGAGTTTCTAGAGTCTTCCCTTGGTTGGAGGGAAAACCCCTTGGAGGCTTTAAAAAGGTATAGGTGGTCATTTGAGCCAAGCAATCCTTGAAGTCATCAAAGAGTTGTGAAGCTTTGAAGTTTGAGTGTTCTGGAGTGTTCTGGAGTGTTCTCCCCTTTACACCATATACTTGTGTTTGTGCATATAATTCCGCTGTTAAAAATGAGGTGAAGGCTGACTTCACTGTTGCAAAGGGCACAAAAAAGGAGCTAAGGCTTCACGGATCAAAGTTTGAGCGTGGGCCCAACGTTGTGTCCATGACAATGTGCTTGAGCTCTCGCCAAAAGGTATTCTTTCTCTTTATGTTATTTGAGTAGAGATTCATGCGTTCGTCTTCTGTCTTTTGTTCCACATCTTGCGGCTCTCTATTATGGCTCTACGCTTTTGGAGGCCGTTACCTCCATCTTCTTAGCTTGGCTAGCCGTCCGTGGATTCCCATCAACAGCATTCTGTTATGTCGATTTCCCTGTTTGATTTTCTCAATGGTTCAATTTTCTTTAATCCTGGTAGCAATTCAATCTCCTTATGTCATTTTTTGAGCCACGTGCCTGCTCCTGTGGAATTTCTTGATTCTTCTGCTAGAGTTCCAATATATGCAACCTTTTTTGGAGTTCAGGTTGCTTGCTGCTGTCAGTTCTTCTGTTATAGTTGGATCAATGTTGCTTCCTACTTCTCTTGGGATTGTTTCTCCCATGTAAGGAGCTTCAGATGATTCCCTTAACTCTATGGATCAAAATTATCCTATTGAAATCAAATCCAGCACCTAAATTGGAAGCTATAGTGGTTGTGATGTGTCTGACTGTGTTGTTAACATTAAATTAAATAAGAGAAATTTTTTGTCATGGGAACATTTTTTTGGATATTTGTTGGTAGCTAGGAAGCAGCGGTACGGGTACGGGTACCGGGTACGATACGTATCCGATACGGCGGTATGACAAAATTTTTGAAACAAAGATACGGGTACAGCGGGATACGTTCTATTAAATATAATAATTATGTATATATATCTCACAAATGTAATTAAAAGTCCTCAAAAAAATATTAGATCTAGTATAATTGCATAAATCATCAATTTTTATACCTTATGCATACTAAACAACATGAGTATGAAGAACTAATAGCGCATGTATTTTGGTAAAAAAATAAAATAATAAAATTTAAATCAAATTCTTTATAATTTTAACGAAAAAAAGATACTTAAATCTGAAGCGCATTTTGTTATAAACAAACACCGCTAAATGCATTTATGGTTCATAGAATTTTTTTTTTCTAAAAGTCACACAAGTCTTTTATTTACTTTAGAAAACATGCTCTATCACAATATGCAAAACGATCTGGCAAGTCCAAATGTATCTACAGATTAAAGTAACAGGTGTATCCGCCAAGTATTGGGTACGTACCGGTACCGGATACGTATCCGGTACGGGTACGTGACCCTCATGAAAGTATCAGTGCTTCATAGGTTGGTAGTTGAAGGAAGAACAAATTTATCATTGGCACTAAAATTTTTCGGACAATTTTTAATGCTTCGAATGAAAATTTTGAAGGAGACAAATTAACCCTGATGAACTGGCTTATTCACTCAATGGTGCTCGACGCACCAAAACGTTTTAAAAAAATATCCATAAAGCAGGAACACCTCGCTCTCCTTTTTCAAGGAAGTATCTACCAGAACCACAAGTACTAGACAAAAGAAGGTGAGGAAGAGAAGTCACTGCAGTGGCTGGTACGCTACTCGCTGTCAGAGGAAGAGCTGTCGTCCGTCTCGCCGTATAAGCGGGGGACCAGGTCGCGAATGGTCACCGTCTCTGCATCCTCGCGCACCACTCCCGGCTCCTTCATCATCTTGAGGACAACCTCCGCCGTCTTGATATTTGAGTCCCGGCAGATGGCGTCCACCTCATCTACGGAATAGCGGGAAGGAACGGGAAATTGATCCAGTGGGGGTGTCGCGCTGCTCCGGAGGCGGAGATTTTCGGCTTTCAACTTCTTGTTCTCCCCCTCCAGCTCCTCAATACGCGAGCGCATTCTGTTGGCCGTCTCGGCATCCTGCAGGAGGAGAGCAAGTGAGGGACTATAAGAAGCAAGAGTAAGACTAGCAAAGCAACGGTAAGGAGACTTACCACGCCACCCTGGCTCTTCGCGAGGAGATTGTCGGCAACAAGCAACCGCTTCTCCAGATCGAGGGACTTTTCCCGCTCCGCGGCGAGACCGGCCTCCGCTTCCTTCCATTTTCTGTTGTTGAAAACGAGGCGGCGCGAGACTCGGTGCGCGAGCTCCAGGGAGCGAAACTGAGAGTGGACACTTTTTAGAACGAGGTCCCGCGATGCCTCGTTATCTGCGGGCTCGGATCCAAGACCGCCATACAGCCCAAACCCTAAGGAGAAGGCATGACTGGTGGGGGGGTCCTGTTCCTTCCAGGAAGGGAGAAGGGTAGACACCGACACGCGGTTGGAGTCTTGGTCCCATATGAGAACCGGCTCGCCGGCGTCATCATCCGTCACAGGCCCCATATTATAATTAGGGTGTGAGGCGGGAGTCGGGCGGCCGGACGAACCAGTCTCGCCAGGAGGGAGCTGAGAGGGCTAAACATGGCCGCGGGCAGCTGGCTCTGAAGAGACCGTCTCGCGGGCGGGCGAGACGGGTCGTCGCGGAGGCGAGGGAGACGATAGAGTGATGGGGGACAGGGACCCCGCTGGCTCTTCTCTTTCCTTGGCAGATTTTTCCTTTTTGAAGGACACCGACTTTTTCTTCTTCTTGGGGCTGAGGCGAGAAGTACCCTCGCCCGCGGGCCTCTTCTTGGTGGCAGGTGTCAGTGTGTCTTTCGCAGCCTCCGCCGCCATACTCGCCAAAGCGAGAGCTCGGTCACTTTGGTAGGGGGGTTGGACGGGGACGGTCCTCTCTCCTAGATAAGATGACAGTCAGCGGGGAGCAAGAATTTACAAGGATAAGAAGGGAGATAGAAGCGTACCTTCGCCGGGGAAGACGGCGGGGAGCGAGTCGAGGTCTCGCCGAAGGAATTGGACTTCAAAATTCTTCCCTGCGAAGAAATCGCAGAGGTCTTTCTCGGCACCCCCCACCTTGGGGGTGTCATAATAGCATTCGGCAGGAGATACGGGGGCGAGAGGGATACCTCCCAGATCCCCGCGGATGAAGACGAACCGCGTCAGCCAGTGGTGGTTTTTGTTCGGCGTCTCGCACACTTTCAGGCCTTGGCCTGTGAAGTAAGAGATGTCGTCGTCCTTGGCGTGGTAGACAAACAGCTTGCGGAAGGCAGTTAGACTAAACTCAATACGCTCTCGCCGCAGGTAACAGGCGAAGGCGATCAGCATGGAGATGGCGTTGGGGTTGAATTGGGTCGGGACGACCCCAAAGTACTTCAGCACTAGCTTGACCTCCGGCCAGAGGGGAAGCCGCAGCCCCTCCTCGAAGTGCGAGACGGGGAAGGCCAGCTCATTGGGGTAGAAGGTGTTGATGCATTCGCCAACTTTGGGAGGGCGAGACAGATAGCCGTCGGAGAGATACTCGCTGGCGAAACGAGCGTGGTCTTCCTCTGGCAGTCTGCCGAGAGGGAAGTCGTGGTCCACGAAGCGCTTTCCGCAACGGCTGCGCCCCTCGCCCTCTTCAATCTTTTTCTTTCCCATGACTGGCGAGAAAGCGGCAAAAGAGGGAGAGGACGGTTCAGAGAGAGACGCGAGATGGCGGAGGGGAGACGGGAACCGGGATCAAAGAAACTGCTTAGAATAATAAAGCAGAGGGGTCAGGGTTGGAGATATTTATAAGGGATAGGGGAAAGAGGCGGGAAAGTCAGGCGGCGGGAAATGAGAGGACACCCCGACGTTTCGTTTTTTCCTCTCTCTCTCTCTCTCCCTATCCCACTCTCCCTATCTCACTCTCTCTAGAACTCAAGAGGCGGGGGCGCCGCAGCATTCTTTTCGAGGCAAGCCATCATTATAGGACTAATAGAATAATAGCTAATCATGACAATAATGAAAAGACGGCGTGATATGACCAATGCATTACCAAAGTTTAAAATAGATCGTCCCGCAGAAGGGAACATCTCGCCCAAATAAGTTTATACAACACATCAGTAATCAAACAACGAAATTGACAGACAAGATCCGGAGAAGGCGAGACGGGACTGCGACGGTTTTAGTTCCGCACCCACTGCCAGCGGCCATCTTTACCTCCCGCGCATGGAGGGCGGCCGGGAAGGTGAAAGGCGCGAGCAGCGATCACGTCGCGGCGCGCGAGACGAAGATGTTCGTCCGTCTCGTTTAAGATGGTTTGGGGGTCGGTCCCGTCTAGCACCCCGTCCGCTTCCATTCTGGCGGAAAGGCGGTGATAATCTGCTTTTATCCACTCCATGCGCCGGTCGGAGGCTTGATTCTCCAGCTCCATCTCGCGGATTATGTGCGTATATTTACGAAACATCCTGGCCGTCCTCCGCTTCAATTCCAGGGGGTCCATGGGATCACCCAAGTAGTCCTCGATCTCGCCAGGATGAGGAAGAGGCGAGAGGGGGGGAGACGCGGGAGCTTCTTCACCATCAGAATCAAATTGGACGCCTGCGGAAATAGCGAGAGATCATAAGCAAGGATGAGCCCGCGCGAGTCGGATAAAAGAAGGCGAATCAATCGAAAGGCGAGAAGGGAAGAGATCTTACTGGGGATGCGAGGGTTCCCCACAACTCGCGAGAGGTTTTCTCTGCGCGAGGGGGGTGGGGAGGCCGCCTTGGGCGAGTGAGTGCGCTGAGGAACTTGGTTTATATTATCGGGAGGATTGGCAGGCATAGGCGAATCAGCAAAACTTCCCTGAAAAAGCGTAGTCAGCAGGCGAGACCAGAGAAGGGGAAGAGTAATGTGATTACCTGCTTCTCTCCGGAAGAAGCGAATGAGTTGTCTGTTAAAGGGGCAGAGGAGGTTGCGCCCGCCGAGAGAGGGGGGCAGGCGGCTTTCGTCCTTTTTAGGCGAGAGGGCGGAGAGGCTAATGGAGGAGTGCGCCCCAGATCCGGGAATAGGGCGTCCGTGTTGGCTTTGTTTCGCCTTCGCACAATCGCGAGGCGCTCGCGGAAACTTTGACTGTGGGACATTCCGAAGGAGGAAGAAACGAAGGCCAAAGGGTCTCAAATAAAGGCTGGGGTCTCATATTTATAGGCCCCGTAGGGGGGGACCCACCAAAGATTCTCATAAAGGAATCCTGGCATCGCGAGCCACGGTTGGACTATCTTTCCGAGGTTAGGGCAACCTCGAAAAGAGCGGGGATTGTGTACAACCTTGGACTCGCGAGAGGTGACCCTTCAAGCAAAGAAGGAGGACTGGCGAGATGGGAGGAGGCCCACCCACAAGAGGCGAGAGGTATGGACAGCCAACGGATTTAGGCAAGACCTCTTTACGCGAGACCTCCTGGTGGGGCGAGAGGGCCCACCAGGCGAGACCTCTCTAGGCCTGACGGATCTTTCCCCACTCGCCACATGTGAAGAGAGGTGTCTTTACCTTTTTACCCCCAAGGGGGGGGGTTTACCTTTATGCCCCAGGTAATTTTACATTTTTACCCCTGGAGGTCTGCACATAGCTCTCCAGAACAGCGGAGTTTGGCTGTTAGCAGACCCAGTCCAGGGTGTTTTGGTCTTTTCAGGATGATTTGGAAGTGATATTTACAGAGCAGATTCAGAGGCCTATAAATAGACCGATAAGGTGCCTGAGAACTGGTTGTTGAACCTTTCCACTATCTTCCTCACAGGCACCTAGCTCAGCACTGGCTAGGGAGGGGAAGACTTTCAGTTCTTCCGGGTAAGAGGTGGGACCTCCAAGTTGGGCCCCACGGTCTGTCTTCAGGTCACTGGCTCTCGTCAGGAGGGTAGCGCAGGGAGAGTACGTGTGGGTTGCATCCCGTTTCGAACTTTAGGAGGGATCAGAAAGCTGGTTCCAACAGCATCCATTTCATGTTTTGCCAAATGCTCGGGACATCAGATTTAATTGAGAAAAAAATACTCTAAAAAGAAAGACCTTGTACGGATCTAGCAACTTTAAATGGAAAAGATCCTCTCTTATCAAATATTGAGAATTTTGAAGAATATTGCAGTAAGTTGACACAAGTGGCCAGAATTAAATCAATTCTCCAATATCATTTTGATTGAAGATAAGAAGAGCGTGGGGCCGTCCAGCGTCAAATCCCCTTCCAGCCTTCGCAAATCCTCTTTCATGTGTCTCCATAGAGAAACCAAAACAGGAGTAACTCCAATCACATGCCTTAGCTGTAACGGCTCCACTTATTAGGCTACCGTCGCAATTTTCTTTTAACTCTTTCTTATTAAATCAAAGAGCGGCAGGTATATGATCATTCAACAATGATACATAAACAGGTATAATGACAGAGTATATAAAAAATTGCAAAGAAATAAAACACATTTTTCCTTTTTATTATTTATTTTACATCAGATACAGTATAGTACATCACTAGCAGATGACTCGATATATAAACACAAAAAAGAGTTATCACAAAATCTGAGATACAGTTACAAGTATACTACAAGATCATATCAAAACTACACCCGTAACTCAGAACAAAAACTATACTGTAAAATACTACATAACCACTAGCAGATTACTGGAAATAGAACTGGAACTCGTCATGGGGACAATCGGGATCGCGGCAGGCTGCCTTGTGGGCATCCATGACTCCAAAGACGGCTGTGATGATGTCAACCCAAATCTTGTACATCTTCTCCTTGCGTGTAGGGGACCTGGTAGAGCTAGCTGGAGTAGCATCCGTCTTGACCTGTTTTAGTTATATTTTCTATTAGTCAAATGACTAAATGAATTCTTTACTAATCCCTTTAATTCTCATAGTGATTTATATGATATGATTACTTGTTTTGTACTCTCTTGTTGTCGTGTCTTCTCACATTATTTGTTTATTTTGTTTTCCCTGTTCCCGCACGTACGTCATATTTCTTCTTATTTTCATTTAGTTATATGTACATATTACTCCTTTCATTTTCTTTTTGTCATTAACATACATCCTTATTTTAGTACGTGCTCTCTTTCAATAGCTATTTCTTCTTTTCTTATAAGGTGAAGTTAAGAGTAAGTTATCGTTTCATAATATTTATATAGCACGCTCGTGTGCCTTTTCTTATTCGCACACTTTCATTCACGTGTCTTTTCTTATTCGCACGTTTATTCATTTTCATTTCATCAAACTTGGGGAGGACATTCGCCCCACCTCCACTAGTTGGGTTCATCCCTAACTTAGCCCATTTGCTTGTTTACTTGTTTATGTAACTTAATTAATTTCATTCTTTTTTATGTTGCTTTCTTTACAACATATCAACAGCTTAGTAAGACAATAATATGCAAATCAAGGAGAACAATTAATAAAAAGAGTAAGAACTCATTTTGTCAACCTCTTTCCCTTTATCCCTTCGACCACCATCGTCGTCTTGCCTTCCACCACCTCGTGACGTCATGTCCTAAATCAGAAATATTTTAAAGACAGACATAAGTTGATGTTTTAATTAAGGTCAAACACTTCAAGACGTTCTTGACGGGCTCCACTTGGCCTAATTAGGTCAAAGGAGTCATTTAGGGTTTAATGGGTGGCTGTCATATCTTTAAAATATGAGGCTTTTGGTCCAATTGGCGAGGGAACATCATGCCCTAGCCAATTTTTGCTGCCCTAGCTCAAAATCCCCTAAATTGTTTGCTGCCCTAAATGTTAAAATGAGGTTTATTCACTTGTAGTGAAGGGGCAGCACTCCTTATCCTCCAAATAATTATTTGAAGTGAAATGATACTCTCTACGTTAACTTCTTTGTCACTCTAATAATATGGGGATGGAGATTTTGCTAATTTAGAAGGACATAAGGATCCGCTACAAAAACTTTTGATACAATTTAAAAGAAAGGAATATTATAAATCTCAAACCCTAGGTTTCTGCCGGTTTCAATCCATGCAAAAACTTCATGAAAGAAACAAGAGTAGTGGAAAGGAAGTGATTACCTTTCAAACAGAAGAGAAATCACAAAAAAACAGAGGAGAAACGAGGGCTCGGGGGCTTCCGCCGGCGTGCGGCTTCGGTCCGCCTCCGGGACTTCGTGCGGGAATCGGAAGAAGGGAATGAGTGCGTGTTCTATTTAATCGGGCACCGCCTCTCCTGGTTACGACACGCATGAGGCGTGACTCACGTAAACCGCCGGGTCAAGCTTCTCCCCCTTTTAAATAGCTATGTGCACACCATAAACACCTTAAGTAACATTTTGTTTTTATGAATTGGCACACCTGTCGACATTTTAAATTTGGTGGCATCACATTAGCACTGGCGATGGAAGTCGCCCCTCCCGCTCTGCCTTCCTTCGGCGGATGTATGCATTCCACACCCCTTCAGCAACAGGAGAAAGCGGCTATGTCTGCAAATACGAAAATACCTCTGGCTACGGGGTTTAAGATTATCCATATTAGTCGAAAAAGATCATATATGTTAAACAACTCTGATTCAAGCAATCAAGTCTGTTCATCTCCAAAAATTCAAAGACAAAATTAACAGACATCCTATTCAATGTCTGTCTACATTTTGTGCTGCAATTTTGTTTTAATCATGTTTAAATTTACTTATTTCAGCTAGTTTTTGACTATGATGATCAAAAAAGGATCCCTTACCTCAGGGATCGAATAGAAGAAATCAATCAAGAGTCTGTGAGAATAAGGTATTGTCTCCTCATAGTAATCATTATTTTGGTGTAAAATTCTGTCCAAGTGATTATTTGAATTATTGAGGCTGTAATTCTTATGTCTTATTTATTATCCCTTACTATTTTTTTTATTATTCTATGCATGATAATCTAATTGAAATAATCACATTAAAAGTTGCATTGATATTTGAAAATAATTATTAAAAATTCCTTTCCAACTTCCCATTATTACACCTATCTTTCAAAATTACTAGTACCTCCCCTGTGAGTTTACATTGTCAACATACATCTATATTGTATATTAACATATAGGAATAATTACCAAAACTTCCCCTGAAAGAGCATAATTACAGGCTGCACCCCTCTTATTTTTGAAATTACAAAAACCTCCCCTGTACATAACATCCATACACAAAGGTACGCTCCCTTGGAATAAATCTTCAGTGGAGTCTTTTTGTGCATGGATGTTATGAAATGTAAACTTACCGGGGAGGTTTTTGTAATTTCAAAAGTAAGAGAAGTGCAATTTCAAATGTTGTAAAAGGTTCCTCCAGGTTTTCTTAGGTACATGCATATTGACAATGTAAACTTAGAGTAGAAGCTTTGGTAAGTTTGAAAAATAAAGAGCTGGCCCCGTGATAAGCAGTAAATTAAGCAACGGTAATAAAGTTGGCACATAGTAGGCATAAATGAATAGTACTGAAAGTAAACTTATAACGAAAATAGAAAATGCAGCTAAGGGTAAAAGTATACTTCATCAAACTGAATTCATAGAGTCGCTAGAATAAATAATGAACCATACATATGAATGTTTGAAATACTACAAAATATTTGATACTTGGAAACTCATACACAAATAAGTTACACAGTGTCCATGGAAGAAAAATAGTACAGTACAGGACGGAAAAAAAAAAACTGAATGAAAAATGAACTATATGAAGAACTCCACAAACACGCTCATCCTAGACACAATTTCGCACATGAGTCTCCAATAAAAATATACCCGAAAACGGGTCAACCCAGCTGGAGAGAAAGAAAATACAAAACAGAAAATGGAAATCTATAGAAGACAAAGATATCAAATGATTTCTTTATATAAAAGGGCAGCCTGGTGCACAAAGGCATCCCCGCGCAGCGAGAGCTCGGGAAAGAGTCACACCACAAAGGGTGGAATGTAAGCAAACTTTATCATGCATTTTTGCTAGAGGCTGCTTCCAGAACTCGAATCCATGACCTCAAGGTCACACGACAAAACGTCAATAGCTGCGCCAAGGTCCCCCTTCAAGTGATTTCTCTATATATGAATAAATATAATGACTTGATTGATATTGATATAAAGAGATCTAAAGAATTCTTCATTCATTCGTTGAATGATAAATTAGTACAAGCCAAGAAGTTCCCCCATTATTTTTAAAAAATATGCAAGATCCAACATTTCACAATTGTATCTAGAATCCAGAAATCGTAACTCCAAGAATAAAAATAAACTCTTTGATTGTCTCTTAGGCTCCGTTTGGTGAGGCGGTGGCGGTCACGAACGTAGTGACTATGAACCGTCGTTCGTGAACGCCCGACTTCACACATGGAACTTCATCCACTTTTATGTTCAAAAGTAGGTTTCTTTTTTGATGGCAGTCATAATCATTGTCATGTCAAACATACATTCTATGACGGTGGTTTTTTTGTCCAAACTCACCGGATTATAAAACCCACGCCAAACAGAGCCTTAGAGTTATATGAATTAATTTGGATATAAATACAAAATACAGATAATTATGGCCTCATTACGAAAATTGCTACATATATCATTTGATCACTAGTAATTTTTACATAGAATCCAACTTTTTATTGTTCCATAATGCGGCAAGTTTTTTTTTTTGCAGGACTGATGTCGAAGGCGAAGTCTCAAACCAGAAGCTCCACCTTCCCGGTGTTCTGCCAAAGCTGCCGGGCCGGTTCTATTATCTGTTCGGAAAACCAATAGAAACACGAGAAATGAAGAGCATCCTTCAAGAAAAAGAGAACGCGGGCTCGCTTTACTTGCAGATTAAATCCGAGATTGAGAGCTTGATCGCGTACCTGAAGAGGAAGAGAGAAGAAGACCCGTACAGGAGTATCATCCTGCGGTCGATATACCAAACATACTGGGGAGTACAATCTGCTCCGACATTTAAACCATAAAAACTGTTTCGGCCGAGGGCCCGAGACGACGAAGAAATACGCGGACCCTCTCTGTTGTTATTAGGCTCACCTCATTTGTTATTTATTAATATCTTGTTTTATTAGATGTTGGAGAGAGAGAAATGTGTTGCATCATTTATTATTATTGTTATTATTGACTTGTTTTATTATTTGTTGATGTTGTTCTATGCTTGTAACTATCAGATATTGAGTGGCAGAAATATTGTCAAGTGTCTCTTCATTAACCTTCATTTGTTGTTATGTTGATTACATTGACCTCTTTTTTGAATTTATAATTATCGCAATCTCCTCACCTCGCTGTATTTACTTTATTTTTGCTCCAGTGAGTTTAGACAAATGTCACTGTTATAGAATGCATGTTTGGCAACACAATCTTTATGACAGTAAAAAAAACTAGTTTTGATAAAAGTGGCCGAAGTTTCTTAGGTGAGGCTGGACATTTTGAATGTTGATTCATAATCAGTGTGTTCATGACCGTCATCATTGTGCCAAACACAGCCTAATTTTTTGTTACAATTGTATTTTAAAGATTTTGATAGGAACAGTGTTAGTGTATGCTAATTTTTTGATAAAATTTTTGATTGAAAACTCTGTTTGGTAAATCATCATTTGCAAATGTTTATATCTGAAAACATATTGTATCGGAATCGTCCGGGTTATATTTTCAGTTTGGATTTCCATAAAAAAAATTACTTTTTAACAAGTATATTTTGACAAAAAAAACATATACATGAATATTTAAAATGAGCATAAAAATGCAAGGATTAATATTCCAAAATTTATTTTGCTAAAAAAATTTAAAAAATCTAGCTTAAATTCAGTTTTTTCGTTTAACAAGTATATTTTCACAAAAAAAAACATATACATAAATATTTAAAATGAGAATAAAAATACAAGAATTAATATTCCAAAATTTATTTTGCTAAAAAAAAAATCTAGCTTGAATTTAATTTTCCATTGTCAATACAGGCAGAGTATCTAATAATTTTTCATTTGTAATAGACCATGTGACAAATATATTGCGCTTAAATTTAAATATACCTTGGGTTGATAACAGAATTATAATATTTATAATAACAATAAAATTAACTTGTTCATAAAATTGTAAATTTCATAATTTTTGGATCATTTTTCCATTAATTTTCATTTTTTCCCCTAAAACTTCATCTATTGGTTATGCAATGCTTATGATTTTTGATATTATGAGCAAAATACTGATAGTAGTACTTCTACAAAGACAGAAAGAACTATGAATGTTAGAATGGTAGATGGCTGGTCAGCCTGCTTTTCAATTTTATTGCAGGATTCAGTTCTCAGCAGCGTTGTGAGAGTCTAGTCACTAAGCATGTTAAACAAGGAAGGGGTAGATCAATAGACTTGAAATGAAACTATAAAGAAAGACATGATGTACTTATGCATTAGTTAGATTGTCAAAAGATAGACCACAATGGCGACAAATGATCTATATAGCCGACGACACTATAGTGAGATAAAGACTTGAGTGTTGTTGTTGTTATCCAGTTCTCAGCAACGTAACTGTGGGCGTCTGTCTCACACGTTGAGAGATGCGTCTTTTGGGTCCAGATGTCTTATCATCCCTTCTACGGAAGCCGAAACATCGTGTACGAAAGTTATTACAACGAAGAGGAGACTCGGTTCATGAGACAGAAACATACTCTGAGTCTGAGGGCGGAACTCGGACAGCCAGTGATGATGCTCATATGCCGGCCTTATAAACCTCCTTTAACCAACCTCCTTTTGCCTCACAAGTGTTCGTCTTCCGAATATTTTTGTATGTGGCCCATCCTGCCGGCTATTTTGGAGTGCACCAGAACTTGCACGTACGAAGGTAGTGGTTTCAAGGCCGCCGCAATAGGGCGTGGCTTCACCATTTCTCAGCGGTCTAAGATCGCTCTCATCGAAACCTTTACATCAAGTTTGCTAGCACCTTATCCGTACGTTGCGGGCTTTCAAGTTAGCATATTTTCTTTCCCCGCCATATATAATCATCCATATGGTAATATAAATTCAGTCAAAAAAAGGTTTAAATTTAGGCTTTGTTTGGCGTGGTGGTGGCAGTTGTGAACTCACCTAAAAAAATTCAAGCATTTTACGCTCGAAACTAGTTTATTTTCTTGGTAGCGGCCATAACTTTTGTCTTGCCAAACATAAATGCTATAGTAACGGCATTTTTTATCAAACTCACGGGCGCAAATAAGTCACGCCAAAGTCCAAACGAAGCCTTAATCCGTGTTAGCTTTTATTCAGCTAGAACATGAAACTGATATCGAGTCGATTTAGACCTAGACATGTTCACTCAAAATCAATTATTTCGAATTTGGCTCAAAATTGAATCGAGACGGAATAATTTCAAGTCAACCAAATGAAGCCTTAGAAGTTTTAGTTTCTACATTTTTTTATTGAACTTCTTTTATAAAACTGTTGTTATTCTTACCGAATCAATTTTTGAGCGAGCTAATTGATAATAGGTTCCAGGGAAAAAGCTGGGTGACCCACAACACTAACGTAGACTCAAAATCATCTTAAAATTTGGTTCGGGCTCAAAATCAGCTTGAATCAATTTGATTTGTGCAAAATATCATGATTTTGACTGTTTTCATGTTTTCATTATTATGCCCTGTGCACTAAAACACTTCTTATACTTATATATGCACACTTCGGGTCAGTTTGGCAGGGCGTTATTCCTCCATTGCATTCCCACAGGAACGGAGTTTTTTTTGTCTGGTTTGGCCGGCCGTTGCGTCAACATCAGAGCTCCATTCTCACCGTTGCCATCAGAGCTTTCCTGCAGGAGCTAGGAGCTCCTTTTCAACACAGCATTAATTACCATCGCTATGGCGGGAGGAGGAGCCGTGCACTGGGGAGGAGGGATGGTGCTCTGGCCAGAGGAGGATATGTGCTGGGTGTTTCTCGGCCGGCTTTGCAGGAAAACCGATTTCTTGTTTTATTAATAATTTTAATAAATACATATATACTCCCACGGCCACTGTCTTCTTATTTCTCCTCCTCTCCACCAGGTCTTCTTTTTTTTTGCTCCCCCATCAGCTTCAGGCAAGTTTCTCTCTCTCTCCCCTCTCTGTTTCTTATGAACTTTGTACAGCTCTGTTAAATCTGCAGCTCTTCTTTGTGTTCTGATTATAAAAATATCATTTTGTGTTTGTCGCGTTGATCTGATCACCTGCTAATTTGGGCAAAGTTCGTAGTTGAATTTTGTTATTTGATACTCTTGTTTTTCAGAGATGGATTAAACAGATAAAAATCATTAATCAAACCTATAATTAATTATTAATCTGAAATAAATTAAATTTATAAAAATTTCACATTCGAATATATGTCGTTTCTCGATTAAACAGATAAAAATCATTAATCAAACCGTTGTTTTACGGTAATTATATTTTTTTATATATAATTAAATGTAACCTTTAACCAAATCTACTCTCATGGTTACTGTGTTAATTTTTCAAAATTGTTAAATGCAGACCATATGAACTTGTATGTGTGTATGAAGAGAAATCCTCCAAATACTTGACCCAATGACCTAAGATTATTTTTGAGACCTATTATGAAATCTTAGATCTAATTCTAGAGATTTATTATTTTTCTAAAATAATTAGCAATTATTACAATTTTCCCAAATTATTGTTACGTGTGATTTTGAACATGAAGTGTCACTTTCCGTTATCAAACCATCAAGAAAAAATCATCCTAATATCACCTTGAGTAATAATGTCTATGGAACAAACTTCACATCATTTCAATAAAATTTAATATTTAATATCTAATTACAAAAATCTAATCCACTAGGTCATGTTACAAATAAAGTAATATAAATATTCATCAAATAATTTCAGAAAAATTATTGGAGATTACAACTGGTAAATAATTAGTTATTATAAAAATGTATAACTTTATAACTCCATTTGAGTACAATTATCTTAATAATATAGAAGATGCCAAAATGGTAATTATAACTGTAACCCAAAGATTCTGATTTTCAAAAATTCCAATTAATATATCCAGTGTTTATCATACTAAATAATTTCTATTGGCATGGTTTCATAATTTTTGCAACTATTTTAGTCATCCTAACTTCACTAAAGGGTCCGTTGGTTTGCACCGTTTTCATTTACGGTTTTTGTTTTGATTCAAAACGAAAAATCAAGTGTTTTCATTTTCGGGTAAAACGAATACTTCTGTTCGTTTGCAACATGGTTTTCAAGTCCGTTTTGAGGCAAAACAAAAACGTATGTTCATTTGCACATGATTTTCAACTTGAGTCGGCCTATACAAGGTGAAAAGCTGCGTGAGAAAACCTGCGATTCTGTGAAAAAATGTCTGAGAAAACTGGAATCAAAGCAGGAAGAAGGAGATGAAAAAATGATACAACGGGAAGAACAAAGAGGGTGCAAACCTGCGATTCTTTGAACAGTCGCGACTACCGAAGAATCATTTGCACGGTGTTGGTTGGAGAAATTTCACAGCGTGGGAGGGTTTCCGCAGCTTTTTTGCGGGAAGGAGACGGGCCTTTTCCAAAACACGTGAAAACAGAGGGTTTTGAGTCAAAACGAAAATTGACAAAAACAAAGACAAATGAACAACAACGTTGAGACTGCAAAAACTCAAAACGAAAACGGGCTATGAAAACGGTGCAAACGAACGGGCCCTAATAAACTTGCATAACAAAATTACTAATTAAATCATTTGTTAAGCAAATCAACTTCAAATGTTCTAAAACTTCATGAGCAGGTATACTTTCACTAAATAATTACATGTATAAAATTTCACTTGATTTAACCAAGCCAATCTTGCTAATAAATTCACAAGAAACACCTTTTTGGCTAAATGCACACCACATCGCTTACATCATGACAACTTGCAAGTGAGATTCACCAACCTACAGGAGTCCAAAGCACCTGAAATTTTTACCATGGTCTTTTAACAACCTAATGAACCTCTCACCAAAATTTAGAGTTAATATAATTGTTTTTGGCCAAAATATTTCAGTTTTATTAAAAATCACATTTTACCTAAAACTATAGGACAATATTGTCCAGAAATTCTCATTTTTGGACTGTATGTGTATCTAGGGTATTTTCTGAGATAACCCTAATTTCAAGTCAATACCCTAGGCCAATTAAAAGTTATTAAGTATATAACGACTGTCCTACCCTAAGTACCAGCCCTACAAGAATTGCTCTACAGGGAGCTACCCTGCTCCAAATGACCTGATATTAATTTCAAATTAAAGTAGACTCACAGGGCTATCTTTTTCATGTTGGGCACTTTTTTATTGCTCAGCCTTTAAGGGCCTTATTTTTCTGATTTAAAAAGGTGCACAGTAAAGGGATAATAACACTTTAATAATCATATATTTTATAACATTTTAATTCATATCTAATAGAACGACCACTGTATCATCTTCCTCAAGCCTATGGACGTGATCAGCCCGATTTGGAGCTATTTCCAAGGCTGTTTGCCGGCGATCCAGCCCTCTCCCCATCCGACTAGGGGTGAGGAACGAAAACCGAAAACCGACTAAACCGACCGAACCGACCAAACCGCACCGACTTTGAAACCGAGCCGCCCGGTCCGGTGTCGGTTCGGTTTGGAGCTTTTGAAAACCGAAGGCTTATCGGTTCGGGTCGGTTTTCAAGTTGTGAAAACCGACTAAACCGAACCGAACCGAGCACTTCATCACTGTTTTAGGGTGTATTTGATCGAACAACTTTCAGATTATCTTTGGGTCTACAACCAAGTTCATTTTTCCCATCTCCGTGCTTGGTGAGATTTTTTTGACCCTTCTCCTTAGGTTTAGAGAGTTTTTCAGATCCTAAGTAATTCTGTTGGGAAAAAGTTTTATTAACACTTTCATTATTTGGGATGTTATGTACATTAAATTGATTTAATAACGACAATGATTATCAATCGTGATACTCCAATTGCTCTGATTGCTTATTGTTGGATCTATTAGTATTAAATTTGTCTAAGTTATTATAGAAAACTGTGAGATGTCATAAAAAAAGTTTGCATCAATATACCCAAACTCTGCATGTCTAAAAATGCACGAATATAATAATTGTTTGTGTGTGTGATGTCAATTTAATAAACATTCTCTCTAACTTATACTCAAAAAAATTGTATGTTATTTATTCAATATAAACCTTTAGTTGATAAAGATTATGAAATTATTAAAGGATAGATGACCAATCCAAAAAATAGCACTTGATTATGTTTTGTTTGCAGAAAACCGACACCGAACCGCAAAAAACCGACTTTGAACCGAACCGACTTTGAACCGAACCGAATGAGTTCGGTTCGGGTCGGTTTGGACAAACCAAAAACCGAGGCATGTTGGTTCGGTTTTGGTTTGGGTCCAAACCGCCCCAAACCGAACCGCTCGCACCCCTACATCCGACCACCGTAGCCACCACCTTCGTTGAGGTCGGGTCTATCGTCGGGCGGCGGCGGCTCGACCGGCGTGTAACATTCCAATTTTGATTTTTTTTCGACCCCTTCGTATCATTTGACCTGCTATGGTTTTGTGGCCAGATTGACACCCAAGTAGTAGGCGAACAACCTATTGGGTATTAGTGACCCAATAAGTCACTTTCTCCACCTTCCGGGTCACACAGGTCTTATGTGACTAAAATAGATATTGGACCCTTATTTTTTTAGCGTATATTGACTTATTAGCCCTTAGTAGGCCAAAATATACACGAGTAGCATGTCATTACCCTAAATTAGTCAAATTAACTCATCATGATATTTATTCACCAAGTTGAACGTCTTGAATCATGCGATGCCCAAAACACCTTTATCCGCCTAAACGCACATCAAACCACATAAACGATAACTTAATGAGAAATGTGACGAGTGCACTCCTATCAACTCCTGAAATTTTATCAAGATGCCCTAAGAACAAATTGAAGTATTATGGGCCAATAAAAATTAATTAATCTTTTAAAAATTAATTAATCTTTTAAAAATTAATTTATTATTTGAGTAATTAATTTATTAAATATATTGGAGATTTAAGATAAAATAGCAAATGATATTATTATCCTCTCAAATTTTTATCATAGAACCCTAAAAATATTTGAAAGAGATGTAGTAATTAAAATTTATTATTTAAAATATAAATTATTTATTTTGATTATAGTATTTTCAAAACATCAAATAATTCCTAAAGAAAAATACGAAAATATAGAAAATACGAAAATACTTTCAAAAATTACGAAAGAATTCCTAAAAATACCTTATGATTTCCGAAGTTTGTCATAAAATTTTAGGCTTAAAATATATTACGGTTGAGTAATTATATTATTTTTAAGCACTCATTAATAGGTTTAAAACCCCCCTTAATAACCACAATCAATGTGTGGCTGGAGGTTCATCTCCCCCACATTTTCAGGCCTTACGAAGGCTGAACCGACTGGTGATGGGCGGATCCACCAAAGAGGAGTAAATACTCCTCATTAAAACCCCTCCCAACACCCCAAGAGACCACTCATTCCTATATAAACCCCTCAAGGGCTAGAGTTTTGTTTTTCCCAGCACCATACCCCCTAACCAGCAAAATACCAAGCCCTGACGACCTTCCGGCGAGCCTCCTCCACGAACTCCGACAAACTCCACCGCCATGGTCGTACGACGATCCCCTCGCCTAAACGACACGAATGTAAGTTCGTACGACTCCTCCCTGCCCTAGATCTTCTTCTCGTCGACCTCCGCCAACTCCGACCACCGGAGACGGCGTTCCCGACCATGGAAGCTTCGGACCACCCCAACGACCTCTGCCACCGTTGCGGGTTTCGACCTCGCATGGGGCATGTGAAGGGGAGGAGGAGTCCCCACGACCCATCCTCAGGGCCCTTGAGGCGAAGAGGCTCGACGGAAACCGCTCTGGAGGCCTCTTCATCCCGATCAAAAAAAAAGACAAAAAAATTTCTCTGCCAAAATTTTCCGGCCACCACCGGCGGTGGCCGGCCGCCGGAAGTCACCCCACCGGAGGCCCTCCCCGGGGTACTCTCATTGGGGATAGTGGCCGGAACCCAAGCCTCCACCAACGGTGGAGGGGCAGCCCATGAGCTCCCCCCTCCCCTGCTTTCTTTCACGGTGGACCTGGAGGTTTTTCCTCCAGGTCGCCGGCGGCGGCTGCGGCGGTCCACCGTCGGCCTACGTCTCGTTGGAGCGCCCGCCCTGGGCGGTGTTGCTGGGAGTGGTGGTCGAAGCAACCGGTGCTCCGGCTGGCCAAGGTGCCGCCCGCATGCCATCCCAGTGGCTGCATGCATGCAGCCACCGTTGGGTCCTCTCCTTTTTTTCTTTGTGTTCTATTTAGCGCAGAGCCGCCGGAGGGGGCTGCGGCGGTCCACCGTCGGCCGACACATCACTGGACCTGCCTCCCCGAGCACGTCCACGTGAGGGGGTGATCGGGTTAAACTCCCCGCTGGTGCTGGTGGGGAGGCCCTGCCCGTAGCAGAGCTACAGGTCCACCATGGACCTGGACCTGGAAGGGTTTTCCTTCCAAGTTCAGGGCCCACCGGCGGCGTTCGGTCGTCGGCCGACACCTCGCCGGAGCTACCTCCCCGGGCGCTGCTATTCGAGTGTAATGGCCGGTGTAATGGTGGCTCCGACCGGCCGTGGGAAGATCCGTGTACGACTCCCCGAGGAATGCATTTTTATTTTAAAATTTATTTTGGGTTTCCTGTCCGGTCCTCCGACTAGCTTCGTGTTTATTACTCGTTTAAATGAGATGTGGTTTATATGCATGTTTAAATTAAATTAATTAAAATCTTGTCACTGCCAAATTAACCGTACAGCTAAGGTGTATGTCTCATACTCGATCAGATCCTATGTAAATATCAAATAATTAAATGTATATACGTCAAATCATACACAATAAATTGTATATATATATATAAGTAAGTATCAGTAATATATAACCATGTCAATTTATTCACCGTGAGAGTTTATTGGCTGTTGACATGTAAGCTCCCGATAAATACTTGTGAATTCGCATACCTTGCTTCACTATACTTGGGCGTTTATAATATTTTGTACGAAGAAATATGAGTTTATACAACTTACAGCTTAGTCGTCAATATATGCACAACTATTGTCTCTCGCCTCAGACATTTTATGAATTGTTGGATCAAATATGTAAGCTTTGGTATAACTTACTTAGATGTCATTCATGTAGTCGTTTGTTGATATCAGTATAGAGAAAATATTGGTGTATAGTGTGAATCAAATCTTTTATTGGTGTAAATCTAGTGTCTCACAACTTTGAGCCAAATCTTAACTATTTATTACTGTTATAAGAATTGTTACTTAGTCATTTCAATCGTTACTTATTGCATGGGAATATGGGAGGGTGCATGGTTACTGATGTGGCGGGTTCGTCGGCTTCCCCCTATTATACACTACGAGAGAAGTTGTGACGACGAACTCTATTGTTGTTGGATGCTGAAGAGGACCGGGGGCTAGCTACCCCTTCCACGGAGGTCCGTCTCACACTTGTTTTGATTATGTGCGGAGAGGGTCAATCTCCGCACAAGGTGAGGATGTGTTCCCACCGAGAACACCTGTTTCTTGTGGTACGAATGCCTAGGAAGTTGGGGTGTATCCATAACCTAGAAGTGGGAGCGACCGACCCACTGTCACCGTCTGGCCACGGCGGTGAGGCCTGGGAAGTGAGATCCTTCTCTTAACATGTCACTATGTCGACATAGGGGAAAATGATTGCGGCACATTATTCAAGTGACAGTGAGATCATCATACATGCTCATCACATCAATTTTACATGATATGTTTACATGCGCTATCATTCTGGTCTGTCATCGTATAACCACCCTTAGGAGGAGTTATACGATGGCGGGTAAACTTACTAGTTCAGTACTCTTTTTATAAACCATTGATTTCTCCTGTCACTATCTTTTAACTGTTTATACAAGATATGATGCTTCGGCTATTGTACTAACTTTCTATTTCTCCCGCCACTACTTTTTAATTGTTATTACAAGATATGTTGCTTCGGCTATTATACTAATTTTCTTTGCAGGTCTCCTTCCTTGTACCCATTAGGGGGCTGGTGAGGAGCGTGGGATTTCCTTGGTCATGATGTGGCTAACGTACTTTTGTACGTATCATTTTAGGGCCCGATGCGCCTACCCACGGAGCAGGAGCAGATGGAGAATCGTAGACGTGATCCTATTGATGAGGAGTTTCAGGAGCCAGTTCAGACAGTCAACGAAAACTTAAGGGTACTAGCTCGAGTAGGAGTAGTTTTTTTCATAGAATCTATGTTTTGTCATCTCATGTTTGGATGATCTTTTTGGACACATATACCCCTCGTGGGTTCTTGTTATGGTTACCTATTTCCTATCATGATGATATATCTATACTCTGTGATGCTTCAGCGAAATTTTATACACTGTGAATGATTTCTATTTCTGATATATACAGCCTTACAAAGCACATGTTCCGCAAATTGGGTCGTGGGTCGGGTGAGAGGGGCGGGTCCTCTACCGAAACACGAACCTTTTGGTGGGACAAGCGCTTTGGGCATAAGGTCCTCATGGTTTTTGAGAGGGGGACCTTACACGTCGGAGGGGTGGTTTCCAGTGAATCCAAGAGAAAGCCCAATTTCATTTTTCCATGGAATTAAAAATGGAAACTGGCTCCTTTGAGCCTGATTTCATTCCCTATTGGTCTAGGAAGCTAGCACAAGGGGAGAGGAGGAGAAGCATGCCTGATTTCGGGCTTGGATGCGGCTACTCCGACGGGTGGCCATGGATTTTAGCGTTTTCCGACGAACCTCTCCCGATCTCAATTCTCCACCAAAAGCTTCGATCCAAGAGTCGATTTCAACTACTTGAGGGCTTTTGAAGGTGATGAAGGAGTCGAATTTAGCATTGGAGGCCTCTATATAGGAGATCCATGAATGGGATGTGGTAGGTCATGGACATTAATGACCCTCCTTGATGGTGGCCGACCTTGAACTGTTGGAAACTCCTCTTCATCAGGGGAGATGAAAGGAGGGGTTGGAGAAGGAGAAGGGAGTGTCACTTGGCCTCCCTCCAAATGAAACTTCCTCCTTAATTACATCCATTAAACACTAATTAAATCACCTAATTTAGATTAAATAAATTTAATAAACTTAGTGGGTCTTAGGTTGGGCCTTGGGCAAGGCCTTAGCCCACTTGAATTGGCTTGGGCTCTCATTTAACCTTTAAGGGTTAATTTGACCATGATTGACACTGGGGTTGACTTTGGTCAACTTGATGGATTGACTGGTCCAAGGGGTGTGTCTTGAGTCCCTTGACACCACCTAATGTTGATTGGGTTACAGTGATGCCCCAATTGGGTCCACTTTGCCAAATAGCGTGATTTGACCTAAATAAGGCTATGTTTGACTTTGGTCAAACTGGTCAACTTGGTGACCCCATGACAGGGCTTTTGGGTCCACTTGGCCACTAACGACATTACAAGGCTAGGACTGGGGTCAACTTTAGGTTTTGAGGCCAATAGGATATCTTAGGGGAAGGTTTGACCTATATTGACTTAATGTTGACTCTGGTCAATTCGGCCCACTAGATTGACCTAGCCTTGAGTCCATAGCTCAGTTGTCTCTCTCTCTCTCTCTCTCTCTCTCTCTCTTAGGGTTAGAGAAGTGTTAGTGACATTATCTTGAGGTGGTGAGTTCATGTGGGTGTGAATTGGCTTAGGTTGACTTGTGCACATTGGAGATGCACGTAGCAGTTTCCCTAATTTCAAGCTGAGTTAGGGTCACACTAGGGCCTCCATGTACCACTCAAGCCCTAACCCTAACTTTAGGGGGCCTAGAAGTGTGGGAGATGTTACATCAGATACGTCCATAATGAGGGAGATAGGGTCGGACGTTCAGGGGATTTACCAATAAAGAATTTGGGAGCTACTACAAAGAGCATGAAATAAAAAGAGAATTAATTGTTAGTTACACACATGAACAAAACATAGTAGCAAAAAGAAAAATAGAATAATAGTTGAAATGGCAAAATGCATGCTCCATCATAAACACCTGCCCAAAAAATTCTGGGTTGAAGTTGCCAGCACAGCCGTTTACTTTTTGAGTAGAGCTCTTTATAGAGCTCTAATCAAGATAACCGCGTTTGAAACTTGGACTGGTCACAAGAAAAATATCAATCATCTTAGTACATTTGGAAGCTCAGTGTTAAGCTTAGAGCCTCATAATAATCATGACAAACTGGATGAAAAAATAGTGAAAGGAATCATGCTATGATATAGTGAAAAATCCAAGGCTTATTGTGTAACACCCCTGTACAACCCTGTGTCCGGCGAGCGGGCCCAGCCAGGGAGGTTGAGCGGGCCTGACCCCGCAACCCGCACCCGGGCGGCAAAACGGGTAAGGTCGACAAAAAGGCCGGCTCGCTCCCGCCCATCTCAGGCGAGCGGGCTGGCGACCCGCGGCAAGCGAGCGAGACCCTGTGTCCGGCGAGCGGGCCCAGCCAGGGAGGTTGAGCGGGCCTGACCCCGCAACCCGCACTCGGGCGACAAAACGGGTAAGGTCGACAGAAAGGCCGGCTCGCTCCCGCCCATCTCAGGCGAGCGGGCTGGCGACCCGCGGCGAGCGAGCGAGACCCGCGGTTGGTGATCCGCCGGTCAACCCCCCCCCCCCCCCCCCACGCGCGACCAGGCTGCCGATCCGCCCGGCGGAAGACAGGCAGCTCGCCCATACCGGCTCGCACTCGCCCAGTGAGGATGGACGAGTCCCAGAGCCAGGTCGCGCCGCCTCTCGCGGGTGGAATCAGAGGCGAACTGAATCCCCATGGGTGCGAATAGCTATTCAGAACAGCGGAGCCTGGCTGTTGGCAGACCAGGTTGGACTGCGCATAGCTATCCAAAACAGCGGAGTTTGGCTGTTGGCAGACCAACCAGGGGCCTTTTTGGTATTTCCAGGTCAGTTCTTTTGGTTATTGGCAGTTCAGATTCTGAAAATCTATAAATAAGACTCAAGGGTACCTCAGAGGACACGCTTTCAGTGCCTCCTTGCCCTCATTCTTAAGTGTTCTCTGAGGGTACCTTAGCTCGGCTCTTGGCCAAGGAGGGAAGCGCTCAGAGATCTTCCGGGTTTGTGGTGGGACCTCCCTGCCGAGCCCTTGGGTCTGTCCTTTCTTGTCTCTCTCGTTGTTTTTCTTGCAGGTGCGAAGTAGGCGCGAGACCACCCCTTCCCCAAGGGTCGAACTCCACAGGAGGCCGGTTTCCGGTTTCAACATTTTGGTGCGGTGAGCGTGGAGAGTGGTCAGTGCAGAAAAGCTTCGGCGAGCTCAATGACGGGAGGTCAAGGATCCGACGGGCAGAACTCGCCGCCCCCTCCGCCTCTCGCGACAGTGGGAATGTTTGAAGACTTCAGGAACGAGGTGCTGGACCTCGTCAAGATCGCACTCGGCGTGCGGGCCGAGTGCTCGACTCCGGCAGCCCAGATCGCGGCCGCCCCCTCTTTAGGCGAAGACGCTCCTGGCAGGCGAGCCGGGAAGGAAGTGGCTGAGGAAGGTCGGGGGAGCGAGCTCTCGGGGCGCGAGCTCTTCCCCAGCTCGGCAGGCCGAGGCCGATTCGGCGAGCTGGGTCCGCGTGACTCGCCGGCCCGCCAGGTGGGGGGAGGCAGCCCCTTCAGCGAGCTGGTCTCCTCAGCACCAGTACCAGAAGGGTTCAGGGAGCCCGAGATGTCCTACTACACCGGAAAAGGGGACCCGGTTCAGCATGTCCAATGGTTCGAGGACGTGGTCTCCATCCGTCAGATGTCGGACGGATTTAAGTGTCGTCTCTTCGCCATCACGCTCCGAGAGAAGGCAAGGGAGTGGTTCCACCAGCTGCCGGCCAGTTCCATCTATTGCTTCGAGGACCTGCGCCGAGGGTTCATGTTGAGGTTCACTACCTCAAAGAAGAGGAAGAAGGAGTCTGAGTCCCTGTTCCACATAAAGCAGGGGGTGAACGAGACGTTGGGAAGCTACGTCGATCGGTTCAAGAGGAGGTCACCAAGTCCAGGAGATGCCGGGCCACAGTCTGATGATGGCCTTCACACTGGGCCTGCAGCAGGGTTTCTTCCGCATGGAGCTGAAAAGGATTCCCCCCCTCTCCTACGAGGAGCTGATGGAGAGGGCGGCGAGAGAGGTCGACGGGGAGGCGTCGAACCCAGAATTTGCGAGGAAGTTGGCCAGGTGGGCGACTGAGGAGGAGAAGGAGTCGAAGGGAGGAAGAAGACAGGAAGAGAGGAGGGAGGAGCCCAGACAGAGGGAGCAGAGGGAGCAGAGGCAGCTCCAAGGACAGCAGCCGGGATGGGGGCGTCAGGAGCCCGACCGTAGGCTGGGCTGGAGACCAGAGTGGCAGGGGCAGGGGCCACAGAGGGGATACTACGGGAGAGGTCACTATCAGGGGAGGCAGGACCAGTTCCACCCCCCATGCTGGAGGCAGGGTCAGAGGCCGCGGCTCCCCGATCAGGAGGAGGTCATGGCCATAGCTCTGGGAGCAAGGAGAGGGGTCATGAGAAGGAGGAGAAGGGAGTTCAGGGTGGAACTGACCTACTGCGACTTCCATCAGGAAGAGGGGCACGCAACGGCCACGTGCCCGGAATTCTTGGAGATGAGAGAGAACAGGGGGCGGCAGCAGCAGCAGGAGGAGGTGCGGCAGGAAGTGAGGATCGAGGAGGTCCTGCCTCGGACGGAGGAGGATCGCTGTGAAGACCGGGTGGATGTGGGGACCCGAGGAATGATCGGAGTGATCCACGGGGGAGTGGGGATCGAGGCTTCCCGCAAGGCAAGTCTCCACACCATGTATCGGCGGAGCGTCGCCTCTACGTCCCAAACCCCGCCGCCAGAGGAGAGGATCACTTTCTCCAGAAGTGATATGCCGGACCACGAGGATCCGTTCTGTGATGCGCTGGTCATCAAGGCCGCCATCGAGAACTTCACTGTCTCTCGGATCCTAGTGGACAATGGGAGTTCCGTGAACGTCGTCTTCAAGAAGGCGTTTGACGCGATGCAGGTAGAAGCTAAGAGGGTGCTGGCCTCGGACGGGCCCTTGTTCGGGTTCTCGGGAGAAAGGAAGGAGGTAGAGGGAGGAGTCGGCCTCCATGTCACCCTGGGGGGGCAGTCCCGAAACTGCAAGTTCGTCATTGTGGACGCCCCCAGCAGCTACAGCGCAATCTTCGGGAGGCCCCTGATCAGCGCCTTCCACTGCGTCCCCTCATCTTTCCATCAGTGCTTGAAGTTCAACGCTGAGGGGGCGCAGGTCAGGGTTAGGGGAGACCCTAAGGTGGCACGGGAATGCTACGTCACCGCGGTGAACACCATCTCTTGGTAGGAAGGGGCCGAGGAGATGGGGCGGAGGATGGAGGAGGACGAGCAGGAAGCCGGAGAGGTGGAGCTGGAGGTGAAGGGCTGCGCAGAGAAGGCGGAAGGAGGGGGTTTGGAGGAAGTGGTCGAAGTAAGGGCCGTGGCAGAGGAGATGGAGGTAGAGGTCCCCGCTCAGGAGGAAGGGGATGCCGAGGGGATGGGGGGAGCAGTCCAGGCTGGAGGCCGCAGAGGAGGTGGTGGAGCTGGAGGTGCTCACCCGCGGAGGCAGGGTGGAGAAGATCCGCGTCAGCGGGGGGCTGACCCCGGAGGACCAGGGCAGGATGCTGGAGTGCATCCAGAAGAACGTGGACATCTTCGCCTGGAGCGCCGCGGAGATGCCGGGGGTTGACGCGGATGTGGCTTGCCACCGCCTCAACCTGGACCCGGGAACACGCCCCGTCCAGCAGAAGAAGAGATCCACGGCGGACAAGCTAGCGGAACCCATCAGGGAGGAGGTGGCAAAACTTCTCAAAGCGGGCTTCGTGTCCGAAATTCAATACCCCGGCTGGGTCTCGAACGTTGTGATGGTCAAAAAGGGAGACGGCCGCTGGCGCTTATGTATCGATTTCTCCCTTCTTAATAAAGCTTGTCCTAAGGATTGTTACCCCTTGCCTCAGATCGACGCGCTGGTTGACTCAGCCGTCGGTTTTTCTATAATGAGTTTTTTAGATGCATTTTCAGGTTACCATCAGATCAGGATGCACCCCCCAGACATAAAGGATGTCTCATTCATCACAGGGGACGGTTGCTACTGCTACAAGATGATGCCGTTCGGGTTGAAGAACGCCGGGGCCACCTACCAAAAGATGATGGATAGGGTCTTCAAGGAACAGAGGGGAAGGAACTTGGAGGTGTACGTGGATGACCTCATGATAAAGAGCCGGGACGTGGACTCCCACCTTCGGGACCTAGAGGAGACGTTCGCCACCCTGCGAAGATACAAGATGCGGCTGAATCCCCTTAAGTGCGTTTTTGGGGCTGGCCGAGGGAAGTTCTTGGGGCACCTCCTCACCCCCGCGGGGGTCGAGCCGAACCCGGACAAGGTCAAGGCAATCTTGGAGTTGGAGTCCCCGCGGAATGCGAAGGAGGTCCAACGGTTGACAGGGAAGCTAGCAGGACTGAGCCGCTTCCTCTCTCGGGCAGGGGAGAAGTGCTCCCCCTTCTTCAAAACGCTGAGGGGGGGCCAGAGGTTCGAGTGGACTAAGGAATGCGAGGAGGCGTTCCAGGCCCTCAAGGCGCAGCTGACACAGGCCCGCTGCTCCAGGGGCCGAAAGAGGGTGAAGATTTGTTCTTATACCTCGGGGTCGGGGCAGAGGCCTTAAGCTCCGTCTTGGTGCGAGAAGAGGGGAAGAGGCAGCTCCCTATTTATTATGTCAGCCGGGTCCTGAGGAAGGCCGAGCTCCGATATCCAATCTTGGAGAGGCTTGCGTTCGCACTGATCATCTCGGCTCGGAGGCTACGACCATACTTCCAGGCACACTCGATCCGAGTGGTGACCGACCATCCCCTCCGCAACGTCTTCGAGGGGGTGGAGCATTCAGGCCGGCTGGCCAAGTGGTCGGTGGAGCTGAGCGAGTTCGACGTCTCCTTCGTTCCGCGGCTCTCGATCAAAGCTCAGGCGATGGCCGACTTCTTGGCCGACTACGTGGTGGAGGTAGCGGAGGAGGAGCTCAGGAGCCCGCCCGACTCCTTGGAAGGTGAGGGTGGACGGAGCCTCAGGAAGGCATTCTCTCGGAGTAGGAGTGGTTCTGGAAAACCCTCAAGGGACTCGGATCGAACAGACGGTGGTGGTGCATTTTCCCATTACCAACAACCCAGGCTGAGTACGAAGCAGTGATAGCGGGACTACGCCTGGCCAGAGAGTTGGGGGTGCTGGATGTGGAAGTTCTGACCGACTCCATGGTGGTGGCTTCCCAGATCAACGGGGAGTTCGAAGCAAGGGAGCCCGCTTTGAAGTTATACTTGGCCAAAGTGAAGGGGGTCATAGGGACCTTCCAGACCTTCTCCATCCGACACGTGCCAAGGGAAAAGAATGAACAGGCCGACCAACTGGCGAAGCATGGCCCCCGGATGGGAGGCACCATCACCGACCTGTTCCGCCCCTCCATCGAAGAGGGGGAGCTCATGGAGATCGATCAGCAGCCCTCGTGGATGGACCCAGTAGTAGTTTTCCTCTCCACGGGAGAGTATCCGGAGGGAGTAGACAAGAAGAAGCTGAGGCACAAGTCCGCCTACTACCTCCTCAAAGACGGGCAACTATACAGAAAGACCCTTGCCGGGATGTTGGCTCGCTGCGTGACCGAGGGCGAGGCGCAGAGGATCTTGGAAGAAGTCCACTCCGGGGAGTGCGAGAGTCATTCCGGGAGTCGGACCTTGGAGGGGAGGATAGTCCGGCAGGGGTATTTCTGGCCCACCCTGGGCCGGGACGCCGCGGAGTTCGCAAGAAGATGTCATAAGTGCCAGCTATTTGCCACCCTCCAGCTACAGCCGGCCCAGCAACTCAAGAGCATCACGGCCCTCTGGCCCTTTGCAATCTGGGGAATGGATTTGGTTGAGTCGTTCCCCCAGGCTAGCGGCCAGAGAAGGTTCGTCCTAGTGATGATCGACTACTTCTCAAAGTGGATGGAGGTGAAGGCGTTGGCAAAGGTGACCTCCCAGGTGATCAGGAACTTCGTTTGGGGGGAGATCATCTGTCGCCATGGGCTGCCCCAAGCCATCGTCACAGACAACGGTCCTCAGTTCGCCAGCGCCGAGTTCACCAGTTTTTGCGAGCAGCTTGGGATCGACCTCAGATTCGCCTCGGTCCACCACCCCAGGAGCAACGGGCAGGTGAAGGCGGCGAACAAAATCATCGTCAACCTTCTCAAAAAGAAGGTGGAAAACCTGAGGGGGAGCTGGGTGGAGCAGCTCCCCGCCGTCCTTTGGGCCCTTAGAACCACCCCGAACACGGCCACGAGGGAGACCCCCTTCAAGCTCTCCCATGGGTGCGAGGCGGTGCTCCCCATAGAATTTGAAGTCCAAACGCCGCGAGTCGGGACGGCCAGAGAGGGCCGAGAGGAATGGCAGGCTGAGAACGGGGAGGAGCTGAGACTCACCCTCGACATGGTGGAAGAGTTGAGGGACCTTTCGGCCATCCGGCAGGAGGAGGTCAAAAGGAGGATGGCAAAATACTTCGACAAGCATGTCAGGGTCAAGCAGTTCGCAGAAGGGGACCTGGTGCTGAAAAAGATAGACGCGGCAGGGAGGTCAGCATCCGTGGGAAAACTCAACCCCAGCTGGGAGGGGCCATTCATTGTGAAGGAAGCTTTGAAGTCGGGGGGCTATCGGCTCCAAAATGTAGAGGGCAAGGCCCTGAGTCTCACCTGGAGTGGAGACGACTTGAAGAGATTTTTTCCCTAATTTCCTGTAAGCAACATGATTCATTATAATGAAGCTTTTCTTTTCCCTCCCCCAGGATTGTCATACCTAGGCTTGCTCAGAGAGTTGGAATGAATTTGGACCCCGAGAAGATCCCGCTGCCAGGCTCCCACCTAGCTGGCAGGGCCGGAAGTCACTCGGTGTCATCCCTAGCCTCGAGGAGATCCCGCTGCCAGGCTCCCACCTAGCTGGCAGGGCCGGAAGTCACTCGATGGAATGAACTTGGACCCCGAGAAGATCCCGCTGCCAGGCTCCCACCTAGCTGGCAGGGCCGGAAGGAAGTCACTCGGTGTCATCCCTAGCCTCGAGGAGATCCCGCTGCCAGACTCCCACCTAGCTGGCAGGGCCGGAAGTCACTCGATGGAATGAACTTGGACCCCGAGAAGATCCCGCTGCCAGGCTCCCACCTAGCTGGCAGGGCCGGAAGTCACTCGGTGTCATCCCTAGCCTCGAGGAGATCCCGCTGCCAGGCTCCCACCTAGCTGGCAGGGCCGGAAGTCACTCGATGGAATGAACTTGGACCCCGAGAAGATCCCGCTGCCATGCTCCCACCTAGCTGGCAGGGCCGGAAGTCACTCGGTGTCATCCCTAGCCTCGAGGAGATCCCGCTGCCAGACTCCCACCTAGCTGGCAGGGCCGGAAGTCACTCGATGGAATGAACTTGGACCCCGAGAAGATCCCGCTGCCAGGCTCCCACCTAGCTGGCAGGGCCGGAAGTCACTCGGTGTCATCCCTAGCCTCGAGGAGATCCCGCTGCCAGGCTCCCACCTAGCTGGCAGGGCCGGAAGTCTCTCGATGGAATGAACTTGGACCCCGAGAAGATCCCGCTGCCAGGCTCCCACCTAGCTGGCAGGGCCTGAAGTCACTCGGTGTCATCCCTAGCGTCGAGGAGATCCCGCTGCCAGGCTCCCACCTAGCTGGCAGGGCCGGAAGTCACTCGATGGAATGAACTTGGACCCCGAGAAGATCCCGCTGCCAGGCTCCCACCTAGCTGGCAGGGCCGGAAGTCACTCGGTGTCATCCCTAGCCTCGAGGAGATCCCGCTGCCAGGCTCCCACCTAGCTGGCAGGGCGAAAGTCACTCGATGGAATGAATTTGGACCCCGAGAAGATCCCGCTGCCAGGCTCCCACCTAGCTGGCAGGGCCGGAAGTCACTCGGTATCATCCCTAGCCTCGAGAAGATCCCGCTGCCAGGTTCCCACCTAGCTGGCAGGGCCGGATGTCACTCGATGGAATGACTCAGAAAGCAATGGCCTGCGACCTAGAGCAAATCGCGTTGTCAGACTCCCACCTAGCCGGCAAGGCCGGGAACTACCCGAAAAGCCTACGTGCGCAGCAGGACAGAATCGCAAGAGTTAGCCAGAAAAGAAGGAAGGGTCTAGCATAGCCCCACCCTCAAGCCCCGGGAAAGGTGGTCGAGTAAATGCAAAGGCCTGGGCGAGAGTCCCCAGAAAATTAAGCGTGCGGCCGAGGAGCGAGCCGGCTCGCCTCGCTCGGCGGACGAGTCAGCTCACCTCGCTCGGCGGACGAGCCAGCTCGCCTCGCGCGGCGAACGGGCAGCAGCCTCGTCAGAACCGGACCGCAGGGGGGGGGGGGGGGGGTCGCGCCGTCCGGCAATGACATCGTTGGAAAAACAAGGCAGGCGAGAAATATAAAAGGAACAATAGCTGAAAGGAACAATAGATAGAAATATAAAGTATAAGCGCAACTCGCGCATACATCTCAGACCAGATTGTTATACATCATGTTCATCTACAAAGTAAATTACAAAAAGGGGGGGGGGGGAACGCGAGATCTAGAAACCCTAAAGCGGCTGGAAGGCCTTGTCGCCAGGCTCCGGCACGGGAAGAAAACAGCGCCGGCACCACGTCCTTCGTCGAGAGTCCCGCCGCCTCGCTCGTAAGCAGATCCGCGCGCCGCAGCGTTTGCATCGTGTATCTCGCTGCGCTGGCCGCGTTCTTTTGCATTAGCACTTCCAGGTCGTAGTCGGAGAGATGCTCGCGCGGGCAGACCCTGCTGTCTGGAGGAGGGACAGCGGCGGCGGCCTCCAGCTCGCGTACCCGCGCCTCCAGCGCCGCCTTTTCTTGGCCAAGGGTGGCGATCTCGGCACCCATCCGGCTCGCCGTCGCCGCGTCCTGGGGAAAAATGAATAGGAATGATCGTGAGCTGTGTGCACGAAAAGGAGGGAGTGCGATTCAGGTTGAGCACGCACCACCCCGCCCAGGTACCGCGCGAGGGTCTCCTCGGCCGCGTCGGCTCGCCTCCTGTGAGTGTCCGCGTCCGCCTGGGCGAGCTTCCGGGCCTCTTCCTTCTCATCCTCCATCTTTTGGATAGACGCGGCGTTCCGCTCCACCTGGGTGCAGCGCCTCCCCACCATGTGAGCCAGCTCCAGACCGCGCAGCTGGGCCCGCGAGCTCTCATGAATCAGCACTCGCGTCGACTCCTTGTCATAAATGGCGGCGTCTTCACGCGAGTACAGACCAAAGGAGAGGTTGTACGCCTCCCCGCCGATGGTATCCTGCTCCATCCAGCTCGGCAGCAGGGTCGAGATCGTTGCGCGATTCGACTCCTTGTCCCACGACAGGAGCGGGACGCCGAGCTCGTCCAAGTACTTCTCGCCGTAACCGAAGTTCTGATGCCCTCTCGGCACCGGCCCCGCAGCGGCTTCAGACCCGCCCGGCGGCGCGGAGGTGCCCGCCGCCCCGACCGGGGAGTCGCTGGTCGAAGCAACCAGCGGGGGCGAGGGGGCCTCAGTCGGCAAGACCGCGGGGGCCTTGCCCTTTCTTTGGCTCGCGGAGGGTTGCTGATCCGCGGTCTTCGCCGACTTCGGCGGAGGCGCTGACTGTCCGCCGCCCGGTCGCTTCTTGGCCGGGATCGATGAGATGTCGCGCTGGGCGGCATCCGCAGCCTGGGCGCGGGCGAGAACCCCGGGGGGAATCCGAGCGCTCTCATAAGGGGGGTGAAGAGGAATGTCGCGTTCACCTGCGAAGGAGGGAAGGTGAGATGAAAGAAGAGTGGGAAAGTAAGGACTAATGGAGACGAGTGGCAAACCTCCCCCCGGCGGGACAGCCGCGAGATCGTCAAGGTGGCGGCGCAGGAACGCGACCTCAAAGTTCTCT
This sequence comes from Platanthera guangdongensis, assembly GCA_039583875.1. Lineage (NCBI taxonomy): Eukaryota > Viridiplantae > Streptophyta > Magnoliopsida > Asparagales > Orchidaceae > Platanthera > Platanthera guangdongensis. Next base: position 48,660,188 of record CM077151.1, read on the forward strand.
CCCGACGAAGAACGCGAACAGGTCGGCTTCATGGCCACCTAGGCTGGGTGGCCGGTAGCTCGCCTCGCTGAGCTGCACCGGCGAGAAGGGCACGTTGCCGAAGTCCCCTTTGACGAACAGGAACTTCTTCAGCCAGTTGTGGCTCTTGTTGACGGTCTCCCGCACTTTGAGGTGGGCGCTGGAGAAGTAGGCCGTCCCGTCTCGGTTCGCCCTGAAGGAGAACAGCTTCCGGAATACTGCGAGGCTGAACTCCACCCGCTCCTCTCGCAGGAAGCAGGCGAACCCATCAGGACGGCGATGGAGTTCGGGGTCATCTGGCCCAGGACGACCCGAAGTATTTTAGCACCTGGCGCGCCTCGGGCCATAGGGGGAGTCGCAGGCCTACCTCGAAGTGAGCGAGAGGGATGGCGAGCTCATCCCTAAATAGGTCATTGATCTTCTCCCCCTCTTCGGGTCGCCTCGCAGAGAACCCGGCTGGGATGTGGTCGCCTAAAGCTTCCAAGTATTCGCGCTCTGTGATGACGGCGCGAGGGAATCATGCTCGGAGAAGGTCCAAGCGCATTTGCTTCGGCCGTCCGCGTCGCCGCCGCCTCCGCCCATTCCCGTCGAGTCGCAGCCGAACGCGCGAGAGAAAGCCAGAAGGCGAACACAGACGATACTCCGCGGGAACAGGAAGCAGGAGGGGTTGGAGTCGGTGGAGAAATAAGGGCCGGCAAGGCCTATTTATAGGAAAAGAGAGGGGGCGGGAAACTTCCCGCCGAAAGATGGGGTGCGGATAGCAAAAATTAATCCGACGGTTCGACTTCCCGCGCGCGAGCGCACCTCAAAGGTCGAGCCGGCACGGTTCCCGCCCGGCTGCAACCGCGGGAGACCAGCGCGGGCGAACCAACCCCAACCCGCACCCGCACGCCGTGCCGCGCGAGACGGGAGATTCCCGTCTAGCGAGCTCCTCGGCTCGCCCTCGCCCCGATCAGCGCGAAAGGAAGAATGGACCTTTCCCTTAACCCGCCCACAGAAAACAACAGAAAAGCAGCGCGATAATTTCAATACATCTCAGCAACAAAATAGTTAGGCCCCTAGACGGGCTAAAAGAGTCGCGAGCAATTATAAGTACAAGATAACTGCGAAATGACGGTAACCCCGCGGTATCCCGCGAGCGAGGGGCAAACAACTGGGTCAGTACTCGACCCACTTCACCTGTGCCGCCTCTTCGTTCCCGCTCGCGGCGGCACGCGAGGATCGTGGTAGTCGCGAACCGCACCAGTTCCCGCTGAGCCATGCCGACCTGCTCTGTGGCGCTCCTAAGATGTCCCTCGGCCCGCGTTATATGCACGCCCGGCGAGGTGACGTCGTCGTCTTCCGCTTCACGCCGAGGGCCCTCCAGGACAGCGAGCCGGGCCTCAGTCTCGCCTTGTCTTCATCAACCCTCCTCATGATCTCCTTCAACATCAGTGTGTGTTCTGGAACAGCCGTGTCACCTGCCCCTTCATCCCGACCGCGTTCGGTCGGGTCGCCAGGTAGTCAGAAACGCTGTCCACGTCAGGCGGAGGCGAGTACCCTTCGCTCATCTCGGTCTCAGGGGAGGCCCTGTGAAAGCCTGCAAGCGAGGCGAGTCAGAGGGAGCGAGCAAGAGACGAAGCCCAACGATAAAAACCAGCTCACCAGGGGTTGGCACAGCCCGCACCGACAGATGGGCGGAGAAGAGCCCGGCCGACCCTGAAAGTTCCCTCCCTCGAGGGTTCTCACAGAGATTTCCCCAGCCCATGGGAGGACCGCCGGACGGGGGAGTTCCGGAGGTGGGCGATCCAGACCTGGGGAACTCGCGATCTTCTCAGGCGACGGAGGCGGGGACGATCCTCTCCCCGGTTCTCCACCTCCTCACAGGGAATTACCTGCAAAACAGGGAGTCAGGGGAATAACGATAATCAGCGGAAGGCCACGTACCCCGGGGACGACCTCAGCACCCGCCGCCGAGCTGGAGGCCGGGCAGTCACCCGCCAGAGAACGCTTAACAATCTTTCCCTTCGCCGGCCTGAAGAGAGGGCCGGAAGATCCGCGTACTAGCCATGGGGCGGCCTCGAGGGCCTTCTCCTGAGTCTGCAGGACCGCTGCCGCCAGGCGAGCTCGTACCTCTTCGCTAACCGGCATCGAGAAACAGAAGTCTGCTCAGAGAAAATAAGGGGATCTGGGGAGCCTCCTACAGGGGTCAGCGGTATGTATTTATAGCCGGACAGTGGGGGCCCACCAAAAGATTCCCTGCCAGCTCAGCACAGTGCTCGCCGAACACGCGGGTTGGATGATTCTTTCCGAGCTTGATTCAAGCTCAAAAAAAGCGGGGATTGTGTACAACCCTGTGTCCGGCGAGCGGGCCAGCCAGGGAGGTTGAGCGGGCCTGACCCCGCAACCCGCACCCGGGCGGCAAAAGGGTAAGGTCGACAGAAAGGCCGGCTCGCTCCCGCCATCTCAGGCGAGCGGGCTGGCGACCCGCGGCAAGCGAGCGAGACCCTGTGTCCGGCGAGCGGGCCCAGCCAGGGAGGTTGAGCGGGCCTGACCCCGCAACCCGCACCGGAACGGCAAAACGGGTAAGGTCGACAGAAAGGCCGACTCGCTCCCGCCCATCTCAGGCGAGGGGCTGGAGGAGCGGACCCCGCGGCGAGACCCTCGAGCGAGACCGCGGTTGGTGATCCGCCGGTCAACCCCCCCCCCCCCACGCGCGACCAGGCTGCCGATCCGCCTGGAGGAAGACAGGCAGCTCGCCCATACCGGCTCGCACTCGCCCAGTGAGGATGGGACGAGTCCCAGAGCCAGGTCGCGCGCCGCCTCTCGCTGGGTGGAATCAGAGGCGAACTGAATCCCCATGGGTGCGAATAGCTATTCAGAACAGCGGAGCCTGGCGTTGGCAGACCAGGTTGGACTGCGCATAGCTATCCAAAACAGCGGAGTTTGGCTGTTGGCAGACCCAACCAGGGGCCTTTTTGTATTTCAGGTCAGTTCTTTTGGTTATTGGCAGTTCAGATTCTGAAAATCTATAAATAAGACCCAAGGGGTACCTCAGAGGACACGCTTCAGTGCCTCCTTGCCCTCATTCTTAAGGGTTCTCTGAGGGTACCTTAGCTCGGCTCTGGCCAAGGAGGGGGGAAGCGCTCAGAGATCTTCCGGGTTTTTGGTGGGACCTCCCTGCCGAGCCCTTGGGTCTGTCCTTTCTTGTCTCTCTCGTTGTTTTTCTTGCAGGTGCGAAGTAGGCGCGAGACCACCCCTTCCCCAAGGGTCGAACTCCACAGGAGGCCGGTTTCCGGTTTCAACAACCCCCATCCGTCACCAATAATATAATAGAAGGTCTGGCCGGGGCCCCACGTCATATGAAACGGGCAGACGGAAGAGTTACTAAATGAAACCAAAACCCTTAAAGATTTTGAAAACGCAATCCTAACACAGAGTTGCATTCTAGAGGAAGAATAAAAAGAGTTTCATAAAAACCACACCCAAAGGTGAATGTCCACTAACCACAATAGAAATGAAATACAACAACCACAAAACTGGCCTTAAGGCCTTACATCAATTGTGTTTAACTCAAATAAAAAGGTTTGCATACATTGGCACGCAGACCAGCAACACATGAAAAACAATTAAACAAACAATTGAGCCTTCGAGGGCCAGCACAGCAAGAAGGGCTTCATCCCGCTTTTCCCGCTTGGCTCCGCAACACCTGCAAGCAAACATTCTACCAAGCGGTGGCAAACAAAGCAACGATCAGCAAGGGTTGCCCAAATTATAACTACCCCACCCCTTTCTCAGGGTGACAGTGCTTCTTCCCTTCAAGCGGATTAACATAAATACGTAAAACTAAAATGTGCCATTTAAGCACAAATCATCACAAATATTGGTGCGACCGGCCCAACGTCTCGTGCACACAGGGCACCTTAACGGTGTACCGAACTTCCCCGGGTCCCACCACCATTCTCAGTCCTGGACTGAATGACAACGCATTGAGCATTCGTTAGCCGTGACTCAAGGTCCTCGACTCTCTCCTATGCCTGTAGCAACACACCAATTTCCTTAGGTAGTTGAACTACACCACATAGTGCAAGTACATTTCAGTCAAGCCCGTTGCTCAAATCATCGTACCCAACACGCACGACACGGGTCAACCTCCCCTTGCCTATTATCGCATACATAACTGATTGTTATGTAACAAGGGTGGCACTCGCGGCCACCTGAGTTGCACACTCAAGGCACACAACTCCGCACACTAGCCCTACAGTCTCCGAGAGACGGGCTTTGCACAAACATGACAAAACTCCCCGAGAGTTAAACTCCACACACTAGCACGTCCACGTGAGGGGGTGATCGGGATAAACTCCCCGCTGGTGCTGGTGGGGAGGCCCTGCCCGTAGCAGAGCTACAGATCCACGGTGGCAGCATGCATGCTGCCACCATGGACCTGGAAGGGTTTTCCTTCCAAGTTCTGGCCCACCGGCGGCGTTCGGCCGTCGGCCGACACCTTGCCGGAGCTACCTCCCCAGGCGACGCTATTCGAGTGTAATGGCCGGTGCAATGGTGGCTCCGGCCGGCCGTGGGAAGATCCGTGTACGACTCTCCGAGGAATGCATTTTATTTTAAAATTTATTTTGGGTTTCCTGTCCGGTCCTCCGGCTAGCTTCGTGTTTATTACTCGTTTAAATGAGATGTGGTTTATATGCATGTTTAAATTAAATTAATTAAAATCTTGTCACTGCCAAATTAACCGTACAGCTAAGGTGTAAGTCTCATACTCGATCAGATCCTATGTAAACATCAAATAATTAAATGTATATACACCAAATCATACACAATAAGTTATATATATATATAAGTAAGTATCAGTAATATATAACCATGTCAATTTATTCACCGTGAGAGTTTATTGACCGTTGACATGTAAGCTCCCGATAAATACTTGTGAATTCGCATACCTTGCTTCACTATACTTGGACGTTTATAATATTTTGTACGAAGAATTATGAGTTTATACAACTTACAGCTTAGTCGTCAATATATGCACAACTATAGTCTCTCGTCTCAGACATTTTATGAATTGTTGGATCAAATATGTAAGTTTTGGTATAACTTACTTAGATGTCATTCATGTAGTTGTTTGTTGATATCAGTATAGAGAAAATATTGTTGTATAGTGTGAATCAAATCTTTTATTTGTGTAAATCTAGTGTCTCACAACTTTGAGCCAAATCTTAATTATTTATTACTGTTATAAGAATTGTTACTTAGTCATTTCAATCGTTACTTATTGCATGAGAATATGGGAGGGTGCATGGTTACTGATGTGGCGGGTTCGTCGGCTTCCCCCTATTATACACTACGAGAGAAGTTGTCACGACGAACTCTATTGTTGTTGGATGCTGAAGAGGACCGGGGGCTAGCTACCCCTTCCACGGAGGTCCGTCTCACACTTGTTTTGATTATGTGCAGAGAGGGTTGATCTCCGCACAAGGTGAGGATGTGTTTCCACCGAGAACACCCGTTTCTTGTGGTACGAAGGCCTAGGAAGTTGGGGTGTATCCATAACCTAGAAGTGGGAGCGACCGACCCACTGTCACCGTCTGGCCACGGCGGTGAGGCCTGGGAAGTGAGCTCCTTCTCTTAACAGGTCACTATGTCGACATAGAGGAAAATGATTGTGACACATTATTCAAGTGACTGTGAGTTCATCATACATGCTCATCACATCAATTTTACATGATATGTTTACATGCGCTATCATTCTGGTCTGTCATTGTATAACCACCCTTAGGAGGAGTTATACGATGACGGGTAAACTTACTAGTTCAGTACTCTTTTTATAAACCATTGATATAATTGCGGATGTGGGTGAAAGTAATTCCACCCTACAGGTACCAAAAATTCACTCTAACGTGCAGTTGTGGGTTGTTTTGCACCGCCAACTCGCACCCGGGTCTCCTTTCCGCAGAAGCCGTGCCTAAGTCTGGAAGATTTTTAGGTAGGCCAAACGTATATCAGTAATATATGCTTGGCGTATATATTTTTTTTCCAAAAAAATGATTTTTTGAAAAAAATCAATTTTTATTATCTATTATTGTATTTTACCCCAACAAAATACAAACTCTTAATTAACATAGTTTATAAACAATTTAAGATCTTTTTTTTTTTGAAAATCAACCTAAGGAATATTGTTGTTTTTCAAATCCGGCCATAACATCTCTTTTTTATCTTGAAAATCCAACCCTCACATAACCAATCCGACGGTCCAAAATTCACCCGCATCAATTTTTTTGAGTGCTGTTAAGTGCAAACCAGTTTCTGATATGTGCAAACCAAATTCAATTACAAAAGTGTGTGTTAAGTGCAAACCAATTTTAGCTATGTGCAAATCATTATTTTGTGTAGCAATATGATGCAACCCTCCTCTCCTCTCGGCGATCATCCTCTGCACGTAGTTCGCCACCTCATAACCTTTTTATCGCCACCAACGTGTTGTCGTCAATGAACTCGGCGAAAAGCACGGAGAATCAGAGCAGAAAAGGCCGTCGAAGGAAGATGCGGGGGAGCGAGTAGGTGAGAGCTAGAACAGGATAGTGGAGGATGAAGGATAGACAAAATGATGCCGAAGAAGGAGATGGAGAAGAGGTGTGCTCTTCTTCTTTTTATTTTCCGAACAAAATTATGTAGATTTTCTTCTTCTTTTATAAAACTCGCATTTATCATAACCAATTTCCTCGCTTCCCGGCACTATTTCAGAAATCTCCTGCAACATGGACTTCTTTGCCAAAGTGAGGAAGAAGTGAAAATCTCTTCGTATTTTTTCTTATTGTGCTGCCTAAGCCGAATGAGGGGCGACCAAAATCTCCTCAGTTATTCAATTTCTTTCCACCTGTACCGAGAGGGGGGAGGAAAAAAACCAAGTATTCCTTATGCTACTCTGTGCGGGAATAGGAGAGCTAGCCGCACCCCATGCATGGGGTACGGTTATCTAAAGAGCACCCACCACCATCACCGCGGCCGCCGCCGTTATCGTTGCCGCCATCACCGCGGCGACCACCGCCATCACCGTCATCACCGCCGCCATCACCGTCATCACCGCCGCCATCACCGTCATCACCGTCGCCGTCATCGCCACCACCATCTCCGCCATTACCGTCATCACCGCCGTCATCGACGTCATCGTTGCCGCCATCGCCGCGACAACCGCCGTCATGACTGTTGGATCCGCTTTTCTTTTCATCAAAATTTGCAAATCTGTCATCATGCACCTTGTTTTTGTCTTATACAGCCTCTAATCTAGTGATTGGTTTGCACATAGCTTGTATCTAAAAATTATTGGTTTGCACTTAAAAATTATTGGTTTGCACATAATATTAATTTGCAAGTAGCCAAAGTGATTTGCACCATAAATACTTGTGAATCCGTAAAAATCGATCTGCACCTAACTGTTCTGATAATTTTTTTGAAAGAGCAGGTTACATGTATCTAAAACAGATTTGCACGTAAAATTGCTCTAAAATTACTCATTTTTTTCCAAGCGTGAGCTGCCTCGGACTCTTCTTCAACAAGTTTTCCTCCGAATTTCAAGGTTTTCTACTTCGCTTTACTCCTGCTATATTTTACCGTTTCTACTAGAATCCTGGCATGGAGAACACAGGAGTAGCCTCGGAGACCTCCGTCCGCCGCCCGGTGAGCTTCTCTTCAAACGAATTCCTCCCGATTTCTGCTACGATCCAATTCCTGACGCTCGCTTACTGGACATCTCCGTCACAGAAGAATGCTAGGGTTTCGGAACCCCCAGGTAAGAACGACAGAAACCCCGATGATGGCGAGCAGCTGTCCGGCGGCGAGGGTGATGGGGACGGGTTCGGGCTTGGAAATAATTCGCCCAAGAAGAGGAGGAAACGCGGTCCCTCTGCCAAGGTTGTGGGGGTGATGGAAGACTTACGGCTCATTGGTAAGTGTGATCCCTATTTTCATTTGTATGATGCTACTGCTGCTTTGAAACTGCACTCCAGACGCAAAAACTGTTAAATATTTTTTTGTTGCTTTGTACTATACCTGTTTTGCTATATTAAGATCTTCTCTAGGTGTCTGCTTCTCATCGGCATCATAATTCATATCAGAGCAATGCGGGTGTTTGTTTTGTTTGTTAATTTAGGGTTATGCTGCATGTAAAATGAAATCTCATCAAATTCCTTTCCAACATGCTATAATTTAATTTCTTCCCAACCCCATTCCTTTCCAGCATGCTGCTGTAAGTCTGTAACTAATAACCATCGGTAATGTTCTTTGATTTTTCTCATTAACTCTTCTTCTAATCATTGTGTCCACCAATTCGATTCATTTTCATTTAAAGTTTTCAATAGCAAATTTGCTGTTAATAATCTACCACAATCAGGTTAACCAGTGGTGCATCACAAGGATTCTTAGCCAACCCTTGCCTGCTACTCACGACAATTGGGTTAAGTTGTAGCATGCTCCTTAAAGCTAACATTCTTAAGTTATAACTTATTAGCTTGGCAGTGCTAAATTATCCAAAAGACCATTTTAAATCAAACTATCCAACAACCATCACCATCTGCCATTTTACTCTTTATAAATAATTAGACCAACTGTGCTCAGCTACACCACCCGAGTTACACGAGCTAGCCAAAACCACTCGGTATACATATATAATATATTTATATATAAATGATATATATATAATATTAAAAAAATAAATTTAATTTATGAACATCACTAAAAAAAATTTCGTCGTAAAAATTTTGTCAAAACATCTCAAAAATTCCGTGATGATATTTTGGTACTGACTCTCTTTTATCGTCATTGGGGATTATTAATTTAAAATTTTATATTTAATTTGTTTAAGAATTAAAAATTTCTACTTTATGTTTAAGAATTATTGAAGTTTAGGTGTTACACAGGGTCTTCCCGAAGCTGTTGGTCACTGTTATGGTCTCAGACGGCCAGTTATCTATGGAGTATAGTAGTGTCGTCATGTGTTCATGTTATTTGTCTTTTATTAATTGAGTAGATGTACGAGTTTGTAGATTTATATTGTTGCGCGATTTTCTCATTATTTGGGGTTATTTACCCTCTAGTCACTTGTTGTTTTATAAATCACCCCTTGGCTCCTTGTATGGATATGAATGAATCAAATCCAAGTTCTCTTTATTCCTCTAAGTTCCACTTGTTCCCTCTTTAATTATTTCTCCTCTTCCCATTTCTAGGGTTAGGGTTGAGCAATGCTCTTCCTCTCCCCCTCACATTCTCCGTGGGTTGAGCTCGACTCCCCTTGTATATCCGACTCCACCACCACCACCTTCGACGGCGTTATGGGCCATACTCATAACATCTTGGTATCAGAGACATCAGTCCTTCTCGTTTCTCACACAAACAACATCAACAACTGCCAGCCTCCTGTGCTATCAACGTCTTCCAGCGCACCCTTGTTCGCAATTGCAACTCATGTACCGGTTTAGGGCGTGAAGCCTTGCTCTGCATTGTCGACATTGCAAACGTGACAAATCCAACCCCCATCCATTGTCGTTAGCCAGCAAAGCCGTCGACACAACAACTATTGGAAGCACAAGTACCTGTTGTCCAGGCGTGAAGGGAAGAAGTACACGCGTAGACCAAGCTGCTGGTTCTTCTTCCCACTGTTCTTCTTCCCGCTGTTCTTCTCATACTTTGTCAGTCGACCTCCTTTGTCAGACGCTCATTCAATTTCACCAATCTTGTCTGCCACTCGATCTAATGCCCAAACAATCTCCTTTCCAGTCAATCTCCTCTGTGCGACTTTGTTGGGGACTCTATGTGACTTTACGAGCCTATTTTCTGGAGCTCACCCCTACAAACATCCTTATCATCAATATATATATTTATATAAATATATTTCTTCCAAGCTCCATCCGCAAGCATAGTTGCTTGCCTTCCTTTCATGAGGTCAGCTGAGGGATTGAACAATAATTTATTTGTGGATTTTAGTTAATTTATTAATTCCTAATTGGATTGATCGATCGCTTAATTACCATGGCATGATGTCGAGCTCTGAAGAGCAAATTGTCCTCCGTTTGATGTTCCCAAAATTATTGGAGATGTAGACTTCGTATGATGCCGCTCTCCTGTGATTCACTTCCAGCATTGACAGAGTCTACTTCATGTGCTTGGGTGTGTTTTTTCGTGAATCCCGCCTGGTACTCGACGCCCGGTATTTTTTCCTCTCATTTTCCCCCTCTCGTCAAGAAGAAGTGCAGAATGATAGAAATCTGTGGGGAAGGAGGTAAGGCCCGAGTAGAGCATCTTCTTCCTCTTCTTTAGTTATTTAGTTCTTCCTTCCTTCGGCCCGAGCAGAGCATGAGCAGAGCCGTCTTCTTCCTCTTTTTCCGTTTTTCCTCTGCTTCAGTTATTCAGTTCTTCCTTCCTTCATCCCGCGCTGAGCATAGCATGAGCAGAGCCATATTTTTCCTCTTTTTCCGTTCTTCTTCCTCTTCTTCAGTTATTCGGTTCTTCCTTCCTTCGACCCGAGCATAGCAGAGCATTAATCGAGTAACGAACCACGGGGCCGAGGAGTGGCGACATGATATCACACAATTTTTCTTCCTTCCTTCAGATTTGAGGAGACTACGACGACAACATTATTTCGGTCAGTCAATTTTTTCCTCCCTTTGTCCGAAACCAGCAAGGTATTTTGGACAGTATTTCAGTCGATTTCTAATTTTCACTTTTCAGTAGTGATTTTTCCAGTATTCCATACTTCCATTATACCATACATTCTCCATAGAAGGAAGTAGTGAAACGCGGAGCGAGGACAAGATTGTTTCCAACCCCAAGAAAGAATGTGAAGTTTGATGGTGTAATTTTTTTTTCCAAACATTCACTGGTAGAAGACGTTGTTCTTGGTTTCACTTCTACAAGATGTAAGTTAATGTATTATTTATAATAGGCCACTCGACGCTGTAGTTTTAATCTCTTAGACAAGTCCTTGAACATGTTTTCTTGTTAAATATTACAGTTTGAAGGCACTCAAATGAGATTTTTCACATATGTTATTTTGCCAAAAAAGGAATACCTAGTGTTTTATGCTGAATCACCAATGAAAACATAAGGCTTTTTATCAACATAATTTGCTTGCACTATGGATCAATGACCTGAGTTATCAAATTTGCCGAGACTTTTGAATTCCATACTCATATTTCAAATAAGGAATAGATGTTTGATCACAAAACAGGAGCTTGTTCACAAGAATCTTTCAAGTCATTGCAGTGTAATTGAGTCTCTCTTAGGCTCTGTTTGTTAAATAATTTTAAATTTAAATTAATTGTGCATGGGCTTCAAAAATTTCCTAGTTCTGCTACTGCGGCCTCCGGACCAGTCATCGATCCCACCCGCTTCCAAAGATGCTTCACCCCTCTTCATAGTTTTGTTTCTCCTCCATCGCGTCCAGATGTTCCGTCACAACTCACATAGCCGACATCATCATCTCCAAGCTCAGTAATGATGCCGCCACAATTTGTGTCTTCGCTAGTTGTTGCGGCCTCCATCCCGTAGCCTCCGCTCGGGCCACCTACTCTGCCGATCCCTTTGGAAGCATTACTTCCGGCGATTTCCCCGAGTTGACACTGCCGTTTCTGCTTGCCACTGCTCACATTCTTCACGGTCCTCCATCGTCCTCGACTGTCTGCATTCACCGGGGAGACTTGCCCAGACTCCAATGATTTTGTCTAACGGTTTTCCTTCCACAAGTGCCACTTCTACACCCTGTCCTTTCAATCTATTATGCTATGTGTGAGCGCGATGAATGACCACCCCTCGAAACAACCGCCACCACAATTACGCATTAGCATGAGCTGTTCTAGAGCGAAATTAAAGAGACAAATGATCAAATCATTCGAGACTCATTCGAGTTGAGGGAAAACTTGATTTGAAGAACGAGTGAGATGTTATGGTCCCACACTACTTGTTTTCTATAACATTAAGTAATGTCGTCATGTGTTCATGTTGTGTCTTTTATTAATCAAGTTGATGTATGAGTTTGTAGGATTTTGTTGCGTGTTTTTCTCTTTATTTGGGGTTATTTACACCCATGACATTTTTAGTGTTACAAATAGACTCCCATAGGTCCTTGTATGTATATGAATGAATTAAGTCAAGTTCTCTTTCTCTCTCTAAGTTTCTCTTATTCTCTCTCTATTTCTTTCTCCTCTTCTCATTTCTAGGGTTAGGATTGTGCAAGGCTCCCCTTATATTCTCCGTGGATTGAGCTCTGTCGCCTTTGTGCCTTCGCCTCTATTGCCACCTCTGATGACGTTACGGGCTAGGTCCATAACATCCACCCCAAGTTACCAGCCTCTATTCAGAGATCGGTCGACTGGCCTCCCTCCATCCGCTCCATTTCCACTCCAACCAACATGGAGCATCTTACATCTCGCTCCACGCCTACTCGAGGCCTTTCACCCCCCACCCCAAGCCGAAACATACTTTCCATAGTCCTCGACCATGTAACATTCAGACCTAGTTTAACAACATTTAGAAAGCCCGGTTGACAATCATGATATGAAGCAAGCAAATTAACATTAATAAAATTGGTACCATATCAATTAATGCGAGAACACAGTTTCTTACAAGTTATTGTCTTAACACCTTGCAGTAATTTAGGGAGCTTCTCCTGTAGAAATAAATCTTGTATGAGGCTGAGTTATCATGGCGCGCGTCTAGGCGCGCCTGCGACACTTATTGCGCCTCAGTAAGGATTGGGCGGGCTGAAATTGAGCGAATTGGACGGACAATTCACTGAAATTGAGCGAATTGCGCTGCCAATTCCCTGATTTTCCATGAATTGGGCGCCAATTCCCTGATTTTCCATGAATTGGGCGCCCAATTTGTTGTTTTTCCATGAATCGGGCGCCCAATTCGCTGGTTTTCCATGAATCGGGCGCCCAATTCGCTGGTGTTCCATGAATCGGGCGCCCAATTTGCTGGTTTTCCATGAATCGGGCGCCCAATTCGCTGGTTTTCCATGAATCGGGCGCCCAATTCGCTGGTTTTTCATGAATCGGGCGCCCAATTCGCTGGTTTTTCATGAATCGGGCGCCCAATTCGCTGGTTTTTCATGAATCGGGCGCCCAATTCGCTGGTTTTTCATGAATCGGGCGCCCAATTCGCTGGTTTTTCATGAATTGGGCTCCTAATTCGCTGGTTTTTCATGAATTGGGCGTCCAATTGACTGATTTTGCATGAATTGGGCTCGCAATTGGTTGATCTTCCATGAATTGGGATTTTTCATGAATTGGATGCCCAATTTACTAATTTCCCCCCATTTTTGAGCATCACGTGCCTCAGGCACGCAGCCGCACCTTGCGGCTAGGCTCCAAGGCCTTTTTATGCCTCAGTGCGCCTTGCGCCTTTAATAACATAGGTATGGGGGCCCAAACTAATCTGAGAGGCTTTTAATGACCTTTTTCAGTGAAATGATCTATATAATCTACATGTAAAGGGTGTGCAAAAATGAACAAAGAACCGAGAACCAGGCGAGAACAAAACTATACAGGAACCAAACCGAACGATACGGGTCGGTTCCAAATAATTTGGCCCGGGTGTAGTTCCCATAATACAAGAACCGACAATTCAGTTTAGTTTCCGGTTCCACAGGTCGGGTACCCAGAACTGACCTGAGAACTGAAAACCAATTTAAAAGTTTTTTTTTGAGATAACAGTTATAATCGTATGACTTAATACTTGAAAATGGTTGAGCATATTGTCGTATGTCTAATTGTTTTTAAACTAGTGTTGTATGATTTCATGCTATAAAGTTATTATTTAATTATTTTGAGGTCTTGGTAGATGTATGAAAGAGCCATGTGTTGGAATAGTAAATTTTTTAATTATTTTTAGACATAGGTAGAATCGAGAACCGAACCGAAATGAATGACTCACATCTGGTTCCAAAAATTTAGAATTGAATCTATATGAGTCGGTTCTCGATTTTGGGTGGAACCAAACTGAACCGATTCAAGTTGTATCCCTAAATTATAAAGTATGAATAATTCAACATGTGCTTTGAAAAGACTCATAGAATCAATAGTTTTTTCTGACACCTAAAAGATTATGCAAGATCAAACAAAAAACATCAACTAAACATCCCACACTGAACATAGCTATAAAAAACATCACATGTCATTCTTACATAAACTTATGGATAATAGCTTAATGACTATAATTCCAAGAAATGATTTAGATGAAATGAATTTCTAAGGTTTGGTGGTTCCAAAACTTCCATTCTGATATCAATTTTTAACACCCTCTACCTCGTTTAGCAACATTTCGTAAGCCCGGTCGTCACTCTTGATATGAATCAAACTAAGCAACAATAATAAAAACAGTACCATAATAAAGATAATTATAACATACAACAGAAACAAACAATTGTAGCTAATGTTTAGTGAAATACCATAAAGTCAATCATATGGCCAACTCGAAAAGTAAGTGCAAACAAATATGAATATTGAGATCAAAACCATTAACTTTGCACCACCTCTCATACCCAAATGGTGTTAGTCCCCTCTTATAAAGGAGGTCAAGGGTTCTATTGCGGCGCTCAACAACCTACCTGGGATTTATCCACGTGGACCCCAGAGATTTGGTTGGGGATGTTTCTTTGCCATTCGACTGCAGTCGACTAGGTCAGATTTATACCCAATATTCCCGTAGATAATTCAGAGCCTTGGACTTAGATTTTGGAATATTCCGCGGTAGGTTGTTGATGACCATCTTTCGTTAGAAACCAGGCCGGGGCGAAGACTCCGAATGAACTACGGAATATTGGGACAATCCGGACCTGGCCGACTGCAGTCGAATGGCAGCAACATCCCCAACCAAATCTCCTGGGGTCCACAGCGGGGACAATCCCAGGTAGGTTGTTGAGGCCTAGGGCTTGATCCCAGTACCTCCTTTATAAAGGAGGTCGGTGGTTCGAAACCAGGTCGTGGACACCCAACTGCGCTGCAGCGCATTTGGGTATGAGAGGTGGTGTTAGTCCTCTCTTATAAAGGAGGTCGGTGGTTCGATCTCGTCGCTCAACAACCTACCGTGCAATATTCCTGTAGATAATTCAGAGCCTTGCAAGGAGATTTGGTTGGGGATGTTGTTGCCATTGGACTGCATGATGAAGCCTGATAAAGGAGGTCCCGAGATCAAGCCCCGGCCTCAACAACTTACCTGGGATTTCCCGTGTGGGCCCCAAGAGATTTGGCTGGGGATGCTTGTGCCGTTAGACTGCAGTCTACCACGAATCGCATTTGACCCGATATTCCCGTATACATTCGGAGCCTCGGGGCCGACGTGGTTTCTAACAAAAGATGACCATCTTTTGTTAGAAACCACGTCGGCCCCGAGGCTCCGAATGAACTACGGGAATATTGGGACAATCCGGAGTTAGTCGACTGCAGTCGAATGACAACAACATCCCCAACCAAATCTCCGTGCAAGGCTCCGAATTATCTACGAGAATATTGCACGGTAGGTTATTGTGACCTGGTCTCGACCCCAGGACCTCGTTTATAAGAGGCGCCTAAGCCAACCTCTCATACCCAACCTCTCATACCCAACTGCGCAGTTGGGTATGAGAGGTTGGCTTAGGCGCCTCTTATAAAGGAGGTTCTGGGGTCGAGACCAGGTCTCAACAACCTACCGTGCAATATTCCCGTAGATAATTCGGAGTCTTGCACGGAGATTTGGTTGGGGATGTTGTTGCCATTCAACTGCAGTCGACCAACTCCGGATTGTCCCAATATTCCCGTAGTTCATTCGAAGCCTTGGCCCCGACCTGGTTTCTAACACTTTTAAACTATTCTAAGATGGTTTATGATTCTTGTAGGAGAGAGACAATCTGACGTCGGACTTCTAGTCTAACTACTCCCCATAGTGTCCATGTACATTAATTCATCACCTCTTAGTGGCTACCTTAGGACTTCAACTAGCATTGTACCATGGTCTTAATATTACTCCCACTGGGTTCAATTTTCAAGTAATGTAACTATTCTAATCATTACTCCATCGATTTACTATATCACACACTATATGAGCTAGATTGAGTATAAGGAAGGAAACGTTCAAATTACTTGGCCAATTGCCCTAAAATTAATTCTAGAGGTCTATCAAGTCAGAAATGAGATATATCCAGAGTTTCATAATTTTCCTAAATTAATTGATCATAAATAAAATTTCACTAAATAAATGTCACTAGAGGTTTTGATCATGAAGTGTCACTTACAATTATCCATCCAGTACAATTAAATTATCCTAAGTTCATATTAATGAAAAATAAGGCTGGACAAAATATCATAAATTTTAGTGACAATTAATAATTAATTCTCATTTTCCAATATTTGTTCCACTAGGTCACTTTTCAAAGGAAATAATTAAAATATTTGTCAAATAAATTCAATAAAATTTCTAGAGATCACAAATGCTAAATAAAACATTATGCCAGAGATTCATAATTTTCGAAATTATTATGATCATAATTTTTCAAAAATACACAAAGGGACACAATGGTAATTATTGAAGTAACCCTAAGTTTATGTCATCCAAAAATTCTAATTAAATTTTCAGGGGTGAATTATGTATGTCAAAATATGGCTAGTGACTGAAATTCATAATTTTCCCAACTATATTTGTCACATTTATTTCAATAATACAAAATAATACAAATTTGTGACATAATGTATTTAAATTATTTTCCAAGGAAATTTAACCTCAAAAATTCTAAAACTTTCATAGATTGTGTATTTCCACTAAATTTGTGTTGTCTAAAATTTCACTGAATTTGACCAAACCAATCTTGCTAAATTCACAAAGATTCCCTTTTTGGCTAAATACACACCATACACCTTAAGCTATAGCCTCATGCATGTGGAATACACCTACATGTAGAGCATCACTGTTCTAATTGCAGTACGGTAAAACTTGTCTTTAAGTCATTTGAAATTAACACAATTTTGTATATCTCATTTTTTCTTACTTTTTTTTTCATTTGTTCATATGTATAGCAAAATTTCATTATCTTTCTACTTGCTTGATTCTTAAATATATAATGACAGTGTTTGTTTTCTGGTTTTGATTTCATCACAACGGTGGCTTTTATCCAAATTTGGCAGAAATTGTCAAGTATAATGCCAAGCTCATCTCCTATGCTGTTAAGAGATTGGTTGAGCAGTATGAAGCCGACCCTAAATCTGCAATGGTGGATATTCTGATGATGCTCTTTGAGGTCACTTGTTAAACTAGCCTTCTTGTTATTATTGTTATTTTAGATTTCTAATTCATATGCTATTGATGATCATCATCATTGCGTGCTAAATCTTATTGTATAAGCAGGCATGTGGTGCTACATACCAGCTTCACGTAGATAGCATTGAATCGACTGATGTGGATAATGTCGTAGTGAAACTTGTAGAACTTGCTAATAATGTATCCTGAAACTTTATATATACAAACAATAAAATGATATATTTTTTGGATTGCTTTGTGGAAGTTGCTCTATTTACTGCTAACAATTGTTTTAGACTTAACTTATATGGATACCAGGGAGAAGTTGAAGATCTCTACACCTCTAAGCGGAAGGAGCTTAAGAACTTCAAAGAAAATCTTGCATTGTTTTGGGACACTCTAGTTCTTGAGTGTCAAAATGGACCATTATTTGATAAAGTCTTATTTGATAAATGTATGGACTATGTAATTGCATTGTCATGGTAAGTCTTCCATTGTCTGCTACGCATTGATATGCATCTAACAATTGAGAAAGTCTCTTTTATGTTGTATCCAGTACACCACCTAGAATTTATCGCCATGTGGCCACACTGGTGGGCCTTCAGCTCGTCACTTCCCTCATAACAGTTGCTAAGATGCTAGCAGGCCAGCGTGAGACTACTCAAAGACAGTTGAATGCTGAAAAGAAGAAGCGGAATGATGGACCTCGGGTGGAGTCATTGAACAAAAGATTATCCCAGACCCACAAAATGATAAGTGACATAGAAGAGATGATGAGAAAACTATTCCAAGGGTGAATTATCGAGAATCCGTTGATTTATTATTACTTTTGTAGCATCAATATGATTTCTTGCTGTATGAGAATATTTTTGCACGTCGTGCCCTTTTTAACAGGTTATTTATGCATCGATATCGAGATATTGATCCCGACATCCGAGTTTCCTGTATTAGATCACTCGGAGTTTGGATCTTTTCATACCCATCACTATTCTTGCAGGATTTATATTTAAAATATCTGGGCTGGACTTTAAATGACAAAGTAAGCTCTATCTTTCAAAAATCTTGATTTCCTCATCTTCCACTTGATTATTTTGCCTTTTCCTGTAGATCTTATTCTTCCAGTCTTCTGATTGCTTCTGAAGGTTGCTGCTGTGAGGAAGACTTCTGTCCTGGCCTTGCAAAACCTTTATGAAGTGGATGACAATGTGCCATCTCTGGGCCTTTTTACTGAAAGGTTTTGCAACAGAATGATTGAACTTGCTGACGACATTGATATTTCAGTGGCTGTCGCTGACATAGGGCTTCTTAAGCTCCTCTTGAGGTAGCCATGCTCACACCTCCCTAAAACCAATTAGAAAAAGAATTAGTCCTGTAACGGATTATTTTCCATGTGATTTTGCAGACATGAGCTCCTAACAGATGAAGAATTGGGCCCCCTATATGATTTACTCATTGATGAACCACCCATGATTAGGCGTGCTATAGGTGAATTAGTTTATGATCATTTGATTGCGCAGAATGTTAAGGGTGCACCATCTGGGTCCAAAGGTATATTCTCTTATGATTTATCATACAATCTGCATTTTATAGTTATATTAGACACTTTCTAAATATTCTCAGGGGAAGATGATAAAACTTCTGAAATTCACTTGGGAAGAATGTTGCAGATACTTAGAGAATTTCCTGATGATCCAATCCTAAGTGCATACGTTATTGATGATGTCTGGGATGATATGAAGGCCATGAAAGTATATTAGCATATACTTGGTCATTAGTTTAAATTGAATTTCAATTTATTTGTGATGTGCCACAGTTTGAACATCAATAGTGTCCTTCAATCTGGTTATATATGATTTCTTACTGTTTTAATAGGATTGGAAGTGCATGATTTCCATGCTTCTCGATGAAACTCCAGCAATTGAAGTTACTGATATTGATGCTACTAATCTGGTTCGTTTGCTTCATGCTTCCGCTAGGAAGGCAGTTGGAGAGAAGATTGTCCCATCTACCGAAGGCCGTAAGGCACATTATACAAAAGCCCAAAAGGTATGAGTTTGTTATATTTTTCTTGCAGGATTGCACCAAAAAGTTTTACGTGGATTATGCTGGATTCTTAAAGTTATGGGAAGTTTTAATTCTTTTCTGGCAATGCTAGAAAGGATATTAGCCAGTGGATATAATAATTATTTCATTCTTGTCTCTGAATAATTATGCTAGGAGAAAACCTTGTGAACTAAAGAATAGATTGTATTCTATATGTTGAATATTTAGTCCCACATTGGAATTCTCACATTGCCTTGTGTATTTTTTATGTCCTTGCGCGGCTCCACCTATAACTAATTAGCTTTTTTGTGTGGTTGCTTTGGTTTTACTATGACATTAAAGCAAGTTTGGCCTAAGTTCCTCTTCCTCATCCACATGTCCCACACATTCCTCTACTTGAGGGCACATCTTGTTCCACTCCTTTTGAAGAAATCATTTTCTCAATTTTTTAAGATTCAAATAATTTTGTTCTGCTTTCGCATTCCGGATGACACATACTGAATTTGTTCCTTGCATTGGGGGTGTTCCAACATGGTTTTCCTCGCTCAACTTGGTGACTCTCCTTGCACATGTTCTTTTCTTTCCCTTCAATTTAATCAAAGCATGGTGTTGCAGAAATTAGAACGACGGATCTGAATCCTCTCTTGTCGTGAGCGATTGTTCGAGAGGGCGCAGACGACGAGAGAGAATTCAAAGTCTCATTTCCAAGCTTTTCCTTTATTATTCTTTAATTAAGTATTGTCTTTTATGTATTTTTATTTTAGTGGCATTTTAGTAATTTAGGTAAGAGTGTCATCATGTGTGAGCATTCCTCTACGTGAGCCTTGGCACGCCGGTTGAGGTGTTGCCATGTGACCTTGAGGTCACGGGTTCGAGTCCTAGAAGCTGCCTCTTGCAAAATGCAGGGTAAGGTTTGCCTACATTTCACCCTTGTGATTGGACCCTTCCTCAGAACCTCGCTTCGTGGGGATGCTTTGTGCACCGGGCTGACCTTTGCCCTTTAAAGTAAGAGAGTGTTATCCCAATATACAAGAGAGGGTGGAGTGAGTCTTATGGTATGTTGATCCCCTTGTAAGCCTTTTTGAAGAGGAACTTTTACAAAAAATTAGCCCTCGAGAGCATTGTTGTGAGCATATCTCGCGAGTTTGTATCTCTTTTTCGTTCATGCTTCAATCTTCTTTTGAGTTCATATCAAGCACTCTTATTTTTCTCAATTTTAGTTGCATCCTCATTTTTTTGCACTTTTCCACCAGACATAATTCTTCTCTGTTGATTGTATCTTCGTTTATCTTCTTTGAGTCCTCCCACCCTTTGCTTGAGGGCATAAGTGATACAATGACAACTCTTCGGACCCACTGTTTCCTTGTCGAGCCTCACCACCTTAGTATCACGTGTGCTTCCCGCTGCTGCCTTGTCAAGCGTCATCACCTTAATATCACATGTGCTTCTTTATTTACTTATGTAGCCTCCGTGACATTTTGATAATAATGATTCATACCCACTCTCACTTAGATGAGAGAGTGGAGGAGAGTGTTGGGTTTATTTTTGCTCTTTTAGGTTTGTCTCTCATTTGGAGAGCGACTACAAGAGGGAACCATCCTTAGAAGCTAGGAGCGAGCATACCTCGCGAGTTGTATCCCCGTACTTTATTTCACTGCGATTCTGATTTGTTGGCTGATACTATCAATTTGTCTAGCCTATTGATCTCAATCGTTTGTTGTGCTTTCCAACTAATTAGGTTTCCTCCCAGCACCTTAATTCTATTTTTACTCGTTCCCAAGTGATCGATCCATGCTCGCTGCCAAATTTCCACACTGTCGTCTGTTAAGGCTTCTTCTGGCACAACTTTGTGGGTGTTTAAACGATGCCGCCTCTAGTTTATCCCACTCTTGTGAATTCACTATCTCTTTTCCAGATTATCGCGACTCGTCTCCACGCGAATCGACGCATGCAACCTCATTGACATCGAGCGACCACACCGAATTTCATTCCAGTGACATGCCATCTTCTACCTCTGTCGGCTTCGTTCTTCCATCAACACACCAATTCGTCTTGCCCCAACCAACACCTACCATGTCTTGCCCTAGCCAACTATCGACTCCAATTATGAAAGCTCTGCACCGTCACACGTCCACAACACCTTGCTCATCCTTCCACGTAGTTCCACCCCAGCAACGCCTGTTGTAATTATCGATCTCTGCACATTTTCCTCAACAATCCCTCCACTCTAGTCCTACAACTCGCGCCATGGTCATCTGTGTTGACTTGGATTCCTCAACTTTGGCCTCCACATACTTGGATCGATTGAAGGATCTAGCGCTCCTCCACGAGCTCACAACGACCACGACCCACCATGAACCAACTCTGACGCCCTACTTCCACCTTATGGACCCATCGTTGACTACATGTGGTTTCTGCCACTGTTTTACTTGTACTCTGACATGTTCAACATGTTTGCTGTCATGCCGTTTTTGAGGGGGAATTATATTTTTTCTTAAAAAATAGATTATATTCTTTTGTAAAATATAGATCGACATATCCTATTTTTTTTAATATTGCCCGACATAACTTTTGAACATCTCATCTGCTATTATATTTTATAATATGTTAGCACACTTGCAACATATGTTTAAATCATCAATATGTATTGTAACATATATGCTTAAATCGATTAGACTTATTATTTCGTTCTATTTAATATGTTACGCTTACAATCATTTTTGTATAATTATTTCTCACTAAACTTTTCTTATTTCATATTACAAAAAATATTTAAACTTTCAACACATATATTGGTTGATTATTTTTATACTTTTAATATAAATTTATTAAGCTTGTGAAGACTTATAAATAATTAAAGATATTTATCTTTTGATTTTCTTTATTAGTTATAAAACTTAATTTTATTTAAATAAAATTATCATATAATAGATATATTTTTTGATTTATCTATTGTATTTGTTAATAGTAATCATAATGTATTTGATATGCTTGCATCTTTAATGTATTTTGTCATGTAGTCTTTGTGTTGTAGTGGGTCCTTGTTATGAGTGGGCTGCCCCTATTTGTTATCCTGGGCTAATCAGACGGCCCAGCGAGGGACCCACTCGTATTTGCTTAACAGGGCCGTGACCCGTACACCTCAACCCGTCGCGACAACCAGTATTTAGCTGAGGGGGACTGACCCCCTCAGCTAGATTCCCTATCCGAAAAACTCTTTGACCTTCTATCTACTCCCGCAAACTAAAGGTTACAACTGGGACCATCTACATTTAAGTCTCTGTGCTCCATTGGGTGTGTTGGACGCACCAGAACATTCATGATCTCCGTTGGCCCATACACTCAAATAGGATCTCCTCCGCCATTATGACACTCGTTAAGCGGGCAATGCATATGAACGCATTAGTTTCGTTCGTCAGTCTGACTCCCTCTCGACCAATATCTTTGAGTTCATGGAGGTTTCCATGCATTTGATAAACCTCTCTGGATCATTAATTGGGGTACTGCCCTGGTTAGTCTACAACCCCACATTTGAACGTGCCTTCATGTCAACAACCCATTCACCCTC
Source organism: Platanthera guangdongensis (assembly GCA_039583875.1). Classification (NCBI taxonomy): domain Eukaryota; kingdom Viridiplantae; phylum Streptophyta; class Magnoliopsida; order Asparagales; family Orchidaceae; genus Platanthera; species Platanthera guangdongensis. Next base: position 48,683,067 of record CM077151.1, read on the forward strand.
TCCCGAGTTATGGAGCATGCTCGTTGCTTAAATTAGAAACTTCATGCTGTTGTCGCCCAATTCTACAGGTTGCAATTTTAACCGGGTTTTAGCTGGTTCAAAGGCGGTTTATAGCGAGGGTGGTTCTTGATGCTAAAATGGACCGGCTTTGTATCTCGTTTGCAGTTTGATAAGTTGAATTGGCTGGTCCATTCCGATTTTCAAAAGCTTGTTACAAATGTTAATTACCATTTCAGAAGTTAAATTTTATAAGAAAAAAATATTATTCGTCATAAAAATTTGAGAATTTGACATCGCCGACATCCGATATTTACAACTTTGATTCCTACACTTTGTCGTGGACATTCACCCAATCTACCTCGTCGTATCAAGATTCAAGATAGCGGTTCTCAACGAGACTGACCCCCTCGGTTGGATTCCCTATCTGAACAACTCTTCGACCTCCAATCTACTCCCAGAAACTAGAAGGTCTCAATGAAGACCATTTACATGGAAGTCTCTGTGCTCCACTGGGTGTGTTGAACGCGCCAGAACATTCCTGATCTCTGTTGGCCCACACACTCAAATAGAATCTCCTTCGCCATTATGACACTCGTCAAGCGGGCAATGCTTACGAATACATTAATTTCGTTTGTCAGTCTGACTCCCTCGCGACCTATATCTTTGAGTTCATGGAGGTTGCCACACTTGTGATAAACCTTTCTCTGGATCATTACTTGGGGTACTGCCTAGTTGGTATACAACCCCACATTTGAACACACCTTCATGTCCACAACCCATTCACCCTCTCCTGAGTTATGGAGCAAGCTCATTAAGCTCACTGCTTAAATAAGAAACTCTGTGTTGTTGTCGCCCTCTCTTCTTGGCCACCACCAGCTTCTTCCACCTTTCCAACCCCCTTTGCTACTCCACCGACTAGATCCCCCACCCTCCGTTGGACCTCCACCGCTCGGTCTTCCTCCGTCCCCACCAACCCCTCTGTCAGCAGTACCTCCACCACCCCAACTCTTATCGAGCTTTGTCTGCATGACCTTTGTTTTTACTGTAAGAACCTCGAGTGAGCTCTCAAGGAACTCCGCCTACTGATTGTTGTTGATGATAATGACCCTGATTTCATGGACTTGAATCCACTTATGTTTGTCGACGACCCCTTCAAACCTGAATCTTAAGGACAATGCCGATTTTTGAGAGAGTACTGATATGATGTCTATTCGGACCCACTGCCGCTTCGTCGAGCGCCATCACCGTAGTATTGCATGCGCTTCTCTATTTACTTGTGTCTTGTTATGAACACAAAGGGGAATTTGGGAGAGAAGGGGAGAAGTTTATGGTTTAATAGGAAGAGGAGAGAAATGCCTTGAGAGTCTTCAATAATCCACCACATTGCCACCCTAGAGGTAATACTACCCCTTGGGCCTAGGAGGGCCGCACCCTTCCTCCTCCCATAGGAGCTGAACCCGTTGGTTCAGCCCCTCCAGCCAACATTTGCTTTAATTAAGGAGTGCTGAACCGGTTGGTCCTTGCTTGATGCCGCCTCCTTCCTCCGCCTTCGGTATTTTTGTCCTGCGAATCAGTCATTATGAGGATTCATAACATTCCCTCCCCCTTCAACAAGCAGCTTGTCCTCGAGGTGGAAATATGGATAAAGTTCCCGGAACTCGAGCAGTTGACCCAAGTGTTGTGTGTTGTAGATATGTTCTTCCATTTGACAAGGATCTCCTGACGGTATTCCGTTCCGTGTTTCTTCCACTTGGTGAGCAACACCTCATTGGGAAGTGGTCGCAATTCCCCTCTGTTGGTTGCTTCCAGGAGGGCAGGGCACACTTGTGTTGTTTTCTCGATTTTCTTCTTTAACAAGGAGACGTGGAATGTGAGATGAATACGCGAGCCCGTGGGAAGGTTCAAGGTGTAAGCAACCAGTCCCATCCCCTGAATGATCATGAAGGGATCATGATAGGGGGGGGCAATTTCTGGTTTGTCCTCCGGGACATCGAGGTTTGTCTGTAGGGCTGGAGCTTTAAGAAGACTTCATCCCCCACTGCAAATTGACATTCGAACCAATGTTTTTCTGCTCGCACCTTCATCCTGTTTTGGGCGGCTAAGAGGTTTTCTTGTAACGTGGCAAGGGTACGGTCCCGGTTGTGCAACTCACGAATCAACAACAGGTAGTGTCGTTCCCCCTAGTTCATATGTACCCAAGCTCGGGGATGGGCGCCCATAGACAATTTTAAAAGGAGTGAACTTATTGTTCGTGTGGTAGGAGGTATTATAGCAGTACTTTGCCCAATGCAGCCACTGTGTCCATGTGTGGGCTCGTTCATCACGAAGCACCGTAAGTATGTCTCTACTCCCCGATTGAGAACCTTTGTTTGTTTGTCTGTTTGTAGATTGTTGGCGGTACTGATACATAGGCGAGTGCCCTGCTGTTTGAAGAGTTCCTTCCAGAAGTTGCTCACAAAGACTGGATCCCGATCAGAAATGATGGCTCGTGGGATTCCGTAAAGTCTGACCATCTCCCGCACGAACAAGTCCGCTATTGATTCACCTGTGTAGGGATGGTTCTGGGCCAGGAAGTGCCCATACTTCGATAATTTATCCACCACCTGTCTTCCCTTGAAACTTCGACATCCTGTCAGTGAAGTCCAAAGAAATTGTGTCCCAAATCTGCCGCGGTATCTCCAGGGGAGTGAGTAGGCCCGCCGAGGATGTGATTTTGTATTTATGCCATTGGCAAATCTCGCATTGTTGCACAAATCGCTGTACATCCCATTGTTGGCCCTTCAAGAAAACATTAGCTATAACCCGTTGTAGGGTACATAGAACTCCTGCAATACCCCCACTGGTGAAGAGTGGAACTCTTGTAACGTAGTGTCCTTCCACGACGATGATGAGGGGATGACCACCCAGTCGTGATAGTATAAGTGCCCGCTCTGCAGCCGAAATCCAGGGGAGCGTCCTGTCATTGTCAAAGTCACTGTACGATTGGACAAAGCTCAGGGTCCTGTAGAACCTCCTTCTGTATGTCATCCAGTGCGTCGATCAACGAACCTCAGATGTGTTGGAGTGCCCCCTCTGGTAGGAGGGAATTTAGGGGTGCAAGTTGAGTTGAGCCGTTTCAAAAGCTCGATGTGCTGACTCGAAAAAAGCTCGACTCGAGCTCGAGCCCGTGGATCTTGAGCTTGAGCTCGATTGCGAGTCGAGCTAGAGCTCAAATATTATTGTTCATGAGCTCGCGAGCCGGCTCACGAGCTTTTTTATTTCTACATTAAAAAAAATTAAATAATAAAAAAATAAGGCTCATGAGCAGCTCGAGCTTGACTCGAGCTCGCTAGCTCGAAACTCGATCTCGCTAGCTCGAAACTCGAGCTCGCTAGCTCGAAACTCGAGCTTGAGCTCAATAAGTAGGCATTGAGCTCGAGCTCGAGACAGGATAAAATGAGCTCGTCGAGCTCGAGCTTGGAAATTTTTCCAAGCTCGACTCGAACTCAACTCGTTTGCACCCTTAGGCGGGATAGTGCGTCTACCACAACGTTCTCCTTCCCTTGCTTATAGACTATCTCGTAGTCGTAGCCCAACAATCTTGTCACCCATTTCTGTTGTAGAGGAGATGTTGCCCATTGCTCCAAAAAATATATCAAATTTTGGTGATCAGTCCGCACCTTAAAGTATTTTCCCAAAAGGTAAGGTCACCTCAAAGTCAGGACATATATGATGGCTAGCATTTCCTTCTCGTAGGTAAACAAGTCCAACATCCGCGGTGACAAGGCCTTGCTGAAAAAAGCTATAAGATGACCTTCTTGCATGAGAACGACCCTGATCCCTACCCAGGAGCTTCGATCTCCAGAATGAACTCCATGGTGAAATCAGGGAGGGCCAGCACCGGTGTTTTCATCATGGCCGTCTTGAGAGCTTGGAAGGAAGCTTCCGCTTCCTCCCGCCAGCAGAAGACATCCTTATGTAATAGCTGGGCCAACGGTCGAGCTATTTTCCCATAATCTTTCACGAACCACCTGTTGTAGCCTGTCAACCCATGGAAACCTCGGAGAGCACGAACAGTGGGTGGCCTAGGACACGTTTGCATGCTCTCAACCTTGTTGGGGTCGGCCTTGACTCCTTGTGCAGATACAATGTGACAGAGATATTCCACCTCCTGACCAAAAGAGCATTTGGAGCGCTTGACATAGAGCTGGTGCTGTCGGAGTATCACGAACACTTGTTCCACATGTTGGAGATGCTCTTCCTAGTTGACACTGTAGATAATACAGACCTGCGGAGGAGGGGCCGAAAAATTTCGTTCATTACTGCCTGAAAAGTAGAGGGCACGTTGGAGAGTCCGAATAACATCACGACATACTCGTAGTGACCATGATGTGTCCGGAAGGCGGTTTTAAAGAAATCCTTGTCCTTCATCTTGATTTGGTAGTACCATGAACTCAAATCCAGCTTCGTGAACAAGCGTGCTCTGTGTAGTTCGTCCAAGAGTTCCTTGATCATGGGAATATATAACTTGTCTTTGATGGTAGCGTTGTTCAGAGCTGGGTCAGATGTTCACCAGGATGATGGGTGAGGAAAACAAGTTGGTGCTGGGTCAGATGTTCCCAGCGGCTAGCATCTTCTTCACGCTCCATTTTATCTCGACCTTCTGTATATACGAATTACGTAGGGTCGAATGTTGGTCAGCTCAGTCCCTTCCTTCAGGCTGATCTGGTGATCTCAAAATCATCGAGGGGGTAACGATCGGGATTCTTGGAGTACCTCTGGATACTGGAGGAGCAGTGGTTTCATCTGCTCTGGGACTTCTTGCGGGGGTGTTGCCTAAGGCACGAGCTCCATAATCACAGTCATGTTCTCTTGTCCCCATAGTCTCTATAAGCACCGAAGAAATTTTCCTTCATCAGAGAGGTTTTGATCCCGTTCAGGCAGTATTCCCTTCCCCCCTGACTAAATTCCATGGTAATGCGATCCCAATCCCGGGTTACCTTCTTCAGCTGTCGTAACCACTAGACCCCCAGACCATATCTGACTCGTGGATGGGCAACAAGTAAACATCTATCCCGCATGTGTATCCCTGGGCACACTAAATCCCACTCCCTTCAACACCCCTTCACACTACAACTTATTTCCGCCAGCCACCATGACTTAGAAAGAGACATCCTTAGTGATCTCTTGTCTCAACTTTTGCGCCACAGCGAGGTTGATGAAGTTGTGAGTGCTTCCACTATCGACCAGGATTGTCAACTTTTGTTGGCAGATCCGCCCTGCGATACACATAGTGAGTGATGTAAATCCTCCCTCCATTACTTGGGTAGATACCCCGAACTCAATTATGTCCAAGTTGTTCCTTTGTTCCCCACATCCCTCTGGAACCTCGTCCTCTTCTTCTTCCCTCAACATGTACACTTGGATCATCTGACATTTTGTAGCCGGGAAGTGAACTTGTCGTCATAGTTGAAATATAATTCCTTCTTCTTCCTTGCATGTAGCTCCGACCATGTCAATTTTTTTCAGTTACCTTTTCGGTCACCATTTGTTCCTTCCTGACAACCAAAGGGTTTGCAGTATTCCTAGTATTCCCCACTCTTGACCTCTGTCGGATGAATTGTTTCTCCTAAATCCGGGCCAGGCTGATGGTGTGGAGCTGTGCGACATATAAGCATGCACTTCATCTCTGATATCATCCTTCAATCCCGTGATGAAGCAGCTCAGGAGTGTTTTCTCCTCCCACTATGCCCTGTTCGCAAGCCTTCAAACTCTGTGCGATATTCCATGACTGTCCCTTTATGTCTCAGTTTCTGGTGGAGGGCTTCAAAGTCTTCATATTCTAGTGGTCCAAAACGGGTTGTCAATCCGTCAACGAACTTGGTCCACAGAGCGTATTCGCGCCCGTGGAGGAACCATTTGGATGCACTGGAATGCGTCATCTTCCAGATTAAATACGTCCAGCTGCTGAACCTACTGGTCTTCTGGGATCCCCTGGTAATTGTAAAACAACTCCGCCTTTTGGATCCATTCCAGCGCGTCTTCTCCGTTGAACTTAGGATAATTCATGCGAGATCATCTTAGGCTACATGTGGGCTCTCAGATATTGTGGTTTGAGGCCCCATACTCTTGCTCGAGTCCGGTTGGTCGTCATCAGTCCAACTGCAGGTACCCCTCATCTTCCTCGAACAGATTCCGACTCGTGCTTCCATCAGGAGTGGCCTATGCTCCCCTGAGCTGCCTCCATGATTGCTGCCAGCTGGAGATGTCCGCCTAGGGTTGGGAAGGAGCCCATCCCGTGGGGGAAAACCCGTCTGGACTGGGCGTCAATCCCCCTGGAAGCTCTCTCGCTCCCTGTCGAGTCTAGGCACGCTGACACCTTCCGCGTGATAACGAAAATCACCGCTGGATGCGCAGTTTACGCCATCTGGGGATGCGTCGATCCCTGCTAGATGTCGCCGGGAGCCTTCCGTCCTCCCTTCGTCTTTGGCGTGCCCTTGGGAGACTGTTCTGGACCACTCAATGCCTTCCGTTAGATCGATCGGGTCAACGTTATCGATCGACGTCATGATCAGTCCCTGCTGAGCGCTGGTCTCCTCTGTGGCCATCGATTTGCCCTTGATACTCTGCCGCAACAAGCTCTTGATCTCCTCCATGCGAGCATCATATCATTCTTCTAATTCTTTTCTCGGATTCCCTCAACATCTCTTCAATGGAAGCCACTGTTTCTTAAAGTTCGGTGTAGTTATCCTCTAGGGTTGCGTGCCTGGTGGATTCTTCTAGCGAGCGGGTCACCATGGTAGAGGATGGAATCCTCTGATACTAAATATTATGAACGAGAAGAGAGATTTGGGAGAGAAGGGGAGAAGTCTAGGGTTTGATAGTAAGAGAAGAGAAATACCTTGAAAGTTTTCAATAATCCACCATAATGCCACCCTAGAGGTAACAATACCCCTCGGCCCAGGAGGCCCCCCCATAGGGGCTGAACCTGTCGGTTCAGCCCCTCCAGCCGCCATCCTCAACCCCGCTTGATGCCCCATCCTTCCTCCGCCTTCGGTATTGTTATCCCGCGAACCGGCCGTTATGAGGATTCATAACATGTCCTTAGTGGTATTTTGATATTAATGATGTTTACCCGCTCTTGCTTATATAAAAGAGTGGATGGGACACTTGATTTATCTTTGGTCTTCTATGTTTGTCTCTCATTTGAAGAGGAGTTTCAAGAGGGAACCAACCCTCGAAAGCTTGGCGCGAGCATACCTCACAAGTTGTATTATCGTATATTTCTTTAAATTAATTCCGATTTGATAGTCAGTGTCATCAGTAAGCTCCCTATTTATTTTCAATATGTTAGTAGTGATTTTATTTTCCATTTTTACTCAAATCACAAGTTGGTATGTGTTCTATTAAGAGGAAGTCATTGTCAGCCAAAACTTTGCTGGTTCTTTAACGGCAATTCTATTGCGCGACTGTTTAACTCGTGTTCAGGAAGAATATTAACCATTGGCAAGCTTCTGTATAGAACACCCAGTACTAAGATTCTTTCTTACCGACGAACTTTTGGATAAGCTAGGAAGCACCGGTACGGGTACCAGGTACAATACGTACCTGGTACGACAGTACACCAAAATTTATAAAACAATGATACGGGTACGTCATGATACATGTACGTCATGATACGGGTACGTCATGATACGTTATAACAAATATGATATATATATCACAAGTGCAATAAATATTTCTCAAAACATCGAACATAAATCATAACTTGAAGTGCAAGTCCACAAATCAATGAAATATAACATGAATTTTTCAAACATTAAACATTCATATATATATTACAAAATTTAACTTCTTATATGTTTAACAAAAAGAGATAAAATTAAACTCAAGTCTACTCATCAATGCTTATTTTCTTCTTTTTCATTGTTGGAGATCAATTCATTGTTGGATATCAACATCTTCAATCTCCGGTTAGTCTAGAGACAAGTTAGTCATTTTGTTAATAACTTGCGTCGTATCAACACGTTCAATACACGTACTTTTAACAGAAACGTACCAGCACTAGAAACATATTTGGTACAAATACATAACTTAATTGGACGTACTTGTAGAGAAAGCTCGAAGTCTTGTATGTATTGCTTGAGTATGTAAATACAAGGAGAGAATACAAATATATAGGAGGAAGAGAGAGAGAATAAATCCTATACAAGGTGTGGGACTAAAGAGAAGAGAGCAATAATGGGCCCAAAAGATGGGTCCAATACATGAGTTATTCTAACACTCCCCCGCAAGTTGGAGCGTACAAATCGTATGCACCAAGCTTGGACAAGCATTGATAGAAGAGTGCCTTGGGAAGAGCCTTTGTGAGGACATCCCCAACTTGTTCTGTCCCTGGGACATGCTTTAGATCGAGCTTCTTCATTTGAACTTTTTCTCGAATGAAGTGACAATCGACTTCAATGTGCTTCGTTCTTTCGTGGAAGACTGGGTTCTTGGCGATATGTATAGCCGTTTGGCTGTCACAAAGGAGAAGATCCGGAGACGGTAATTTTACACCCAGATCAGTGAGAAGACTCTCAAGCCACGTCAGTTCCGATACAACAGATGTCATTGTCCGGTATTCTGCCTCACCTGATGATCGAGCAACGACCGTTTGTTTTTTGCTTCGCCATGTAACCAAATGTCCTCCAAAGTATGTGCAAAAACCACTAGTAGATCGCCGGTCATCAAAAAAACCAGCATAATCAGCATCTGAGTATGCCACCAAAGTTGGAGCAGAAGAAGAGGTCCGGTAAACAAGTCCTTGACCAGGAGCTGTTTTTAGGTACCTGAGAATACGTTCAACAGCCTGAAGATGAGATTTTCGAGGAGAGTGCATGTACCGACTGACAAGACCAACATCAAAGGAAATATCTGGTCTGATAACCGTGAGATAGATCAATTTTCCAACGAGTCGTCGATAATATTCAGGATTCTGGAGAAGTAGATCCGAGTCAGATGCCTGAGCGCACAACTTGTGGTTTACATCCATAGGGGTATCACTTGGCTTACACCCTGAAAGACCAGTACATCATGAAGAAGGTCAAGACAGTACTTACGTTGAGATAGAATAAGCCCATCCGGTCGTCTGGCAACCTCAAGACCCAAAAAATATCGTAGAGGTTTCCCAGGTCCTTTGTCTGAAAGACCGAGTTTAGATGTACTTTGACGACATGTATCCCTTGTGAGTCATCTCTTGTAATGATGATGTCGTCAACGTATACTAACAGAAGGACTGTCCCGGTTGGTCGGTGACGAGTAAACAACGAGAAGTCGGCCGAGCTGCGAGTAAAACTGATATCACGAAGGACCTTACTGAATTTTTCAAACCAGGCCCGTGGAGATTGTTTGAGACCATACAGAGCTTTTAGGAGGCGGCAAACCTGAGACTCCCCCGTGGTCTCAAACCCGGGTGGTTGTTGCATGTAGACCATCTCCTGGAGATCCCCATTTAAGAAGGCATTCTTGATATCCAGTTGAAATAGGGGCCACTGACGATGAACAACGACAGAGATGAGGACGCGAACGGTATTGAGCTTGGCGACCGGAGAGAAAGTTTCCTCATAGTCGAGCCCCTGTTGCTGGGTGAAGCCACGTGGCACAAGACGAGCCTTCAGACAGGTCAATTGTCCCATCAGCAGCATGTTTGATGACAAAGACCCATTTGCACCCAACCGGTTTCTGACCCAGAGGAAGTGGTACGACGGTCCATGTCTGGTTAGCTCAGAGAGCAGACATTTCTTCCTCCATGGCTGGCCGCCAGCCGGGATATTGAAGTGTCTCCTGCACAGAGTTAGGAACAACAATCGAAGAGAGAGAAGTAGCAAATGTGTGCAGAAGGGGAGAGAGGCGATGAAGAGAGACGTAGTTGGCCAGAGGATGAGCAGTGGAAGGTGGTATCTGATCAGAAGGACGCAGAGTGTCCGTGGTAGAGGTCGGCTGCAGTGGGGCAACGGAACTGGGAGGGCGACGAGTGTAGACACGGATAACGGGTGGTTTGGCGGTAGCAGGAGCCGGTGCAGGTGAAACTGGCGAAGGTGCGTTGTAGCGGGAATAACGGGACGGGGGATGGATGGCATGAGAGGAGTTGGTGGTAGATCAGTGGGTAAAGGAGCAGGAAAAAACGGTTCTTCCCGGAAGGTAACGTCAGCAGAAATGGAGATCTTGCGAGTAGCGGGAGAGTAATAGACATAGCCCTTCTGGGTGCGGGAATAACCGACAAAGATATGTTTAGCCGCCCTGAGATCCAACTTATTCGAGGAGGGCCCCAGATGGTGGACATAGCAGGTGCTGTCAAAGACACGAGATGAGAGAGGAAAAACCGGAGTGGAGGGAAACAATATGCTAAACGGAGTAGCATAATTGAGGACAAAGGAAGGGAGGCGGTTGATGAGAAAGCAGACAATCAAAACCACAAAGTTCCAATACGACTTGGGAACATGCATTTGAAGCATGAGGGAGCAGGCTACGTCGAGTAAGTGACAGTTCTTCCTTTCGGCAACACCATTTTGCTGGGGTGTGTAAGCACAAGAGGTTTGATGTAGAATCTCGTATTCAAAACACAGCGGTAAATTCGTGGCTGGTGTACTCACGAACATTGTCGGTGCGGAGGATTTTGAGTGTGGTGTGGAATTGTGTACGGGTCTCGAGGACAAATGCCCGAAAAACCCGGGGAAGCTCAGAGCGTTCACGGAGTAAGTATAGCCACGTAGTTCGAGAGTGATCATCAATAAATGTGATAAAATAGCGAAAACCAGAGATACTGGGAATCTTAAAAAGACCCCATACATCAGAATGTACTAAATCAAAGGGAGCAGCGCTCCGAGTACAATGCGAAGGAAAAGAAGAACGCGGCTGTTTGCCGAGCATACATGCGTCACACTGAAAAGGAGAAAAGGGGATATCTAGAATAGCCCGCTAGAGGACCGGCAGAGGGGCATGCCCAAGTCGACGATGCCATGTAGTGGAAGAGACGGAAGACAAAATGATGGGAGATTCATCGAGAAGGTAGAGCTCGTTCCGCAGCTGGCCTTTACCAATGGTAGTCCGCGTCCGCCGATCCTGTATAACAAAGGAAGAGGAAGTGAATATAACGGAACAATCAAGACCACTTGTAAGACGTCCAACAGATAGTAAATTAAATGGTGAACTCGGAACATGAAGAGCTGAGCGAAGGGAGATGAACTGGTTGAGAGAAAGATCTGCCGAGCTGGAGACGGGAACCAGCGTCCCATTGGCCACAATGATAGACTTCAGATAAGGAGAATCCGAGTATTGGGCAGGCCGTCGCGAAGTAATGTGATGAGTGACACCAGAGTCCACAACCCATCCCAGGCTGGTGGAGAGACAAGCAGTACCTGTGTTGGAGACGGAGGCGACAGAGGCAGATGGTGGGTTGAGCAGGCCCTGGAGATGCTGGAGCTGAATACAGACGGTCTCAAGATCAGGAGGACTGACGTCTGTAACAACAGAAGCCGTCGGACGAGTAGGATAACCAATTTTCTTGTAGCAGGTATCCTCAAAATGACCATCTTTCCCGCAGAAGGAACACTTTGGCCTACCCCGGCCACCACGGCCACGGCCCCGAGAGCCCGAACGTCCCCCCCGAGCAGAAGTAGGAGGGGATGGCAGGAGCGGAGGGACCTGCTGAAGAAGAGCCGGGGGAGAAGGAGCAGGAGTATCTGGAGGAGGTGAGACACGGAGAATCATGGAGCATACATCAGAGAAAGGTGGTGTGGTGGGAGCAGCCAGGACCTGAGCACGAAGGCTCTGAAGGTGAGATGGAAGACGGGCCATGATGATGGCAATGCAAGCGACTTCCTTCTGAGCGCGTTGAGCAGCATGATCATTGGTGGGAGGCTGATGCTGGATCCAGACTTTAGCAAGAGTTTTAGCCCGAGCGACAAACGAGGTCATATCCGAAGCCCTGCCAGTGTCGAGGGCAAAGAGGTCAGTGAGTATGTCGTAGAGATGCTGAAGGTTGTCGCAGCCTGAGTATAAGGAATGCAGCTCATCCCACAGCTTTGGCAGTGTCGTGGTACATAACCATCTGATAAGGCTCACCATACAATGAATTCAGGATCCAAGTCTGAACGCGGCCATCATTGCGGAGCCAATCATCGGTAAGAGGAGACGGAGGTGCCTGAGTAAGGTGAGGCAGAAGACCCTTGGCCTGAAGAGCCCGTCGAACTGAGTGCACCCAATGAATAAAGTTTTTCTTGCCAGAAAAAGAGATAGTAGCGATCCTTAGTTCGTCACAGACTTCAGCAGAGCAAACCGGGCGGTCTGTAGGACAGTCCGGGCTGTCAATAGGCGGACTGGCCGCCGAGCTAGTGGAGTTACCCGAAGAACCCATGAGGCAGACCGCAGAACCAGAGCACCTAGGGAGACCGCCGCGAAAAGAGCAAGAGGTCGCCCGACAAGGCCGCAGCGGGAAGGACTGGAGACCGCGACCAAAAAATGCGGAAAAAGGCACTTGTCCGCACGGTCACGCCGGACACCAGCGATTAGTCAGATCGCGACCAAAATGCGGAAAGAAAGGAGTCCGCACGGTCTAGGTGAACACAGCAGCGGTCAGAGCACATGAAGCAGTGCGCAGCGGACAGGAGCAGTCCGCAAGAAGAGGGAGAGAGACTCCGACGGACAAGAGCAATCCGCAGGAGAGGGGAGCCCGCGCGACTAGAGTAGAGACCGCCCGGTCAAGATGTGAAAAATACCAGCGGCAGGAGGAGGCCGCGACCAAAGGCGAAGCGCGGCGGCAGTGGACTGGGAAAAGAAGGCCGCAACGAACAGAGACAAGCCACGCGGACATGAAGAGTAGGAGAAGACCGCGACCAAAATGCGGGAGAGGAACAACCCGCGCGGTCTGACGGATCACAGCAGCGGTCTGAGGAGAAGGAAACCGCGAGTAGAAAGACTCAAGCGGATAGAGAAGGCAGGTCGCGGCGAGCTAGAACAGGGCGCGGCGAGCTGGAACAGGTCGCGGGTAGGACAAGGCAGATCGTGGATAAACAAAGCAGCGGAAAGCAGAGCAGCGGAGAACAAGGGAGAAGGTGGTCCCACGGATCAGGGAGAGAAATGGTTATAAAAAGCCAGTGGGGGTGGAACCACGGGAGGAAGGGAGTAACTGGAGGCAGCAAAATAGAAGCGGGCAGAAACGGGCAAGCCACAGAATAGAAGCGGACAGTGACGAGCAGGCCGCGGGAGGCAGGCCGCAGAAAAGGGTAGTCCGCGAGATCCCTCTGATACCATGTAGAGAAAGCTCGAAATCTTGTATGTATTGGTTGAGTATGTAAATACAAGGAGAGAATACAGATATATAGGAGGAAGAGAGAGAGAATAAATCATATACAAGATGTGAGACTAAAGAGAAGAGAACAATAATGGGCCCAAAAGATGGGCCCAATACATGGGTTATTCTAACAGTACTAATGTTTTCTAGCATAGAGCCAACTTTTGTTTTCTCTAGAAAAATAGACTTCTATCGCAATATGCGGAATGATATGCTAAGTCCAAGTGTGTCCACATAGGTGTATCCGTCGAGTATCGGGTACGTACCGGTACCGGATACGTATCCGGTATGAGTATGCTGCCTTCGGGGAAGTATCCGTGCTTAATAGATGTTTATGTGACTTGGATACTTTTTTCAATGGATGGTATTTCTTCAGTATTAAGTACTGTCATGTTTTCTTTATGCATCGTTCATATTTTTCAGGGTATCATACATATTTACAAACTGTTATTTTCTTCTCCTGCAATAACTCAAATTCATTATTCATTATCTCTTGCTTTGCACATTGCATGTCATGTACATTGGATTTCCATTTCTCCTGGTATATTGATGCAAGCTCACCGTCTTCCTCCTCCAATTAGAGACAGTTATTCAAGTTGATACATATTGGTATCACTGGTTTTGCCTGGTTGAACTTGCATGCCAATGCTTTTAAGTCCTATCAGTTGTGCTTCATGAATCGTTTGTATAAATTTCTTTGTTTCACCAGATAAACTAGAAATGTAATCTTCCAGTGGTCAGTGTTTTATATAATTATATCACCTACACTGTTTGGTTTCTCAGGAGGCCATAGATAATAACAGGCGAGAAATTACTACTGCCTTAATGAAGAGCTATCCAGAACTTCTGCAAAAGTATATAGCTGATAAAACAAAGCTGCATTCATTAGTTGAAATTGTAATACTTTTGGACTTGGAGCTTTACTCGCTTAAAAGGAGGGAGCAGGTTGGATAATTTTGCACTCTGCAGCTATGCCATCCTTTGCTTTTTACTGGGCTAAACACGTTTCTTTTCTCCTAATTATTCAGAGTTTTAAGTCTATTTTGGATCTAATTGCTGAAGCATTCTTTAAACATGGTGATGAGGATGCTTTGAAATCTTGCATTAAGGCTCTCACATTTTGTTCCACCGAAAGTCGAGGGGACTTGCAGGATTATGCTCAAAATAAATTAAAAGATCTTGAAAATGAGTTACTAGTCAAGTTGAAGTCTGCTATAAAGGCTGTAAAGGTGGGTGCATATTTTTGGGTATTTCCTTAAATAATTATGAATGAAGTATGACCTTGAAATTGCAGGTCGGGGATGATGAGTATTCTCTGTTGGTTAATTTGAAGCGGTTGTATGAGCTTCAAATGAAGAAAAATGTATATAATGAAGACTTATATGATGATATGGCAGTCTTTCTCAGGGATGTAAAAGGATTGGATGATGAGGTGCGTTTATAGGTTTTTTTTTTCTTTAATTTCATTCTACTTGAGCATTATCTCATGACCGTCCATATTTTTCAGGTACTCTGTTTTCTACTTCTCAATATGTATTTGCAGGTAGCTTGGTCTGTCCAATCAATAGATACCGAAAACCCATCTGAAGTAGTTTTGACAGCATTGCTGTCTAAGCGAACATATCTCTTTGAACAACTAGAGAACATCTTGAATTCCTTGGTTGTAGTCCATGAGGAAAGACGTCGAAATGTACTTCCATCCAGAGTTAGTTCTCTTTTAGAAGCTTATGCAAATTGAAAACTTGACCTTTAGATTTTGGAATTAAAATTTTAATTAGTTTGATGATTCGTTAATTTTGAATTGAAATTTTCTTCAGGTTACCATCATACTTGCAGAAATGTGGAACTTGTTCAAGAAGTCAAAATATTCATCTACAACACTGGAGACACTAGGATATTGTCCAGAGCCATCTACTGTTAAAAAATTTTGGATGCTTTGTCAACAAATACTTAACATATTAGGTTCTTTACTTCCATTGTTATCATTTCTGTTAGAGAATATTAGAAAAAGTTGATGTAAATGCCCATTAATATGACCCATTTAGGATTCTAGTTTAGTCTCACATCTTTTGTATAGTTGTCTTTCTCCCTCTTCTCTCCTATATATTTGTACTCATACATGTATTTTACAATTCAATAAGGATATAAAAGATTTGAACCATTCTTCTACATGGTATCAGAGCGACCGATCTTCCTTTGAGTGGATACTTCTTTTGTGACCGCTGCTGTCCGCTCTCCTCTGAGCGGATACGTTTTGTGTGACCGCTACTATCCGCTTGACCTCCTTTATCCGCAACCCGCGACTTCTCTTCTCCTACCCGCTTCTCGTCTTTTGTGGCTCCACATCAATTCTTTTCTTCCTCCCTGTTGGCTTTTATAACTTCTCCTCTCTGCTTATTGGGACCCCCCCCACCCCCCCCCCCGTCCCTCTTTCTCGCTCGTCACTGCCTCTAGCCGCTACGGCCTTTTCTCCTCTAACCGCGGATTGCTCTCCTGTGGAATTTTCTTGTCACACAGTCTTCTAACTGCAACCCTCTCTACTCGCGGCGGCCTTGTCGGCTAGTCGCTTGTGTTGTCCGCTAGCCGCTCTCTGCCTTCTAACCACCACGGGTTCTCCTTTCTAACCGCACGGTTAATCAGTTAAAACCGTTGCGGCCTTCCTTAGCCGTTTTTCTGCTATCCGCGGTTAAGCTCCTTCTAACCGCCGGTCTCCCCGTGTTAGTCGTTGCGCTCTTGCAGTGTCTCTTCTCGCGGATTGCGCTGTCTAGTTGTCTGCCTAGCCGTTGTGCTTTTGTTCGCCTCGCCGCTGGTTCTTCTAATTGCTGCAGGCGCTGCTAGCCGCTCCTCGATCGTACTTGCCACTGCTTATGTCTGCTCGGTTTCTCGTGTATTATCGGCATCTTCTCGTGTATTATCGACATCTTCTCGCGGCTTGCGGTCTCTCTGCCTAGCCGCTGAGTCTCGGCCTTTTGTGCTTCTAACCACGGTTCTGCTAAGTCGCTGGTGTGCTCTCATCTTGCCATTGTGGGTTGCCTTCTTAATAGTTGCGGGTTCCCCTATTGTTTTATACCCGCTGTTTCTATTCGCTGTGGGCCCTCCTTCCTACTGCCGGTGTGGTCTCATCTTGCCGCTGCGGTTTCTTTTCGAGCCGCAGGTATGCTCTCGCCTTGCCATTGCCTTCGTAACCGCTGCGATCTCTTTTCTAGCCGCCTCTCCTTTATCCGGAGCACCTTTCTCTAGTTTCCTTCCTACCCGCTCTAGCCACACCAATCAGTGCCATCCGTTTATGTGTTCCAAGGATTCCAATGCTACTTCTGCTCTTCCTGCTCGTGTTGCGGCTGCAATTCCCTAACTTCGCGATGGACTCCGAATTCCTACTATCTCCCTCAGCGAGAAGCAAAATTTCGTGGAGTGGGTGCACTCTGTTCGTCGAGTATTGCAAAAAAAAGGCATTTATCACTTGGCCTGTGTTACTCCTACTGCCCCCACCGATGAGTGGCTTCGTGACGATGGTCGGGTCCAGTCATGGCTACTCAACTCCAAGGACACCGAGCCCTACAAGATGACTGTATCATGAAATGACAAAGACAATGTGGGAGGAGCTCCACTCCTACTCTGGGCAGAATAGTCTTCAGCACTTGTTCGACATCATCTCAGATCTTCAAAACCTTGATCCAGGGGATCCCGGGGATCCCGATGATATGATCTCTTTTGTTGCTAAAGCCAAGACCCTGGTTGAGGTATGGATCCAGCATCAGCCTCCTACTACAGATCTGACAACTCAACGGGCCAAGAAAGAAGCGGTCGGGATTACGATGATGATGTCCCGAGTTTCTTCTCACCTTCATAGTGTTCGGGCCCAGATTCTCTCTTCTAATACCACTCCTCTGTCAGATGTGTGTTCTATACTTCTGAAGGTTACACCGCCCCAGGATGCTCCTGTGACTCTCTCTCCAGCTCTTCTACAACATCCTACACATGTTCCGCCAACTTGAGGTTCCTCGGCCCGTGGGGGGACGCAACACGTTTAAGGGACGTGGCCGGTTTGTCAGATCTACTTTTAAGTGCACATATTGCGGTCGAGATGGTCATCTTGAGGCCACATGCTATCACAAACATTGTCTGCCTCCACATCTTGTTGCTCATGTTATTGTTGACCCTCCCACGGACTCTGCAGCCTCTGCTCGGGAAGACATTTATGCTCTACGCATTCAGCTCCAACAACTACAAGGGGTGGTCTCTCGCTCCTCTGGATCCGTTGCGTCTATTTCCAATGAAGGTATAACTTGTCTCTCACTGGGCTACCACTAAATTGTGGATTCGGGAGTCGCCCACCATATTACTTCGCAGCGCCCTCTGCAATATTCGATGACTGCCCACCCTAAGTTCATTACTGTGGATAATGGTGATACCACGCCCGTATCCGTCACTGCTGATATACCTCTCACACCCATTCTCTCTCTACCTTCTGCTCTTCATGTCCCAGTCTCGCCATTTAACTTGATTTCTGTTAGCCGCCTTACTCATCTTAATTGTTGTGTTGCCTTCTCACCCTCTACCTTTATTGTGCAGGATCGAGAAACACGGAATATTATTGGTAAGGGTCGGCTGTCGAATGAGCTCTACCTCTTCGATGTTTCTCCTTTTGCTCTCTCCATCGTCTCCACTAATGATTGACATCGTCTTCTTGGGCATGCTCCCCTCCAGATTCTCAAGAAAGCTCTTCTGGATGTCTCCCTGCATGAGTTTTCCTGTGAAACTTCTATCTTTGGCAAACAACATCGTATTTCCTTTCATCCTAATTGAACTCAGAGTGAAACTCCTTTATCATTAATGCACTCTGATATTTGGGGATCTTATAAAATCCCTAGTATGTTTGGCTATCGTTATTTTGTCACTTTTATTGATGTTTACTCTAGATTAACTTGATTATACTTACTCCGAGATCGTGCTGAACAGACGTTTATATTTCGTGCATTTCTTATGAAAACTCGTACTCAGTTCAACTATCCTTTAAAAATCATTCGTACTGATAATGCTCGGGAATACACTAGCCAGACATTCTCGAACCTAATGCACAAAATTCGACATTATACATCAAACCTCGTGTGTATATACGCCTCAACAGAATGGTGTGGCAGAACGAAAGAATCGTCATCTTCTTGATGTTATTCGGTCACTCATGATTCAAATGCAGGTTCCTACTCGGTTTTGGAACTTTGCTGTGTCCACAGCATGTCACCTCATCAATCGCATGTCATCCTCTGTGCTCGACTTTGCCACTCCGTTTAGTCACCTATTTCCGTCCCAATCCTCGTTTACTCTCACACCTCGTGTGTTTGACTGTAATTGTTATGTTCACAATCTTGGTCCGACCTCGGATAAGTTTGCCCCTCGTGCCAGCATATGTATGTTTCTCGGGTACTCTCAGACTCAGAAAGGCTATATGTGTTATTCTCCAACTACTGACAAGGTAATTGTCTCTGCCGATGTCACCTTTCGTGAGTATCAACCATTCTATGACTCACCGTCTGCCTCTGCTCCTCTCTCCCCTTCCATACCTCGTCCAACCGTTCCAGTCACGTCTTCCCTACCACCTCTTCTTCCCACTCCACTTCCAGCACCTGTTCCACCTCAACCACCCAAACCGCCTCTTCTGCGCGTATACACTCGTCGTACCCCGGTCTCTGGAGCTCTACAACAGCCCCCTCCACCGGTGCTATCCCGCGAACTGATGATCCAACATCAACATCTACCTCTCACCCCATGTCAAATTATGTATCTCTGCATCGCATGTCTCCACCTCTACGCAAGTTTGCTCTCTCCATCTCTATTCCTAAATCTGTGCAAGAGGCTTTTCTTCATCTAGGGTGGCGTGCTGCTATGGATGAGGAAATGACCGTTTTTTGATCTAACCAGACTTGGGATCTGGTTCCTCTTCTTCCTGGAAAATCTTGTGTCAGTTGCAAGTGAGTGTTTGCTATCAAACATGCTCCAGATGGGACAGTTGACTGCCTCAAAGCCCGACTTGTGTCTCGGGGGTTCACTCAACAACATGGACTTGATTATGATGATACTTTCTCTCCCGTCGCCAAGTTGAATTCTGTTTGGGTGGTGATCTCCTTAGCTGTTCATCGTCACTGGCCTCTCCATAAGCTGGATATAAAAAATGCTTTTTTGAATGACGATCTTTCAAGAAACGGTTTACATGAACCAACCTCCCGGGTTTGAGACCACGAGGGAGTCTCGTGTATGTCATCTTCGGAAATTTATTTATGGTCTCAAACAATCTCCGAGAGCTTGGTTTGATAAATTTAGTAAGGCCGTTCGCGAAGTTGGATTCAAGAGGAACTTGATTGACTTCTCTCTCTTCACTCGTCATCAATCATCTGGAGCTGTCATTCTCTTGGTTTATGTCGATGATATTTTGATTACTAGTGATGACTCCATCAGGATACAAAAAATCAAGCAACACTTAAACTCCGTCTTTCAAACAAAAGATTTGGGGGTTTTTCGATATTTTCTTGGACTTGAGATTGCAAGACGGTTTGATGGTCTTGTCCTTTCACAACGAAAGTACTGTCTTGATCTCCTCCAAGATGCTGGTTACTCCGGGTGCAAACCCGTGGAAACCCCGATGGATGTCAATCACAAGTTATGTGCTCATGTGACTGACTCTGATTCTCTGCTTACGAACCCGGAGTATTATCGGCGTCTTGTAGGAAAACTGTTATATCTGACAGTTACAAGACCTGATATTTCTTTTGCTGTTGGAGTGGTTAGTCGATTTATGAATGCTCATCGGATCTCTCATCTTCAGGAAGTAGAATGCATCCTCAGATATTTGAAGTCAGCTCCTGGACAAGGATTAGTATATAAGTCATCCTCCTCTTTATCTCTTATTGCATATTAAGATGCAGACTATGCGGGCTCCCTGGATGATCGTGTTATGAACCGCTCATTCACGGGCCTAATCTCGCCGGTCGAACCCACAACATGGGCCGCGGCCCTGCATACCCAACCCTTCTCCGCACATGTTCTCTGTGCGGCGGGGTGTTGAGGCCAGGTCTCTTATCAAGGAGGTAAAGGGTCCTTTACCTCCTTGATAAGAGACACTTAACGCTTGCCCTCATCACCAACTGAGCCGCGGATCAGTTGGTGATGAGGGCAAGCGTTAAGTGCCTCTTATCAAGGAGGTAAAGGGTTCGAGACCCGGCCTCAACACCCCGCCTCACCGAGAACACGTGCGGAGAAGGGTTGGGTGTGCAGGGCCGCGACCCATGTTATGGACCGTTCATTCACGGGCCTAATCCCGTCGGTCGAGCCCACAACATGGGCCGCGGCCCTGCACACCCAACCCTTCTCCGCACGTGTTCTCGGTGCGGCGGGGTGTTGAGGCCGGTCTCGAACCCTTTACCTCCTTGATAAGAGGCACTTAACGCTTGCCCTCATCACCAACTGATCCGCAGATCAGTATAGTGCAATGACGGCCGTTGTATCTGAACTAACCTGGCTTGAGGGTCTTCTTGGTGATTTGGGGGTCACTCTATCCTCACCAGCAACTTTGTTTTGCGATGGTCAGGCTGCAATCCATATTGCAAAAAATCCTGTGTTTCATGAGAGGACCAAACACATTGAAGTTGATTGTCACTTCGTCTGTGAAAAGGTTCAATTGAAGAAGTTAGAGTTGGAGCATGTTCTTGCATCTGAGCAAGTTGCCGACATTCTCACCAAGGCATTACCACGAGCAAGTTAGAGTTGGTGCCTACGACTTGTACGCTCCAGCTTGTGGGGGAGTTTTAGAGAATATTTGGAAAAGTTGATGTAAATGCCCATTAATCCGGCCCATTTAGGATTTTAGTTTAGTCTCACATCTTTTGTATAGTTTTCTTTCTCCCTCTTCTCTCCTATATATTTGTACTCATACTTGTATTTTACAATTCAATAAGGGTATACAAGATTTGAACCATTCTTCTACAATTTCTATGAGATTGATCTGTTATCACAAAGTTTGAGTATGACTGTCATATTTTCTGTATTATTTATTGTCAATAGAACATTACCTTATTTAATTTGACAGATGAGACTGAAGATGAATATGCAAATGAAGAGTATATTGAAGAAACTAGCAAAGATGCTGTACTACTTGCTGCTGCTAAGTTAGTGATCAGCAATGCTGTTTTCAGGGTAAGTTCGTAGCTGTATTGGTTGATACATTTGTCACCATTATATTTGGGCAAGTAAATACATGAGTCTACATGATAGGCTCTTTAGTCCCATGACACACATGTATCTCCATGCTTGTGTATTTATGCACGCACCTCGACATGAGCACGAGTATGTGTTCCTTTGTAGCTTTTGTTTTTTGTATGTAAGTGTGAGATTTGGAGAAACAAACTGTGGTAACTACACTAACTGTATAAATTCACTTCCATGCCTGAGTTCTATGCACAGTAGTTGCATTTCTATATACGTTATAGCATATAGATGCACATGCTTGAATGCATCTATTTGAACGTCTAGCTTTTCATAAATGTGCATAATATGTAGGTATTAGAATACATATAAATGTAGTAATCCTTCTAGCTTATGGTGCTTGATATTAAGAAAAATATTTTAGTATGCCAATAGATACTATATGTTGAGAAGTGCTTATAGTGCAAAAGTGCATGTGTTGGAACCAGAATCCGATTCCAAGAAGAGTTTGGACCCAAAGGGGGTAGCTTGCACCTACATCTCTCATGCGAGAACACCTGATTTGCTGCGCGGAACTAAGAATCAGACCTTGAGATGCAGCGAAGAGGTCCCGCCACACACTCGGAAGATCGAAGAGAGCTTCCCCTCCCTAGCCAATGCTGAGTTGGGCACCTTGGAGAGCACTGGAGGCCTACCAAAGCTAACCAGAGGAGGAAGAAGCCCAAGAATCGGGATCCCCTCCAAAGGTGCCCTTGGGGTCTATTTATAGTTTTCAAGTCTGGCCCGCACATAGCGGAATCCTGCTTTTTGGTTCTACTATACGCATCCCAAAGTGGTCTGTCAACAACGAAACTCCGCCGTTTGGAGAGGCTATTAGCAGATCAATTTGGACTTCTCCTAGAGGAAAATTGCTGGGCGAGCTGACCTCTCGCCTGAGGCGGCGAGTGTTTGAGGACACTCGCACTCGCCGCCAAACTTGACTCTGGGGCGAGTGCAGGTCAGAACACCCCACTCGCCCCTTGCTAGCCTTCAACCTATGCCACGCGCGAGCCAGGGCGAGACCCAACCGCCCGCCTACTCAGCTCGCCTAGCCCAAAATAACCTGAACGACCCTTCTGGGTCCTGACCCCATTTTAGGGACCCACTTGCCAAATACAGGGTTGTACACATTCACTGCTCTTTGCTAGACTGTCAGAAGTTCAGAAAGAAAAGTCTAACCCCGGGTATTTGGCGAATGGTGTCTGGTTTCCAAGAGAATCTTTGGTGGGTCCCGCAGTATGCCATATATACAAGACAACCCCCGGGGTGAAGACACTTCCCTTCTCTCTTTCCCCACACATCTCGCTAGAAATGCCTCTTTCCAAGGAGCTCCAGGATCGCCTAAACGCTGCTTGAGAGCAGAACAAGTCCTCGCTCGGGATTCTATCACGGGCGCCCAATAAATTCTCCAGCTCCCCTTCGAAGTGGAAGAAGACGACCAAGAAGGTGAAGCGCGACCTGACGCCAACGAGCTCGCCCCGACCAATTTGCAGTTCCCGTCGTCCGGCCTCGAGCTCTCTCACCCTAAGGAACCACAAGTTTTCACTATCTGAACTACTCGCATTCCGCTCAACTATCCTGGTCATGATTAATCCCGGTACCCGCGGGGAAATCAACTATAGGAAGTCGGCTCAGGAGCCATCACTGCGGATAACGATTGCATCCTCCCGCCAGCGCGAGTCGTCTAAATGCTCAGGAGCCATACCCTCCCGAGGGGCCGAGCACTCGAACCTCCCTTGACACAATTCAGCAGGTCCCGGGTATTGTTCGTCGTTGCGTCGCCGACCCCATTTCCTTATTATACGTGCTGATTGTCAATTGTATTCTGCAGCTCCTCCCTTCGGGACCACCGACCTAGGGACAAGACCGTCGAAGTCCTCGATCCGCAAGGCTGCGAACGATCATGACTCTACCGCTGTTACTCAGACCCAGGGCACTCTCGCCATTCAAATCCCTTCTATCGCCCAAATCCACGACCAAATCTCCTTTCCTCTAGGCCTTGGAAAATCGCTCTCGCTCCCCTTCGGCAATCCCTTACAGGGACGACCTATCCCATCTCGTCATCGTCCCGGAAAAGAAGCCGGTCCCTCTCATGGTTAGTTAAAGCACTTGTCCTCTCTTCATGATGGTGTTTATTTTGCTATCCGTTCCCTCTCCTCGTAGATAGCCAAGACGTCTCGGTGGCCGAGTCCTTAGACATGGATGCTTGCTCGCCGCCTCCCTCCCTCGACGTGATGAAGGACTTCCTTGGTGATGCGAGTGATTTTGAGGGGATGAAGAAGCAGGTGGCAGAAGTTCTGCGGAAGTATGGACATCTGTTCCGCGAGATGCAAGCGGAACGAGTCGCCAATGAACAACGGCTAAGCAACCTAGAGAGAGACTTCTCCCGAGGTGCATATCCGCGAATCGAGAACATCTTCGCGTTGTGCAATTGGAACTGCGATTCGAGAGTACAACAATCCTCGTCGTCCTCCCGGGGCGCGAGGCCGGGGAAGATGGAAATGACTCCAATTCTGAGCCTACCAGAACTCGCCCACCGCACCCACCCTCTCTCCATTCTTCCTCTTCTCCTGCGGACATTGTCAATTTATTTATTAATTTTCGTATTTTCTCTTCGAACTCAATTAGCTTGCTATTAAATTTCTACTTGCTTAGCGAGTGCTTGTGGTTTGGATTTTGTGTGGTATTGTGTTGAAATCCTTTTGCGAGTTCTAACGCGAGATGCGATGTTCCTTGGGCTCGGTCCAAGGCCAGGTGGGGGTCATGGGCTGGCCTGCGGGCGAGGTCGGGGAGTGGCGAGTTGGCTATCCACACTCATGCCCCCCCCTTTTCTCATCAATCATTTCCGGCGCCATCTATAAATAGGCTCCCCCCTTTCTTTTTCACCGTACATCCCAACTACCGCATTTATTTCTTCTGTGATCTCGTCTCTGCCTTTTCTAGCACTTGTTGTTACTCCTTTTTTTTCTCGGTGTGCTGCGATGGGAAGCGACGGCGAGCTGTCAGATGGCAGGTCAAAGTGCGCACAACAGTTCTTCGACCATTCTTTCTTTGAAGGCAACTTGACAGAGCAGGAATATCTTTCTTGCATTGCCGAGTACGTCCCTCCGGGGTTCACTGCACCCGCCCCAAACAAAGGCGAGGCGATCAACACCATCTACAATGACGAACTTGCGATCCCCATCTCGCATTTTGAGGCGGGGCTCCGCCTTATGCTATGGCCCGAAGTTCGCCAGGCCCTGAAGTACTTCGGCACCATCCCCGCGCAGCTGAACACCAACGTCGTCGCGATGCTGGTAGCATTCGCTTGCTTCATGCGCGAGGAGCGGATCGAGTTCAACCTCATCGTCTTCCGCAAGCTCTTCATCTACTGGGAGACCAGCGGTGACATTGCCTTCTTCTCCGACTCGCACTTCAAGATATGCGAGACCACCAACAAGCACCACCACTGATTACAAAATTTGTTTTTATCAAGGGAAACTTGGGGAACATCTCCTGCTCGCCGCTCCAGTACGACTAGATGACTTACTGCGCTCCGCAGGTTGGTGGCATGGACGCGAAACTACATCAGTTCTTCCTTCAGAAGAACTTCGAGGTCGCCTTTCTAAGGCAAAATGCCGACTCGCTTCTCCCGATGTTTCCTGGTGAAGGTACAATCTAGTTTACATTCCTCCAACCCCAAAACACTCACGGTTTTCCTCTCCTTTCTAGTGACAACTGAACCCTTGTAATGTAGGTGAGTGATTCATCCCTGTGAACCCCCCCATACACGAGTGCCCGAGCCCCTACCGCCGAACTTGCGCTAGCCGAAAAGGACGCAACAGCCTACCGCGAGATGCCGGGCTCCTCCGCCCTTTCCAACGGCAAGAAAAGAACAACACCCACCGGCAACGACTCCCCCTCTCCAACAGTCCCGTCTAAGCGAATGAAGAAAACTACATCGACCAAAGATACGGGGGAGACGACCCCAAAGAGACGGCTGACAGGAGGTGATGCTCCTGAAACCCCCGCCGAGTCGGGACTGCTAGAACCGGAAGAAGGGCAGCCCGACTCGCATCCCAACTTCGGAATGGGGCAAAAGGTCAAGGATAGCTCTGGCGAGCCAATGGTCCTCTGGGACGGGAAGTCTGACCGGGCCTCTATCTCTATCCTCTTCCCCTCCTGGTCGGACCGGAGCCCTCCCAGCGGTCATGCCTATGCCCTCTGCTTAGGGCTGTATGGGCAGCGGGATGCGGCGAAGTATGCTGACATGTCTGCCCAAACTCTGGCCCGCGAGAGCGTGCAGGCTCAGCTGCGAGCACTCGAGCTCGCTCATATGAATTCGTGCCGCAGCCTACACCTTCAAAGGGGTTGGTATCAGGTTGAGGCTGCGCGGGAATCCGCAGTCGAGTAGGCGAAGGATCTAGCGCAGCGGCTGGCGACCGCCGAGAAACTCCTAGCGACGAGCTCTGGCGTGGTGATAAGTTTTCATTTCACTCTGGGTTCCTGTATCGCCATTATCTTTCTCTATTCTAACCAAACCTCACTCGTCTGTTCACAGGATGCCGCCACCGCGGACTTACTGTGCACTGCCCGTCTGGAAGAGGAGAACAAGGGTCTGAAAGCCGATGTTGCCCGGTTTGTCTCATCTATGCTCCCTCCGGAACGCGGCGAGTCATCCCACAAAGGCGCCCGGGTGAAGCAGTTTTCTGAGCGAGAGCTAGATAAAATGATGAGGACCACCACTATAAAGGCCACCGAGCATACGCTTCGCATGATGCAGACACTCAGTGTTCTACGGGCCGATTCCGAGAAGATCACTGCAAAAGACCTGGTCCCCGAGCTATACCTCCCAGCCGACTCGTCGGAAGAAGAGGTCGACTCGCTTTTTGGCGACGAGGATGACGAAGACAACGACATTGGTGACAGAGGCAAGTCCTGAATACAGGGACTTAGAAACATTTTTGGCTCTCACGCCTTTTTCTTTTTGTTGGATTTCCCTTCTTTTTTCCTTTTTTCTTTCATACACTTGCGTGCAGAGACACTTTTTGTAAAAGAACTGTTGTCATATAAGTTAATTTTGTTTTCTTTTCTGACTTGCTACCTTTTTTGTATATTAATTTTCATTTTCACTCGCGACTCGCTTCGTCAGCTTAGGTTTGTTTGGTTATGGAATTCTATGTTTATTGCGTGAGCACGTCGATCCTCCTCGCGAGCCAATACTTTGCCGAGCTTAGACCGATAGGCTCTCGCTCGCGCTTACCTAGGACTAGGACGATCCCGCACACGTATTCAGTGCTTTCCCGCAATCGCGAGTGCCCCGCACATGTGAGTGCCACGCACACGCGTGTGCTGGAGAGAGACGTTTGCCGACCCCTTTATTACGTCGCGAGTAAAACTCAAAACTCGGCTTCAGTCTCTTAACTCTGACTTGCACTGGACTCCTTTCACTCGCAACCCGCACTTGAGAGTATGAACTCACCTGTGACTTCTTTCTGAGTCCCGACTTTGATCATGGTATGATTTTCCCGTGAAAACGGCTTGTCGGGTTCTGCCTGGCCTCCCGTACCAACATTTTAAAGGTTAAATCGGCCTTGCCCACTTGTTGCCCACGATCACTCGCGGTATTGAGAGGTCTCGCGCGGTTCGTTTTTTTCCTTCCTGTTTGAACATGTGTCAACACTCGGAAGTTGAGTTATTGGCGTTGGGCTCACCTCCGCCCCTTTCGGCGACGATTATTTGGCGAGGAGGGCGGTGGTCTTGTAAGGCGAGTGAGCTGCGAGTGATTCCACTTGCGCCCCCCTTTTATATACATAATCCATCCTTGAGTGACCTCCAGGCCTGCCAACTGGTGAGAGCCTGATCGGTGGATCTGCTCGGGGCCAACGTTCCAACATCTCTTTCTTTTCACAACCTGCGAGTCTTCGGACGTGGCAGCTAGTGAGAGCCTGGTCAGCGGCTCTGCTCGGGGATCAACCTTTCAACATCTCTTTCTTTTCACAACCTGCCGTCGAGTGAGCCTTCAGACCTGTTAGCTAGTAAGAGCCTGGTCAGCGGCTCTGCTCGGGGTCCAACCTTTCAACATCTCTTTCTTTTCACAGCCAGTCATGAAGTGAGCCTTCAGATCTGCCAGCTAGTGAGAGCATGGTCAGCGGGTCTGCTTGGGGCCGACATTTCAACATCTCTTTCTTTTCACAATCTGCTACCGAGGGAGCTTTTACACCTGCCAGCTAGTGAGAGCCTAATCAGCGGGTCTGCTTGGGACCAACATTGCAACATCTATTTCTTTTCATAATCTGCCACCGAGTGAGTCTTCAGACCTGCCAACTAGTGAGAGCCTGGTCAGCGGGTCTGCTCAAGGCGAACCTTTCAACATCTCTTTTTTTCACACCTCTCACCCAGTGAGTCTTCAGACATGCCAGCTAGTGAGAGTCTGGTCAGCGGGTCTGCTCGGGGTCAACATTTCAACATATCTTTCTTTTCACAACCTGCCACCCAGTGAACCTTCGGAGCTGCCAGCTAGTGAGAGTCTGGTAAATGGTTCTGCTCCGGGCCAACATTTCATCTCTTTCTTTTCACAACCTGCCACCGAGTGAGCCTTCAGACGTGCCAGCTGGTGAGAGCCTGGTCAGCGGGTCTGCTAGGGACCAACATTTCAACATCTCTTTCTTTTCACAACCTACCACCGAGTGAACATTCAGATTTGTCAGCTAGTGAGAGCCTGGTGAGCGGGTCTGCTCGGGACTAACATTTCAACATCTCTTTCTTTTCACAATCTGCCACCGAGCATGCCTTCAGACCATCCAGCAAGAGCCTGGTCAGCGGGTCTGCTCGGAGCCGACATTTCAACATCTCTTTCTTTTCACAAGCTGCCACTGAGTGAGCCTTCAGACCTGCTAGCTAGTGAGAGCCTGGTCAGCTGGTCGGCTCGGGGCCATCAACACCAAGTATCATTTTCTCATGAGAGAACACCAGTCGAGACAGATAAGAGAAACAAAATTGCAAAAACAAACTATCTTATTATTCAAATTCACTGGTAGAAACATTTCAGGTCATCATCACTCCAGGTACGACCACGGGATACCCCCTCCACATTTTGGAGGCAGTATCCCCCCGACCTCTGGGATTCCTCAATTACATAGGGACCCTCCCGCTTGGGGTTGAGTTTCCCCACAGCCGTCGACCTTCCGGCCACATCGACCTTCTTTAGGACGAGGTCTCCCTTTACGAATTGCTTAATCCGGACGTTCTTGTCAAAATACTTGGTCATCCTGCGCTTGACCTCTTCCTGTCGGATGACGGCGAAGTCGCAGAGCTCTTCCACTAGGTCTAGAGAGTCGTAGCTTTTCTTCATTCTCCACCCTCCACTCATCATCTCCTTCTCCTGCGACGATCACCTGTGGCGATTTTATCTCAAACTCTATCGACAGCATGACCTTAGAGCCGTGAGAAACTTGAAGGGGGTCTCCCCGGTGGCCGTGTTGGTTGTGGTTCTTAGGGCCCAGAGGACCGAGAGGAGCTGCTCCACCCAGTTTCCTCCCAGATTTTCCACCTTTTTAACAAGTTCACGATGATCTTGTTTGCTGCCTTCACTTGCCCATTGCTCCTGGGGTGATGAACCGAGGAAAACCTGAGATCTACCCCCAGTTGGCCGCAGAAGTTGACAAACTCCTCACTAGCAATTTACGGTCCATTGCCCGTGACTATCGCCATGGGTAACCCATGCCGACAATGATTTCTCCTCACACGAAGTTGCAGATTACCTGGGAAGTCACCTTGGTCAATGTCTTGACCTCCAACCACTTTGAGAAGTAATCGATCATGATCAGGAGGAACCTCTTTTGCCCACTTGCTTGAGGAAAGCGTCCTACCAAGTCCATTCCCCATATTGCGAAAGGTCATGGTGCCATGATGCTCCTAAGCCTCTGGGCTGGCAGCAATTGGAGTGGTGCGAACAACTGACACTTCTGACATTTATTCGCGAACTCTGTCGCATCTCTCCTTATGGTGGGCCAGAAGTACACCTGCCATAATATCCTACCTTCCAGTGTTCGGCTCCTCGAGTGTCTCCTCCAAAATCCTTGGGACCTCCTCTTCTGACGCGCATTGCGCCAAAAGTTCCGAGAGGGTCTTTCGGTACAGATCCCCCTCTTGTAATAGGTAATATGCTAACTTATGCCAGAAACTCTTTTTTATCTTGGACCTCCTCTGGAAATTTACCCGTGGCCAAGAAAGTCCTGAAGGGGTCCATCCATGAGGAGTGAGAAGACCCTGATTCCTCCACCTTGACCACATAGTTAGCTAAGAAATCTGCCACCGCCCGAGCCTTCACCGATAGTCGAGGGACAAACGAGATGTCGAACTCGCTCAGTTTTACCGACCACTTTGCCAACCTTCTCGAGTGCTTCATTCCCTCAAAGATGTTGCGAAGAGGGTGGTCGGTCACCACTCGAATCGAGTGTGCTTGAAATAAGGCCTTAGCTTTCGGGCCGAGATGACCAGGGCAAACACCAGCTTCTCCTAGATGGGGTACCTGGACTCCGCCTTCTTCAGGACCTTGCTAACGTAATAGATTGACAGCTGCTTCTTTCCTTCCTCCTGGACCAGGACAGATCTCTTTACCTCCGTCCCCACCCTGAGATACCGAGTCAAATCTTCTCTCTCCTTCGGCCCTTGGAGTAGTGGAGCCTTGGTGAGCTGATTCTTCAAGGCTCAGAAGGCCTCCTTACACTCCTTAAACCGCTCGAACTTTTAATTGCCCCGCAACACTTTAAAGAAAGGAGAGCACTTCTACCCCGCCCGAGAAAGAAACCTGCTCAAACCTGCAAGCTTTCCGGTCAGGTGTTGAATCTCCTTGGCGTTCCGCAGCGATTCCAGTTCCAGTATTGCCTTCACCTTGTTGGGGTTAGTCTTCACCCCTGCCGTAGTGAGGAGATGACCCAAGAACTTACCCTTACTAGCTCTGAAGATGCACTTCAGGGGGTTCAACCTCAATTTAAACTTTCGCAGCGTGGCAAAGGTTTCCTCCAGATCCTGGAGGTGAGAGCTCGCGTCTCTGCTCTTCCCCATGAGGTCATTTACGTACACCTCCAAGTTCCTTCCTCTCTGCTCTCGAAAGACTTGATCCATCATCCGTTGGTATGTTGCCCGTGTATTCCTTGGCCCAAAGGTTATCATCTGGTAGTAGTAGCACCTTTCTCTCGTGATGAAGGAGACATCTTTGACATCCGACGGGTGCATGCGTATCTGGTGGTAACCTGAAAAAGCATCCAGAAAACTCATCACAAAAAAACCGACGGCTGAATCAACCAGAGATTCTAGGCAAGGGATAACAATCTTTAGGACATGTTTTATTCAATAGAGAAAAGTCTACACATCGTCCACCTTGCATCCCCCTTTTTACCATTATCATGTTGGAGACCCAGCCTGACATTGACTGTGCTTGTGATATTCATCAATTTAATGCTTCTCCCGTTAACAGTGACGAACCTGCAATTCCTTGACATGCCCCCAACGTCATATGTAGTCCAACTACACCCTCCACCTCCTTCCTCTCTCCGGAAAACTCAAACATCCTCCACCTTCATCTCATCGAAGTCCTCTTTGAAGATGACGTTCACCGAGCTCCCGTTGTCGACCTGGATTCGAGAGACCGTGAAGTTTTCTATAGCAGTCTGGATCACCAAGACGTCACAGAATGAGTCCTCATAGCCTGACATGTCTTTTGATGAGAAAGTAATCTTCTCCTCCGGGGGGCGGGGTCCGGGGGTCGAAGCGACGCTCTTTCTGAACATCATTTGGAAGCTCCCCTTGCGAGTGCCCTCGATCCCCACTCCTCCATGGATCACCCTGATCCTCCCCACGTCGGCCCGATCTGCGCACCTATCCTCCTCTCATTCTCCCGCTGTGACTTCCTCGATCCGCACCTGTTGTTGTTGTTGTTGCTGCACTGGTCCTCTCGCCCTCCTTACTTCCAAGAACTTCGGGTAGGTGGAAGTTGCATGGCCTTCCTCCTGATGGTAGTCACAATACGATAACGCCACCCCGCCCCCTTCACCCTATGCCAGAACTTCTCTTCTGTTCCCTCTTCCTCTTCCTCTTTCAATGACCATTGCCTGCTGGGGAGGAGGTGGGAGGGGCCTCTTGACTGGCCTCCACCCCTGAGAGTTGAACCGCCCTTGTCCTCCATGAAAGTTTCCTCCTCCTTGATATCCTCTCCCCTGGCCCTGAACGAGCCCTCCTTGTGGCCTCCAGGCCAGCCGGTTGTTTGGCTCCAGATGACCCCATCCCTACTCATCTTCAAGGAATCCTTGCACTCTGGGCTCGTCTTTCCTTCTCACCTCCTGTTGCTTGCTTACTCCCTGCTTTCTCACCTCATCCCCTACCAACCTAGTCAACTTTTTAGTGAATGTCGGGTTCGCCGACTCTCCCTCTATTTCCTTTGTCACCCTCTCCATCAATTCCACGAAGGATAGAGGTGGCTCTCGCTTCAGTTTTGTACTAAAGAATCCCTGACGAAGCCCAAGCGTAAAAGCTAGCATCAGGGTGTGCCCTGGTACCTCTTGGACCAGGAGAACATCCTCCTGGAATTTATCCACATAACTCCCCAAAGTCTCCTCCGCCCCCTGCTTTATCGCGAACAAGAACTCCGCTCCCTTCTTCCTTTTCTTGGACATCGAGAACCTCAACAAGAAGCCTCGACGCAGACACTCAAAACAATTGATCGAACTAGAGGGAAGCTGGTCCCTTGCCTTTTCCTTGAAGGTGATGATGAAAAGTCGGCACTTGAAGGCGTCCGACATCTGCCTGATGGAAACTGCATCTTCGAACCATTGGACGTGTTGTACTGAGTCATCTTTGTCGGTGTAGTAGGACATCTCTGGCTCCCAGAACCCCTCCGGAATTGGGGCAGAGACGATCAACTCGCTAATGAGACTTCCTCCTCCTGCGGGGCGAGTCGGTTGGTCTCGCGTTGCCAGCTCGCCTGACCGTCCAGTACTCGTCGGGCTGGGGAAGAGCTCTCGCCCGAGGAGATCTCGCTCTCCCCCCTCAACTGCCACCTCCTTCCCAGGCCGCTGATCCAGGGCGTTCTCGCCTAGCAGCTGGGGTGCGACCACTGGGACGGAAGGTGTCGAGCACTTGCCTCTCGCGCCGAATGCGTGGTGTAAGGTCTGCAAAACCTCCCTCTTGAAATCTTTGAACATACCAACTGTGACTCCTGCCGGTGGTGGTGATTGGGCCTGGTCAGCTCCTCCTTCAACTCCTATCATGAGGCTCAACTCTAGATTTTTTTGTGCAGGTTACGGTGCACGCTCACCGCACCAAAAATGTTGGAACTAGAATCTGACTCCAAGAAGAGTTCGGACCCAAAGGGGGTAGCTTGCACCTACTTCACTCAAGCAAGAGCACCTGACCGGCTGCGCGAAACTAAGAAATAGATCCCGATCTGCAGCGAGGAGGTCCCACCACACACCCGCAAGATCAAATAAAGCTTTCTCTCATTAGCCAATGCTGAGCTGGGCACCTTGGAGGGCATTGGAAACCTACCAAAGCTAACCAGAGGATGAAGATGCCCAAAAATCGAGATCCCTTCTATAGGTGCCCTTGGGGTCTATTTATAGTTTTTCAAGTCTGGCCTGCACATAGCGGAACCCCTCCTTTTTGTTCTACTATACACAGCTCAAAGCAGTCTGCCAACAACAAAACTCCGTTGTTTGGAGAGGCTATTAGCAGACCCATTTGGACTTCTCCTAGAGGAAAACTGTTGGACGAGCTGACCTCTCGCCTGAGGCGGCGAGTGTTTGAGGAGACTCGCACTCACGACCAAACTTGACTCCGGGGTGAGTGCGGGTCAGAACACCCCACTCGCTCTCCTGCTAGCCTTCAGCGTATGCCACACGCGAGCCGATGCGAGACCCAACCACCCGCCTACTCGGCTCGCCTATCCCAAAATAATCCGAACAACCCTTCTGGGTCCTGACCCCATTTTAGGGGTCCACTTGCCAAATACGAGGTTGTACAATATGTATATAGTATTTTCTGGAGTCTTCTTTCCCTTCTTACTTGCAGTAATAAAAATCTACTTTTATTTGAATGTGAAATCTTCCCTCTCAGAAATTATGCACGACAAGGGGATTATATCCCACATTACCACCAATCCACAACAAATATGGGAATAACAAGAGAGTAGAGGTATGAATGTCTCAACCCTCACTCGTCATTCTCTCCTAACGCTACAAGTTGACGCTGGTTAAGTGAATAACTTTCATATCACAATCAGGGTAAGCTATAAGCAGTAGCGAAAGATTCACTAGCGGAAGACTAACAACCACGTAGTAGGTCACACAAATATATGAGTAATAAGATAAGAAAAAAATCAACACCGACACTATGGCCACATAGTCCAAGTACAATTGTCTATAAAAAGTTCGAGGGCTCACAAGTAAATATTTCAAGCCGGATAAAAATCAATATATATAATTATATACAACTATAGGCCTGTTGAGGTAACTATAAGACTGATGATGTTGCTAAGGGTAGCAATGATCATTAGCATGTCTTCTATCTCCTCGTTGAGTCCACACCAAGTCCACGCCATAACATTGGGAACACTTAGGGCTTCGACTGCAATGCCATTGACGGAGGCTCCGCTTAAAATGTTTCAACGAGAGAGCGTCATTCAAACTAGACTAAGTGGACTTTCCGCTCCCCAAGCATTAACGCTTAAAGAAGGAAAATACTATGGTGCAGAAAGTGACATGAAATATGCATGCAATAATAACAGATGGTGATCCTAATAAGCATAATAAGAAAATGAAAGTACAACCAACATACTATCAATATATGTGTATATCAATTAAGTAGGGCTGATATCGAGTCGAGTTCGAGCGATTTTGGCTCGGCTCGAAATCGAAATTTTTGACTCGAACTCGGCTCGAAATTGACTCGAAATCGAAATTGATTTCGAGTCGAGTCGGCTCGACTCGAAATGACTCGATTCCGAGTCGGCTCAAAATCAAATCGAGTCGGCTCGAAATCAAATCGGGTCGGCTCGAAATCGAATCAAGTCGGCTCGAAATTGAATAATTTTTCGTTTTATTCATACTTTGCTCAAAATTAAATTGGGTAACCTATAAATTTAGCAAATGAAACACTTAAAGGTTTCATTCTTTTTATTTAGGTTTAAATTTTGTTTTTTTAATCTTAAAATAAGAATATATTAATAAATACATAATATTTTTAATTAATTCGAGTTGATTCGAATCATATTTCGAGCGATTCAGGGCTGGCTCGAAATCGACTCGAAATCAGATTCGAGTCAAATTGAATCGACTCAAATTGAGTCGAATCAATTTTAACCGATTCCGATTCGGCTCAATTTTCGAATGATTTTCGAACGACTTTCGAGTTTCGAATAATATGCTCAGCCCTACAATTAAGCAATATTTATAACCTTTTGTTTAGAACCTAGCGGTGTCCAAACTTACACACCAGATGATGCTAACTACTAACAATAAGGAGCTATCATCTAAAAGAAGTGATGCTAGTAGTAAGAAAAACACCCAACTATACACTGCACATCATCATCATAACAATCAGTGCACATAACTATTATGTTGACATAAATTTAACAAGCATATAGTGTCGAGACGCAAGCGCCCGGTCAAAATCGAGTACAAACTAATGAGTCATATCACTTATTCGTGGGGTAGCACCATCTTCGTGGCCAAACGGTGGCGATTGCACGTCCTGACCACTTTTAGGGTATTTAAGAACAATCATCCCCAAGCTTTACGTACAACTATCTGAGCCCGTACTCATTCTTCGCCCATACTGACGGCATAAACAACGAAACTAAGGCATAGCTCAGGTCAAACTCCAGGT
The DNA here is from genome assembly GCA_039583875.1 of Platanthera guangdongensis. NCBI lineage: Eukaryota > Viridiplantae > Streptophyta > Magnoliopsida > Asparagales > Orchidaceae > Platanthera > Platanthera guangdongensis. The sequence goes on from CM077151.1 coordinate 48,718,477, forward strand.
GGCTAACACCTACACAAACCACAAATTGGGCAGAGCGCACACCGCCGTTCAACCATGATGCCGTCCTTGAGCTGTTGTCAGAACCCTCCAGAGTGTGCCACCGAGGGACAGTCGACCCGCTACATATATTCACACACATTATCATTTCATACATGCATAGTTACCAACAATTTAATGTACCAACTAGTTGAGGCGAATAACCTTCACGTCTACCCAATCAAGATGACCAACCAACCCTCACCTCTGCCAAAATCATAAAACCACCAAATGGTCATGTATAAACTGTAGCGAGGGAGAAAAACGAACCTTTAGGTTTTCTTCCTCAATCTCGTTCCAACAGGGGAAAACGTATTTGAGCCCCTTCAGCCACTCCTTGAGATACGGTCACCACCCGGTGAGTCTAGGATCGCTTGCCTTTTAACACTCTCCCTCAAGCTAACACCATAAGCATCCACCATCTCAAGCTTGAGAGAGCATGAATGAAGAGATTTACCAGAGACAGCTTTGATGAGTATGTCAGCAAGTTGATCTTCAGATGACACAAACACCAAAGTAATAGTTTGATCCCGAATTTTGTCCTCCATGAAGTGGCAATTAATTTCAATGTGTTTTGTCCTCTCATAGAAGACAAGGATGTTGGTAATATGAATAACAACTTGATTATCACAGTGAAGCTGCATGACCTCTAGGACGGGGAAACTCATTTCTCGCAAGATAGATTTAACCCAAATTCAGTTCACATGTAGTGATGACAATTGCATGATATTCTACTTCAGTATAGGAACATGCAACCACATTTTGTTTCTTACTCCTCCAGGAAACAAGATTGTCACCCACAAAGATAAAATATCCACACGTACATCTTCTATATAAGGAGGAACCAACCCAATCAACATCGCAGTACCCGTGAACCTTAAGATGACCATGATCTTGATAGATAATGTCTTTTTCGATGTCCTTTTTTTAAGTATTTAAAAATCCGAAAAATTCTCTGATAATGATGAACTTTAGGACTATGCATGAATTAGCTGACTAAACCAATAACAATGGAGATATCGGGCCCGATAATTGTCAGATAAATCAATTTCCCACGTTGCACTGAAACTCCAACTTGCTCTCAAGATCTGGAGAGTTATCCTTGTGAATGTCATAATTCGGGTCCACAGGACTATCCATCCACATGTTTTACTCCCAAATATCCAATGTCATTGAGAAGATCTAAGACACATTTGCGCTGCGAGATCATAATTTTTCCGGCAGATCGAGCAATCTTAATCCCAAGAAAATATCGAAGAAGACCCAAATCCTTGATTTCAAAGGCAAATGCCAATTCCCCTTTTACAAGAGTAATGTGATGATCATCAGTTCCTGTAATAATGATATTATCCACATATACCATGAGGATAGCGGTATATTTCTCCCTCCTGTAGACAAAGACTGAGTGATCAGACGTACAACAAGAGAAATTTAAACTCGGGAGTTTATCATTTAGCTTGTCAAACCAGGCACAAGGTGATTGTTTGAGGTCATACAAAGCTTTCTTAAGACGACGCCCATGTCTTTTAGGATCATCCATGCCTAGTGGAGGAGTCATGCAAATTTCTTCCTCCAATTCACCGTGAAGAATGACATTTTTCACATCTAGCTGGTCTAAGGGCTAAGACTTTTGGGCAGCAATAGATAGCAAAATTCTAACAGAATTCAGTTTAGCAACGAGAGCAAATCGCTTTTGGAAGTCAACTCCATCAATCTGAGTAAAGCATTTAGCAATCAATCTTGCTTTATATCTATCGAGAGTCGCATCTTGAAGAAATTTAGTAGTATATATTCATTTGCACAGAACAAGGTGATGCCCATGCAGGATAGAGACAATTTCCCAAGTCTTTTGATGTTGGAGAGCATCCATCTCCTCCTCCATAGCCTTCATCCAGTATGGATTCAAGTTAGTTTTTAAAAAAACGGTTAGGAATAGAAATAGAAGAAACTGATGCAAGATAATTTGGAGAGGAGATGTGGTCTCCTGAGTGGTGCTGAAGTTTGGATCTAACAGAGTGATAGTGGATGGTGGAGCATGAGTATGACACATTGCCCAATATTTTTGTTTTGTGTTATCTGGTAGACTTTTAGGTTCTTCCTTCTTTTATACACATGTAAATCATTGGTGGGAACTTCCTTCCTAACCGGAACATCCACGTTACTCGGAGTAAGAGCATCTACTAGAACACGTAGGGGCAGTGTCATATCACTCTTCGCTTTAGATTTCTCCTGATAGGTAATAGTTTTGCCTTCATCGGAGTAACATGGAATGTGTTCGAAAAAAGTAACATCTTTAAATATAAACCTTCTACGGAGAGCGAGTAACACTTATACCTCTTGGTTAGCAAGATACAACACTCAACAACAACAATCAAACATTTATCCCACTATAGTGGGGTCGGCTTTATGGATCCTTTGTCACCATTGTGCCTTATCTTTTGTCATAATCTCACTAATGCCTAAGTATATCATGTCTTTCCTTATAGTTTCATTCTAAGTTTTTATTGGTCTACCCCTCCCTCGTTTAACATGCCTAGTGATTAGACTCACAACACCTAGCAGGTGCCTCTAATGGCCTCCTTTGTACGTGTCCAAACCATCTTAGGCGAGCTTCTTGCATCTTCTCTGCAATTGGTGCTACTCCTGTCTTATCCCTGATACATTCATTCTGAATTTTATCCAGTCTCGTGTGTCCACACATTCACCTAAGCATTCTCATGTCTGCTACTCTCATTTTTTGCTCATGTACACTATTCAATGTCCAACACTCAGAATCATAGAGCATCCCTGGTCTAATTGCAGTACGGTAAACTTGCCCTTAAGTTTTAAGTGTACTTTATGATTACATAAGATCCCCGACACGCCTCTCCACTTCAACTAATCCACTTGGATTCTGTGTCACATCTTTATCATTACCTTCGTCGTTTTGAACTATTTATGTTATTAAAGGCGCAAGATGCACTGAGGCGCAAAGGGTCCCTGGAGCTTAGGCGTAACGCGCAGGCGTGCGCCTGAGGCACATGAGGCGCAAAAATGGGGGAAAAAAATAAAATTAGTGAATTGGACAATTCATGGAAAATCAGTGAATTGGGCTCTCAATTCGCTCAATTTCAGCGAATTGGGCGCCTTGACGCTCCTCAGGTGCGCCTTGGCACGCCTCAGGTGCACCTCAAGCACATCGCCAGCCTAACCATGCTGAGACGCAAGGGAGTGCGCCCAGAGCCTCAATCGCGCCTCCTTGATAAACATAGTGAACTAAAGTGTCTCACCAAGATTCAAGTTTTGTGTTTACGCCCTCACACGTCTCATCGACGAAAACGATATCATTCGCAAACTATAAACACCTAAGTATTATTTGTTGGATATGTCCGGTGAGCTCATCTACAAGATAAGGGTAAAGAGATAAGAGCTTAAAGCTGAACCTTGATGTAAGGCAACAATGATAGGGAATTTCTGTGTTAATCCTCTAGATGTCCTCACCCTTGTCACTGAATTTGTATACATATATTTGATTATGTCAATGCATGATACATTTACCCCTTTCTTTTTTAAGACTCTCCATACGATCTCTCTTGGAACTCATCATAAGCCTTTTCAAGATCGATGAACAACATATGCAAATCTTGTTTTCTTTCTCAGTAGTTGTCAATTAGTCTCCTCAAGCGATGTATAGCTTCCATGGCCGACCACCCTGACATGAATCCAAATTAATTTTTTGAGATATTAGTCTCCCGTCTTACTCTTATTTCTATTACTCGTTCTTATAGTTTCATGATATGATTCATCAATTTAATTCATCTATAATTAACACAATTTTGTATATCTACTTTGTTCTTATATAAAGGTATCAAGATACTTCCTCTCCATTAGTCTGACACCTCATTGACTTTAGTTTCTTATTGAAAAAATATTTATGTCATAAAATTCCTTCATTTTCTAGTCATTTTCATACTTCGATGAGATATCGTTTGTCCTAACCGCCTTTCCATTTTTCATCTTCTTTAGAACATCATTTACCTCTTATACCTGGATTTTACGATAAAACGTTATGTTTCTATATTCCTTCAATTTACTTAACTCTTTCAAGTTCAATTTTTCGTCTTTTGTTTCATTATAGAGTTGATAAAAGTATCTTTTTCATCGCTTTTTTATATCCACTTCATCCGTCAAAACTGTATTTATTTCATCATTTATGCATTTTCTTTGGCTTAAATCTCTTATCTTCCTTTCTATAGCTTGAACAATTTTATATATGTCACGCTCTCTATCTTTGATATCTAATCGCTTATAAAAATTTTCATAAGCTTGACTTCTTGCTTTACTTACTACATGTTCAGCTTTTTTTTGACGACTTTATACCTGACTAAGGCTCTATTTGTTTTGGCGTTTCACTTCTCCGTTTTGGGCAAACGCCGCCGGAAGGAGGGTAAACAAATGAACCTCCGGCGACGTTTGCTCCGTTTCCACCCGCCCACCTTGAGAAACGCCCCAAAAAGCTCCGTTTGGAGCAGCCACCTCCCCCCTCCGGTTCGAACTCTCCGTTTCCACCCGCCGGATCCACCCGCCACCGCTAAACCAAATGAAGCCTAAGTTTTCATCATTTCTACAAGCATAAAGTGATTTATATCTAGCCCTCTTTGTCCTCACTTTGTCTTGGACTCCCTCTTTTTGCCCCTAGATTCTTTGTTTGCGGTGCACAACCTTTTGATACTCCAAGTATGTTCTTTTCATTTATTCTTAAATGTGAAGTTATAGCTTTACATGAGATATTAAGATCAATATATGGATCATTAACTAGTTGGTCTATAATTGTTGTCTTGAAAACAATCTGTTTTTTCATTTTCAAGTTTCACCATCGAATTTTTGACAACATTTTTTAATTTTTTCTTAAATTTATTATATTAAATTTGTACGTCTAGCATCACTAATCTATGTTATTTTGTCAAACTTTTTTCTGATATGACTTTGCAATTCTTACAAATCATTTTATCCAATTTGCGAGTCATAAAATAATCAATTTGTACTTTATTTGGTCTGCTTTTAAACGTAATTAAATGGTCTTCCCTCTTTATGAAAAGTGTATTTGTCATAATTAGCTCATGTGCTACGACAAACTTTAAAATGGTTCGTCATTATTCATTTTTTCTTCATATCCAATTCATGCATGAACGACTGTATAATTTACATTTTCCTCTACTATATGTCTATTTAAGTCTCCTCCTATTAAAATCTTCTCTCTTTGTGAGATTCCTATTACTAAATCATTTAAGTCTTCCTAAAATTGAACTTTAATAGTTTCACTTAATCCTACTTGTGACGCGTAACCACTGATCACATTAATAATTTTCTTTCCTATGATCAATTTAAGAGCTAAGATTCTATCACATTTTCTACCTACAACAACAACGTCATTCCTTCAAGTAGTATACACAATAATACATACTCCACTGCTTGTGTTATTTTTTTTTTGTGTACCATAATTTAAAAGCTGAAGTATCTAAAAATTTAGCTTTCTCACTCACTCATCTACTCTTGCATGCATAAAATATTTATCTCTCTGCTAATCATTGTATCCACTACTCTCATCGCTTTTCCCGTCAGCGTACCTATATTCCAACTATCAAACCTAAGTCGGTCATAATTCCTACGACATACTTCTCAAGGACGTCAAATATGTGAGGACTTTTGCCTATTTAACACCACACTCAAGTCCTCTTGGAGGTGCAACGGTTCTTGCCAAGACGTCGCATTCGGACCATACGACGAGGGCTCTTTCATATTTAACACTATACCCAAGTCTTGGAGATGCAACGGTTTTTGCCAAGACGCCGCATTCGAATCATGCGACACGTTCCTTATGAGGAACAACTTAGTTTTTGCACAATTTCTCAAATGATCCATATTCATAAGGGTGACTAAATTTTACGTAGGTCATCTACCTAACACTACTTTCATCATTTTTCATTCGGGCTTGGGACCAACATAAGCTGTTTTTTTGGTTCGCAAGATATTTAACAAAAATACATTTGATCGCTTGAGGGACTAATTTATCTTTATGAGGTCCCACAATATAAACAAACGTAACACATCCAAATATCTTAGGAGGAAGGATAAATGACATATTTGGATAAAGAAGTTTTAGGAGATACTTTCCCTCCAAAATATCAGTGACCATCTGATTAATTAATTAAGTAGGCGAACGTGAGAACAACTTCATCCCACAGTCCCTTGGGGACGTGCATCTCTTGCAATAAGTAACAAATAGTCTCAGTGATATGACGATTCTTTCTTTCGCCCACCCTATTCTTCTGAGGGTTCCCATAACAGGAAGTTTGAAAAATGATGTCATGATCTCCCAAAAATCTCTGAAAATCACCACTTGTGTATTCGCCTCCATTATTACTTCTAAGAATTTTAATCTTAGTCTCAAGCTGAGTCTGCACATGGTGATAAAATATTTGAAATATATCAGAGACCTCATTTTTCATTTTCATAAGGTAAACCTAAGTAAAGCGTGAATAATTATCAATGAGGGAAACAAAATACTGAAATCCATTAACAAAACAAATAAAAAATATCCAGACATCATAATGTATCAAATCAAAAATACCTCACACTTTGAGTCTTCCTAGGAGCATAGTTAGTTATACAATGTTTACCAAATTCACAAGATTGATAATTAAAGGTAGATTTAGCAACATAAAAAAAACTCGAGAAGATAGACTTTAAGGTTTTCAAGCTAGTATGCTCAAATCTCTTATGTCACAACATCAACTAATCATAATTGGAAAACTTCTGAGCACCAAAAGCAAGATCGGTGTCCATGACATACACACCACCTGACTCATGTCCACCACCAATCGTCTTACACTCGCCAAATCCTGGAAAATATAATGAGAAGAGAAAAATGTGATAACACATTTAAGCTGTTTAGTTAAACTGCTCACAGAAAGCAGGTTTGTAGGGAATGATGGAACAACAACAACGAATTTGAGGGAAATAGAGGGAGAGAGTTGAATAATCCCTTTACTGGTCACCGAAGATGATGATCCATATGCAAGTTTAACATTGTCAGACGCAAAAGAAACAAAAGAAATACCCCTAGAAGTTCCTGTCATATGGTCGGATGCTCCTGAGTCAATGATCCAAGGAGAAGATGCCTCTTTAGAAGATAAAGTTGTAGTTCGAACCTGAGCAAGATCGGCAGAAAGGTTTGTAGCAAGAGGTCTACGAGCAGCACTAGCCTTCAGGGACTTGAGTTCTCTATTTAAACTTTCATTTTCCGTCAGAAGTTAACCGGTGTTCTTTATATTACTGTACATAATAGTTTGGGATTTTTTATACTTCCCATCAGTACTACGAATCCAACCCGAAGGAACCAAGTTAGGATGTAAGTCCCATCACTTCTCTTTCTTATGTCCTTTCTTCCCACAGTGAGAGCACTTCATCTTACTCTTATCTTCTTGTCTTTTATTTCTTGAATGTCATTTCTTCTGTTCACAAGAGCTGATTTATCATGTCCAATATGGACATCCGTACAAAGATTGTTTATACGACTCGCCTCTCCTCGAATATAGTGGACCACAGTCTCCAAATCAGGAACAGAATCTCTTCTCAACATTTGAACTCTGAAATTTTAGTTTAGAAGGAAGACCAGAAAACATTTCAAACACCCTCTGTTGCATAAGTTCAGTCTTGTAGTCTTCAATAGTATGGAGAGCAGAGTATTGATCTATTTTTGCCCACTTGTGAGTCAATTTACTATAATATTCCTCGAAATCGCTCATTCATGTTATGTGTATCTGTTCAGTCTAGAGTTGATATATCTTTGCCAAGTCTTTATTTTTTGAATAATTCTGTTCAATTAGCTCCCACATTTCTTTAGCAGTTTGACAGAAAAGGAATTGACTCGCATTCTTGGGTTCCACAGAGTTGACAAGCCAATTAATCACAGTAAGATTCTCATCTTCCCATTCCTCATACAAGGGGCCAATCTTGTTTGGGGCCGGCTTGGATCCAGTGATAAACCCTAGTCTTCGACAGCTCTCAATGAATATGTGCATAGACTATTAGGTTGAGCCCATAGGAGATGGTTTCTCCTATTCAGCTTGATGTGAGTCACATTCTGATTGAATTCCATGTTAGAACTTCTTCCACTGTAGTGTTTAGGTTGATCAACGACCCCTTTAGGGGCATTAACACTCTTTGATTTGTCCTCCATAAGAGCACACAGGAAGAAGAGCTCTCTTCAGGAAGCTTAGGACTCATGCAACTTGAAGTGGCACCACAAGCCTTCAGACAACATTAATACCCAATCAAACAGCCAGGACAATCCAATTTACGGTGATTTCACGCAGGGAAGACAACAGATTTGACCCCTAGTTGTGGTTGGTCGTCGATCTGGGCAGCTGGAAGCGACAACAAAAAATGGAAGAACAACAACAGGCGGGTCCTTCGGCAATTAAACGGGCAACTTGGAGAACGAAAATGATGACAACAGAAGGCAGACAATCCCCACAAACTGCTGGAACAAGAAGCTGCAACAGAGATCAAACAACGACGACGAAGAGCGTAGAGATCGATCAAGCGAACAGATGCAGGGATCAATCGTTCGAACACAGAGATTGATGGAGGAGGACGGAGAACAGGAACGTTGTCGAAACTGGAACACTGTCGAAAGAACACAACATGATATCGAGCCTTCAGGTCGATGCTCACGGGGGATTCACCGCCTCTGATACCATGTAGCAAGAGAGAAAACAAACCTTTAGGTTTTAGTCCTCAATCCCGATCCAACACCGGAAAACGTATTTGAGCCTATTCAGCCACTCCTTGAGATACGTTCACCACCCAGTGAGTCTAGGATAGCTTGCCTTTTAACATAAACATATGAATTATGTGTGATAGACACATCAGATTATGGGTCCTAGTCACTTCCCAGACCTAGAATATGATTTGGGTTGTCTGCCTCATATAGTTGGCGGGCACGACCATGATTTGTCGGACATCATGTCATTGATTAATTATCCTGAAGTGGGTGATGCTTACGACGTCTGTTCAGTTATTCTAACCTAAGTTGATGAAGCATTCCACAAACGGGGAATCTTCACCGTCGAAGGTCTTCGCCACAAGCTTCTTGATTGTCTCTAATGTGCGTTCATTGTTGGCTTCGTCACATGGTCGACCGCCTATTTTTTGCCCAATTTAATATCATTTATCACTGCACGATCGTTGTTATTTTGATCACGTTCATCCATATAATTTATCGTCGCATGATCATCGTTATTTCGATCGCGCGCACCAATATAATTTATTGTCGCGTAATCATCGTTATTTCGATTGCAAACACTAATATAATTTATCGTATGTGTCACACCTTGAGACTCACAGAGAGGGGTCGCAAGGACCTACTTTAAATGATCCACGACCACCACGAACGCGATTGCGCTCGGGTGTTCGTGGGTCGCCGATAAGACAAGGTTTTTGCGGGAAAACATCTCTAATAAGAATCCTTAAGATCTAGGATCCGGAGAAGTCGAGGATGCACTCACTAAAGTCCATGCATGCTACCAAATCGCCGCGAAGGCGGCATTTGTTTGTTGCTTCCATCCATGACTGGATCTCGTCGGATTAGTTGTTGGATCTCGTCAGTCACTGCCGAGGAAGCTCAACTTGGAGTTATGGTGGTCGACCAATGAAAAGTTGTCGAAGCTAGGGCTACGACATGCACTGTTATCGAACAAGCCTTGAAAGTTGTACTATAGAGATTTTGGGGCTGCCTTGGAAAAAGAGGTTGAAGCTCAGCCATGGATATAAAGAAGGGTTGCTCTATCGGGGCTAGAGAGGTTGCTAGATCTGGCAGGTTTCGGCCTTGCCGAGCTGCTCTGAGGAGGAGACGGGTTAGAGGTCGTCGGAGCTAGGGCTTTGAAGGCCTTGAAGAAGACAACTCGTTTGATCGCGAGCGATCGTGATCCGCTCTTCTTGAGCACCTTCTGGACCAGACTCGCCTACGCATTAGCACCGCTTACCACCCGCAGACGGATGACCAATCCGAGATCCTCAACCAATATGGAGACGTACCTCTGCTGTTTTGTAGGGGAGCAGCCCCGGGGTTGGGCAAGTGGCTCAGTTGGGCGGAGTACTCCTACAACATCGCCTACCACCACGAGGCCGGCGCCACCCCTTCGAGGTTGTCTATGGCCGCCCGCCTCCCGCCACCCTCCATTGTCTGCCATCTATCGAGGGAATGTCAGGTAAAGAGTCTGGCTACCGCCCCGCGGGATCGGGATACTATCCTGGACCACCTGAAGTACCACCTTCGACGGGCCCAACAAAAATTGCGTCCTTTGCAAACCAGAAGCGGCGCGACCTTTCCTTCCAGGTGGGGGATAAGGTGTTCATCATGTTGCACCTGCACCACCAGCTGTCTGTGTCCCGCATGCCAGAAGCTCAGCCCCAGGTTCTTCGAGATACTAGCTTGTATCTGCGCGGTCGCCTACCACCTTCACCTCCCCTCCAGGAGCCACATACACCCGATCTTCCATGTTTTTCAGCTGTGTCATGTGGTGGGCGAACATGCCACCATGGATCACATCTGAGACGACGTTGACCTCTCAGGCGAGGCGTCGTACTACCCGGACAAGATACTCGTTCGCCGCTATCTCGTTTCGGGTGACCCCACCTTAGAGGAAGTTCTTGTCGCTTGGGCTAATCATCCAGACTCCGATGCAACGTGGCTACCTCTGGATGACTTCTGACGCCAATTCACCGATTATTGCCTTGAGGAGAAGACACATTTTTCAGACGACGACATTGTTTTGGACGTGCACGTCGATGAGACACCGTGGCGGGTCTACATGCGTAGGAGGACGACAACATCTATTCCACCTGGAGCGGAAGAGACCGAGGGTGCGTGATGGACTTGCTTATCTTTATTTTGTCGGTTGTCTTTATTTGTTCTATTGGCACCCCTGCAGTTATAAAGAAGGATGTATGAGTTCATGAGGTTATCTTTTGGGTGTATTAGATTTAGGGTTGCCCCCTAACTATTTCTTCTTGATCCCTCCTTCCTCTCCCTACCTCCTCCGGCCTCTCCCTTAACTGGTTCTCTCTTGAGTACATATCAGTGTATGTGCTCAAAAATAGCCCATCAAGGACATTGCAACAAGTTGACTATGCAAATGGAGGATTGGTTTGCATAACGACACATCAACTTCTTATAACCACGGGCATTTGAGTGGAGGCTAGGTCAAGGTTAAAGCATATGGGACGTTAGACTGAAATTATCAGAAAAGTTAATTGCCAGGCAAATTCTTGGCATCATATTCTGCGACACCAAGTACTACAGAAGGGGCGCTACTTTGACTATAACGTATTCAATAATATCATCATACCACTACATGTATAAATCTCCTAAGGTACTTTTGCTTGAGCCAGTGTGAGGTGGAGGCATTGCGAGGTAGCAAGATTGAAGCAGATAGTTGAAGATAGTCTTATAATAGTGTATTGTGTCTGAAAAGTTAGCAAATCCCGGTGCAATTCTGAAATCCTTAACTTAAGCTCTATTTCTTTTCTTCTCTCCAAAATTTGTTCTTGTCAATTTTAGAGAAGTCATATAATTGGATTCTTCCTTACCAATAAACTTCCTAAATACTCATATTATCCAAGCACCTCTTGTAACTGTTCACTATAATTTTTAGTAATATTATACTACAAGCTATTGATGACAAATCAGGATTAGACATAGCCTATGATGCGGCACTTTTACAAAGGAATGCATTGATCATACTGGTGAATTATGCGTCTATACTTGTTAGGTCATGTTTTCATAGTGTACTTGTACAACCTTGGGCTCGCAGAAGGCCTTTCCAGCAGCGGGACGGAGGAGCTGGCGAGACGAAGTGAAGAAGCGAGTGGAACCTTTTGTCTACTCGCAGAGGGCGAGACAGGGTCTTAGCGCTGTAGGCGAGACGTCCTTTAAGGCGCGGTCTGGCCTTAGCGGCGAGATGACCCATGGAGCGAGAGGCCGGCGAGACGAGCAGATAGAATCGTCTCGCCCGCCGGTCATTTTTCCCCACTCGCTGCATAGGAGGAAAGATGTTTTTACCTACTTGCCCCCAAGGGGGATTTTACTCTTCTGCCCCAAGTAATTTTACACTTCTACCCCGGGTGGTCTGCGTATAGCTCTTCAGGACAGCGGAGTTTGGCTGTTGGCAGACCCGACCCAGTGTATTTTGGTAATTTCAGGTCGGTTCAGTATGGATATTTGCAGATCAAACTCAGAGGCCTATAAATAGACCGACAAGGTGCCTGGAACTGGTTGTTGAACCTTTCCGTATTCTTCCTCACAGGCACCTAGCTCAGCATTGGCTAGGGAGGGGAAGGACTTCAGTTTCTTCCGGGTAAGAGGTGAGACCTCCGAGCTGAGACCCCTCGGTCTGTTTCTAGGTCTGCGACTCACGTCAGGAGGGTGGTTTAAGAGGAGTAAGTGTGTGCTGCAACCTCTGGTCCGAACTCTAGGCGGGATCGGGTAGCTGGTTCCAACAGTACTTCTACTATTTCATTGTCCATAGTATCTTTGTTTGTGAAGTCTCAACTATGATGCAACATAATCTTAGTTTATAAGCTAATAAATGAAAGTGTCCTTCAAAAGCAGGTATCATATATATGTAAATACTTCCATTATTTAGAAATTCTTTGTTAAAACAGTTCATATTTTTTAAAAAATCATTCAATTCCTCTTATCCAGAGAAAACTTTGATGTCACTCCAATTTACCCTTATAGTTTTTTTTTTGCTTTTTTTCATGTGATTCTATTTTACTCTGATTGCCTTTTTTTTGTATTCCCACACAATGAGACAATGCATAATTTAAACTGCGTTTTCATCAGCAGAAGGTATATATCAATTATCTACAACTTATCGATTCTAATGATGTCAATATTTCTTAACTATCAATTCAGTTAAGTATATCCACTTTCTCATAATATACTTTCATAGCATCGTTGAACAGTTTCGGGAAAAGTTCCAAGGGAGTTGTGTTTAAACTTTTAGCTTTTTTACATTGTTATGTTGCAGATTCATTCTTATACTGCTAACATATGCAAATGATGATGACTATGAATTGTCTTTGCTTATGTTATATTATTGCTCCTATTTACATGGTCATGTTAACTTTAGTATATGGAGCTGATTAAGAATTGGCAGTCATCATTTTGACACTGATTGCATGTCTTATTTAAGTTTCGGTTGTGGTTTGCCAAAGTTTTACGACAAACTTTCTGAATACCTGTAGGATCATCTTGGTCCTGAGATCATTTCACATTTTGCGAAGTATGGAAGGAGCTCCTCTGAAATCATCAAGCACCTGATTACAGTTCTAAAGAAAACTTCCAATGATATTCCTCAAATGTTTCTAGAGGCAATGAAAAGGGTAAATTTCAAATTATGATTCTTATATTTACTCATAGATAAAGGCATGGTGAAATTATTTTAAGTACTTTGTATGTGCTGTATCTATGGAAACAGATTTATGGAACTGAGTGAATATATGTGAGCACGTGAATAGTCGTAGGTGCCTATGCCTGTATTAACTTCATATGTTATTTTATTATGTATCGATATCAATTTTATGTTTTTATTTCATGTAATTTTGTTTAACTTCATGTACAAGTCGATGTATTATTGTTTTACTTCAGTTACGTGTCTATGCATTTATGTTGGAGCTAGACAAAATCCATCAATATGACTTAAACCAAACAACTAAACTCTCCTTGAACCAAACCAAATTATCATAAAAAATCCTCATTTAGTGGACCCCACCGACCATGTGCGGAACTCCTTTCATTCAGCTTAAAAATCCCAACATCCAACCGCTTCTATGGATCTAGGTACTTGCATTGTCTTCTTAGTTCCCCTATTGTCTCTTCATTCGATTCTCATATTGACTAATTTACTTCCTCAAATCCACCACTATATATATACGTATATTCATCTTCCTAGGTTGTTCTCAAAATCTATATATCTTGAAATAGTCATGTTGTAACTCTGATATGAATACATCTCCTCAAATGACCCACAATATTTTGATTCGGCTCACCAAGCTTATCGTTTATGAATGTTATATTTTGTATTATATTTATGCATTTTTCCTTGAGTGATATTTGTAGTAGTTTAGGCAGGAGTGTGTTCTCTCTGGATATAAGAGAGAGTTGGGTAAGTTATTTTCATCTTTGAATCTTGTGTGTTGTTTGGAGGGAATCAACCCTCAAGAATGAAGTCACAAGTTTACCTCACGATTGTCTCCTTTTTTATCTTTTCGGCAATCGTCCATTTCCATTACATATTATTTGATCCGACATGTCATTTCTTCCCGCTTATCGCCTCAAGTCGCGAGGTCGGCCAACCATCTTTCTCTCCTTGGATGTGACTGACCATCACTTCCTCAAGGATCATTTTCATTAGCGTTTTTACTGCTTATGTGCTCACCCGAACCATGCATATCAAACTTCTCAAACATCGAACCCATTTCCTATGTTTTCAGCTACCAGGAGTAGCACTACTTCACACATCTGCCACCTGCACCACTCCTCTGACGCAAACACCACATGACTCCACTGATCGCAACATTGTGGACCCAATAGCGAGTCCGCACATGTTAGATCAACCACTAACACCCAATCTCCTTCCTTTCATTCCTCACGACTCCTTAATTCATTCATACTTTATCAGTGGTTGATCCTACCATTATCACTACTCAATGACGCCTTCAACACTTGATTCTGTCGGTCCTCCTCACATCAAACCTCAATTTATGCATGTCACCTGCTTATTGGTCATATGTGAAGAAGAAATTGTCATCATAGTCACGTCCCTGTTTAATACATGGATTGGGTCGAAACTACCATGTCTGATCTCCAAACTGTTTTATGGGAGATTCACGTCCTTCTCATTTGCCTCTCAACTACAATGCTAGTGACATCCAGATCCAGTCATGCAGTGGGTGTCAGCTCATGGAGAAGTATTTCGGGGGTGGGGTCAACTGTGAAGATTTCAGTGGACAGATGAGGGTTTTGGGAGGAAGTGGGGTTGTGGCTAATGTAGGGGATACAAAAAAGCAAAGCATTCATCTAGGAGTTGTCACCTAAGGACTCATGGAGTTGTCACCGTAAGTGGATCGCCAGAATCCATGAAGAAGAGCTCTCCAAAATTTTTTGCAATACCCATGACGGCTGCCCCCTTATTCATATTTATAATAAAGCTACATTAGGACAACCTTACATCAACGGTTATAATTGATCGTTAATATAAGGGGCCCTATCTTACTAATGATAAGCAATAATGACAACACAATATATGAAAAGGCACGTAAACAGAAAACACGTGAAGTCGGACTGTCGATCCAGTCAAGTCCTCATGCCCGAATAGACGAACATGGGTCTGGTCGTGCCATGAATCAACTGTGGCGGATGATCCCCCGTCAAGGGGTAAATTTGCAACTCACGGAGAGAGGTACAACCACACAGGAGGGATACAAGATTAAAGACAACAAGAGAATATAAGAAGATATTATAACACAGAGAGATATTAGAACACTCAAAGAACACTTCAAACTTTATTGCGTAGAGATATTGGTACAGACTGAGATGATTTAAACCATTACACTGGACCCTTATTTATAGTTGTCCCGCGGAGGGATAACTTTCATCACACGCTACATAAGATTCCTTTCTTACAAATCAAGTTATTCCTTTCTTGACTTCTACGACACACCAGAATAACTTTATATCACATCATACACTTTATTTCACATCATACACTTTATATCACATCTTATCTTAAGCGATAAGATTTTTTCTTGACTTCTATGACACGTCATAATAACTTTATTTCACATCATACTTGAAGATATTCTTTCATCCTTTCCCCCTGGTGAAAAAAGGTGATGACTCCACGCCATTTTTACTGTTGCTGGTGCAGGATGATTGTTTAGAACGAGCTTTCGGTGGAGCCTGGAATCTTGATGGTCTGTAACCTTCAAACCAGTGGTGGCAGTGCTGGATTTCTTCAATATACTGTAGTGGAAGGATCAAGGGATTTCACCAGTAAGCCGGAGGCAGATTTAGTGGGACATCAGTGATGGGTAAGTTGGTGTTGCCAAATAAGTGAAGCCACTTCAGGAGTTGTTTATGCCTCTGTTGGCATGAATGAATATCAATTTGGGCGATATACTGAAGGAGCCGCTCTTTGTCAAATATGATGCCGAATGAGCAGGTTTCGAGAAAGTATCATAAAACCATATATGCTTCCTTAGGAAAATCATAATAAAAATCTTCCCTACATTCAAGTATGGTTAAAAAAGGAAAACTGGGATGTACGGGAAAACTGGCTAGAGGACCTTCACTCAGGCCGTATTGCCTGATATATATTTTTTGAAAATTGAGCAGATAATGTAGAGATCTTTTATGGAGAACGGAATGCAGTAACTTGACTCTAATGTAGACTGGAAGGTCCGTCTACTGAAAATAGTAGATGACTGGGAACACCACAGATATCGTCCGCTGAGTTCGAGATAAGAAATCCGGGAGGAAATTATGTTTGCTCTTGATGTGTTAGGCTTCAAATTTCCACTGAGAGAACCAATTTGTCCATCGCAAAAGTTGGGCTTGGGGTAACATCTTTTGTTTAAATTGTAGCATTTTTGGAAATGCCGACATATCCATTTTGATGAGGAAGTGTTGCACAATAAGATGAAATTAAAACTTTTCACTACCTTTTTTGACGGCTAGGATTTCCTTATAGGTGGAGTGATAATGAAACTCGCCATTCTTGAAGGCTCCGCTTTTGTATCCGCAGATTTGACGTTTCCCATTTAATTCTTCAAGCAGTATGACGCCCCAAAATTTATCGCTAGCATCAATCTGAAGGATTCACTTGCCCGATGATGGAATTTGGAGTGGGGGAAGGTCTTTTGTTAGCGACTTTAACTTTTTAACTGCTTTAGTGCACGCCTCATTCCATGGCGGCGCTTCTTTCTTGAGTAGATTAGTGAGAGGAGTCCTGAGTTTGGCCAGATCATGAATAAATTATGTCATATAATTCACAATCCCCAAGAATTGTTGTACCTGCTTGAATGTTAGGTTCTCATCCGGAAAATGATCTAATTGGGTTGTTATGTGTGGTTGGAGTTGGTATTGACTATCTGATATATGCATACCCAAGAAGTCAATGTCAGATTTTCCAATAATCATCTTTTTCTCGAATAACATAATGACATATAATTTGATCAAGTCATGAAATTGTGAGAGTAGGGCATGATGAGAGCCAATATCTGGAGAGAACAGTAAGATGTCATCAATATAGACCAAAGCATTTTCCATGATGGGCTGGAAATTTTTTGTCATCGCATTCTGGAATAAAGAAGGTTCCGGTTTTAGTCCGAAGACTACGACGGTTCAATGGTAGTGTCTTTTAGGAATACAGAAATCAGTCTTTTGTCTATCATTGGGCTGAATTCCTAGCTGTCAGAAACCCGTTTTAAGATCGAACTTGGAAAATATTTTTGCCTGTAGGAGTTTTTGAAATAAGACTTCTCTCTTTGGTAGAGGGAACTTATCATCCTCAAGAAAATGGTTGAGAGGCTGGTAGTTAATTACCAATCTCATCTTTCCTCTAGCCTGCTCTGTCCTTTTGTTCAAATAAAAGGCTTCACATGCCCAATGTGATTTTGTGGGTTCGATTAACCCTTCATTTTGCAGTTGGTCGACTTCTTTTATAACAAGTGCATAATGGTCTGGATTCATACCTTTGTGACTTGCCTTTGTGGGGTTAATGTCTGCATTCCTCTTGAACGACAGAGAGACGAAGAATTGAGAATTCTTCCAAACAGGGTGATCACACTTTTGTATGAATTATGTATGTGATTCAGTGCAGGATGTGCGAGCAATGTCATCCTTGATGAGGCTTAGAATTTCAATTGGGTAAAGATGTAGAGTTTTTGTCCATGACAGTAGATGATTTTTATGTCGTAATCCTTCTTTGTTCCATGTAATTCGCTTTAACAAGTGCTGGATGTCAAACCCAATAAACAGATCTTTGGCAGGAAGTTCTGATCCATAAACTTGATGTCTAATAACATATCCTGGGAAGAGTTGGATATTGATGGGTTTACTGATCAGAGTGATCGTGAAGAGATCGTCGTTGGCTGCTCGAAATGATCTGTAGCAGGAATTCCAACATTCTTTTGGCAGGATGTTTGACTTCATGATGGAGGATGCGGCTCCAGTATCAAAGAATGTTATCACTGGAATGAGTTTATCCCATTTTCCTGTGAAAATATGTATTTTTGCAGAAGGAGTTGGTTGACAAAGAAAGCTGTCGCTGGTCGTGGTGGTATAAATATTATAAAAAAGAACGATATCTTCGTCAGATTCAACAGATGAGTCTGATAGATCTGCTCCCAGGGCGAGAATTGTGTCTGACCCAGCTTCATCATCTATAGAAAAGAGTGACTCAATGTCGTCGTTGTCGACATCCTCAACTTGAGAGAGTTTCGCAATGAGTCGTGAACTCTTCTCTTTGTCAGGACATTCATTGGCAAAATGTCCCTTCTTTCTGCATATAACACCTTGAAGACTTGTGTTTCCTCTCTTCTTTCTGAGAAATCTCCATTTCTTCTGGTTCTTTTTAGAGAAATAATATTTTCTTCCATCTCTTCTATGTGTGAAAGGTTTGTCCTTTTTTCTCTTGTTGCACATACAAGATTTGTCTTTTCCACACTTGATCTAGAGGTCATGACGATCACAAGCCGAGCCAAGGTTTTTACTTTGGTCCTCGATGTGCTTGAGGAACCTCTTTTGGTTGCATAACTTTTCAAGCTCACCAATAGATGTATGACTTATCGGGATGTTCTTTACCTGGAGAAGCCGAGATGTTTCATTCCCAAGAGGTTCTGGAAGCGAATTTAGGAAAGTTTGCTTTATATTGACGTCGTCAATCCCATTGATTGCATAAAATCTTTTTGACATCTTCTCATAATGGTCTTCTATGTCTTTTCTTTTATACGAGCAACACCTCATGCTCAAGTATTCCTCCCTAGCTTGAGTTGTATAGGGATCCCATGCTCCTAAGAACTCATTGTGGACATGCATGATCAGGGCATCCACATTTGGGCTTTGTTTGACCATTTGTTGTCTGTATGCTTTTAGAGCAATCCACCATTGCCTTAGTCTACCATGAAACTTTGATACAAATCTGTCTGCGACAGCAGACATTGTTACTCCAGGTTGTAGCAGCTCGGCAGTGCACCAAACATGCATTTCATAGATTCTGTCTCGTCATTTTGATGGTGGGATGTTGTCAAATGAAAAGCCACTTGATGGATCATTTTGGAATTGGCCAGATTGTTCTGGTCCTTGATGTGGTGCTTGACCAGGGTCATGTGCTTCTTCATCTTCAATAGTAGGGTCTTCGGTAGGTAGATCTACCATTAGAATGTTGAGGGACAGGTCCTCGATATCTGAATCTTCAGAGTACTTCTCTTGTATAGGTGGTATCTGTGGTTATGTAGCTATTTGTTTTAATAATGAGGAGATAAGATTGTCAACCATGAGCTGAGAAGACGGTTGAGTTGCAAACAACTCTTGTGGTGAATATTCTTTGGATGAATATTTTTTTGGTTTTCTTTTTGAAGACTGGATTGTTTCATAGCGCATTTGTGGGAGAAAAGCTGCACTATTGAAAGGATTGGGATCAAACAGGGAGAGATTGGATAATGGTTGAGAATATGTTGGAAGTGGAGGTAAATAAGAGGAGTAAGATGGGGTTTCATAATATCCTGGAGATTGGTATTGTTTTTGGGTTTGGAGAGAATGCAGTTGGG
Organism: Platanthera guangdongensis; assembly: GCA_039583875.1. Taxonomy (NCBI): domain Eukaryota; kingdom Viridiplantae; phylum Streptophyta; class Magnoliopsida; order Asparagales; family Orchidaceae; genus Platanthera; species Platanthera guangdongensis. Next base: position 48,738,391 of record CM077151.1, read on the forward strand.
CTTTTTGGCCTTTTAACTCTGCCTCCTTTTGGGCCAGAAGCGGTGAATTGAAAGAGTCGGTACTAACCAATTTGAGTAGCTCATGATGTACCACTGTTATCTCATCTTGGACTTGCATTGTGACTCTGGTGATTGTCGAAAGCCCAAAGTCGAGCCTTTTCTCCATGGTTTGTTGGCTTGCCGCTATTTGTTTTAAAACTCTGTTTTGTGACACAGCATTTTCAGACTGCCAATTTAACGTAGCTTCGGCATGAGATACATGTCTTGTTGTTCCATCATGATTTTTGGTAGTTGGGTTTTTGATCTTCCAGGTATGAGAAATTATATCTTCATCGAACTCTATTGGAGGGAAATCATCTTGATAAGAGGTTGGCTGGAGCATGTTGATTTTCGGTTCTTTAGGATAATGAACATAATAGTCAAATTTTCCAGACTGTTCTCCTAGCAATCCAACTGTGGATCTCCCTTTTCGTAACGTTCTTTAAGCAGTTGTTGTGTTGACTTCCGTTTGTTCTCTCCTTCTGGGATGATCATCTGTATCAGAGTCATCTTCTTTGCATTTAGCACACGAGCAGACGTCAAAGTATTTATGGTCATCTTCGTCTTGAAATTGATATATTGGCAATCCATCTGACCTGAAGGAAAGGATGGGTGCATCAAGCCCGATTCCCTTTTCTTCAATCATGTTTATCTCTGATGTGAAGATGAGATTCTTGCTAGAAGAGGGGTCTTCGCCGTTGAACACAATTTCTATCGCGTCGTCTTTCTTTCTGATAAGTGAAGACTTGACAGAGTGGATCGGCTGGTTATTGCTTCTTATTTTTTCATAGTGCGTGACTCATGATTCAGGGAGAAGTTTAATAAGCTCATTTTTTGGAAGTTGCTTTGGGATGTGGACGCATGAGGAGCCTGAGCGAGCATCAATTTCCAAGTAGAGCACTTCATTAGTGTCTTGAGGAAGACTTAAGTCAAAGGAATGATTTTGGACCCGATAAGCCATCTGGTAGTTCAGCGTTGCGACATATGTCCCCGCAACTTGAGGTGCTCCAACAATCTGAAGTTGGACGTTAAGGTTGTTATAGATATGATGATCATCAAGCCTCAAGTTGAAGTTTGGAAATAGTGTTATAAATACAGTGCCAGCATTTAAGGTAGTCTGGACAGTTGCAATGCATGCATGACTGTATTGTTGAAACCTTGTGTCCAAGAGAGCTAATCTAGCTACCACCGGGAGTCCCTTCCTTGCGTGCAAAGTGAGAGTCATTCTCACAACTCTGAAATGTATGTGGGAATAACAGTGGACCTTCCATTGTCCAAGCAGCGCCTCATCCAGTCGTATATGAAATATTTGCTATGCTTCTGTGACAGGAATCAGTACTTGTTCAAGCCTCGAGGCTAGAATGAGTTCTTTCGCAACGAGTGTCCTATTGAAAGTGAGAGCCTGTCGGAAGACTCGAGAAACTTGATGTTTTTGGTGAAGGTTTTATATGGATTTAGCTAGGGGAGGTCTGTTACGGGAATGCGACTATCTTCAGTAAGGTAGTCGACTTTATAAAGCAAATCAGAATTTGTTGAGGTAGAAGATGAACTGTTGGAATTTCGAGGGTAAGAAAAGGAAGATGAACGGGTAACGGGTTGTGAATTTGTCATTGATGTAAGAGGTCTTATTTCTCAGGAATCTCCTTCGGTGTTAAGGTGGCTTGCTATCATACGGAATGATACAACTGTTGCTTAATTCTTGTGAAAGCCTGAGCATATACCCACAGCCGCACACCAAGCAGCTTCAAAGGCCACAACTCCGTTATCTTCACAAAGAATTCTGCCACAAGTTCTGGTATAAGATTTCTGATGTGGAGGATCCCTAAAGAAGGGCAACCACAGAGCATACTATCCTCAACCAAATGCAAGCCAGCATGAACAAATCATCCCAATACCATCATGAACAAATCATGAATACCTCTAGATCATCAAGAGAAATAAAGGGAAGTTTTTTAAGCTTCCATCCCTCTGATACCAAATTTACAACTCATGGAGAGAGGTACATCCACACAGGAGGGATACAAGATTAAAGACAGAACAAGAGAATATAAGAAGATATTAGAACATAGAGAGATATTAGAACACTCAAAGAACACTTCAAACTTTATTGCTTAGAGATATTGGTATAGACTGAGATGATCTAAACCATTACACTGCACCCTTATTTATAGTTGTCCCGCGGGGGGATAACTTTCATCACACGCTACATAAGATTTCTTTCTTACAAACCAAGTTATTCCTTTCTTGACTTCTACGACACACCGGAATAACTTTATATCACATCATACACTTTATATCACATCATACACTTTATATCACATTTATCTTAAGCGATAAGATTGTTTCTTGACTTCTACGACACGTCATAATAACTTTATTTCACATCATACTTGAAGATATTCTTTCATTCTTTCTAGGTTATTTTTATTTTTTGTCTTGTTGTAAGCTCTTGTTCTAAAGAGGAGCTCCTGGAGAGAACAAGCTCTCAAAAACAAAGGTGCTAGCTTGTCTCGGTATTGTATCCCCCATTTTCTTCTGTATGCAATTGTCCTTCTCCATTACTTCAAATTTGAATGAATGAAAATATTTTCTTTGTGAGAAGGAGAAATGCAATGAAGAACTATTGTAGGGATCCAACTCAAGAAAAGATGAGCGCGGATAAGTACTGATTATGTGGCTATCAACTCATTTGTTCCTGTCAAGACTCCATGCAAGTAGCACGGGGTGTGGTATTGACTTCATTTGCCTATTATCATCCTTCTTATATTTCTAGCACTTTGTCTTTTGAAAGTCACAAGTTACTGAAGTCTTATTTTTGGTTTGATCAGTACCATCTTAAAATATTGAATATTTTATGCAAGATGAGTTAAGCCTCTTTCACAAACTCATTTTCATCTCGCATTATGATTTTTCATCAAGCCAGTTGTATCAAATGGGAGATACTGAGATTTTTTTTTGTAGCGCTTATGGAGTTTAAACAGTCAGTGTCCATAGGTTGATAAGCAGGGTATAAGCTGTAGTTCAGTCCTTTTATCATGATGCGTCGGTATAAAAAGTACATAACCTACTAATACAGGAATTTTACGTTAGATTAATTGGATATAGCCTGAAATTTCCATTATTGACTCCAATATTATAATTGCAATGAGTAACTTGTGCTGTGGAGGGCTAATATTCTTAAAAATGATCATTGATTGAAATTTGAATTAAAGCCTACTTTTCTGTTCTACTGCCCATTTATCATTGGTTATCATGAACTAGGTCTACCAGCATCATTTGGAGGAACAGTTGAAGAGCAGTTATGTAACTGTCGCTGGAAGGTCTTTTACAGACTGTGTGGAACTGGCTAGTAAGCTTTCAGGAACATTTGCTGGTGCTGCTCGCAGCAAATTTAGATTGGACATTTTAAAGATAGTCAAAGAAGGTATCTCTTTTGCTTTTGTGGATGCTCCAAATAAGTTATCTTTTTTGGAGGCAGGTGTTCTTCCATTTATATCTAAGCTTGCTGCTTCAGATGCCCTGGAAATGTAAGTTGAACAGTCCAGATGTACCCAAATGATAATTGTATGTGTAGGTGCTGTTAACACTTTTGCTAATACTTTTTCCTTATCTAGTTTGAAAGATGTGCAGAGAAGAGCAGAGAATGTGAACCAATATGAAAATCCCAGTGGTTGGCGTCCGTATCATACATTTATTGAGCAATTGCATGAAAAATATGCAAAGAATGAGTTTATGCAAGGTATCTTTTTCCCAGGCTGTCCTTTGTATTATTTTAATCTTGTTAGATTTTATGTTGTGGAATTTTTTTAATCATTTTTATTAAATATTTTGATCCATACTGTTTTGTAAGTTTTCTTTTTTGTTGCAGAAAAATAAGATCTTCTGATTGGTTGTGATCCTAGGAGAGCGCAATTTGGCAAGTTTTACTATACTGCAATTAGACCAGCGATGCTCTATGGTTCTGAGTGTTGGGCAGTGAATTGTGTACATGAACAAAAAATGTCAGTTGCGGAGATGAATATGCTTAGGTGGATGTGTGGACACACGAGTCTGGATAAAATTAGGAATGAATGTATCGGGGATAAGACAGGTGTAGCACCAATTGCAGAGAAGATGTGAGAAGCTCGACTAAGATGGTTTGGACACGTGTAAAGGAGACCATTAGAGGCACCTGTTAGGCGTTGTGAGAGTCTAGTCATTAGGCATGTTAAACAAGGGGGTAGACCAATAAAAAGTTGGAATGAAACTAGAAGGAAAGACATGTACTTAGGCTTCATTTGGTTCAACGGTGGCGGGTCGATCTGGCGGGTGGAAACGGAGTGTTCGAAACGGAGGGGGGAGGTGGATGCTCCAAACGGAGCTTTTTGGGGCGTTTCTCAAGGCGGGCGGGTGGAAACGGAGCAAACACCGCCGGAGGTTCATTTGTTTACCCGCCTTCCGGCGGCGTTTGCCCCAAACGGAGCAGCGAAACGCCGGGCCAAATAGAGCCTTAGACATTAGTGAGATTATGACTAAAGGTAGGGCACAATAGAGACAAAGGATCCATTCAACCGACCCCACTATAGCGGGATAAAGGCTTGAGTGTTGTTGTTGTTGTAAAAATATGATCTTCTATAAAATCTAACTAATGGGAGTGCGCGATGTCTCCTTTTGTGTTGTGTGGCGGTGATTGTACTCTTAGTCACCCCTTGGTGGCCCCCCCTGTGCAAATTGTTTTTCACTACAGAAACGATTGTGTATTGCCACCAGGAAACATTAATGGACGATCGGGGATATAGTAATCACAACATAGTATGCACAGGGGATGTGCTCTCTGGCCACCTAATTTATATTAGTACGAGTAAATTATAAATATTTAATCTAAGAATATTAAAATTATATAATTAATCTTTATGACTGTATTACGTTTTTGTCCTATATTGTTATGTAAATACCTGTTGATGAAGTCCAAGATGTCATGGAGTAGTTGAGCCTTTGCCGCACGCCATTAGGGATTTCCACTTCATATCTCCAAAAGCCCCACAGCTAGCCATATGTACTTATCTCTTATAATGGATTTTGTCACCACTTAGTGACTCACCAACACTCCCCTTCAAGTTTATTTAAGTTCCAGAAAGGGACCTTGTTAAGATGTCAGCAAATTGGTTATGAGTCTTGACAAACTTGGTATTGATAGTCGCATCTAAATTTTCTCACAAAATAATCATCTATCTCTATATGTTGTGTGCATTCAACAACATTATTGCAAGATAACTACATATGACTACTGACTTTCTTCTTTAATTCAATCATAAGTTGTTTGATCCAAATCAGTTCACATGTAGTAGGAGAGTTATAATCCTGTATTTTGACTCAATATTAGATCTAGCAATGATATGCTGTTTCTTATTTTTCCACGACATCTGCTTTAGAGTATCTTTTTATTCATGTATGTTTGTTATTTTTATACAACAACTCAATGCTTAGGGTGCTGTTCAGGTATCTTAGAATGTGAATCACCTAGGAACCCTTGATGTGGATATAAATTGACACAACACTGACAGGAATTGATATATTTGGTTGAGTTAGCGTAAGATAATTCAATTTGTCGGCCAACCTTTTGTATCTCTGCATCCTGATAAATGTGTCCACCTCCTTCATCCTTCATAAGTTTCATATTATGATCCATAGGTTTTTCTACAGTTTTACACCACAACATTCCAACTTTTAATAAATTTGTGGTATATTTGTGTTGTAAATGACATCTCTTCTTTACATTTAGTCATTTTGATGCCCAAAAATACTGTAGTTGGCCCAGCCTTTAGTCTGAAATTGTTTATTTGGATGACTTTTTAGGTTGCCAATGTCACTTTTATCACTCTCAAATATGATAATGTCATCCACAGATACCACAAGACTTATACTCACATGCTCAGTATGTTTGTAAAATATGAAGTGGTTAACCATACACCTGATAAGCCCAAAAGCTTTCAAAGCAGGTAAGAATTTGCAAACCATCCCCTCCGTGACTGTTTGTAGCAATTGTTTTAGTTGCTATTCCCCTCCCAAGGGCATACTTTTTTTCACTATTGCCACCTGCCATTGGAAACATCACTTTTCCATCCTAAGTCAAGATAGAACTCTCTATGAGATTCATTGGTTGCACTACTTATCGATCTTTCATGCCTCTATACCCCATCACATTAATCCCACAAGCCGTAAATGATAGATACGAGGCACTATGTGCATCGACCCGTGCAATGTTGTAGTTAATTCGTTATGTATCCCACCTACAAAAATTAAACTCAAAGGAATTGACGGGGGCGCGCATGCACTGGGGCCTATGGTTGCATTCAATGCAAACCAAAGAGCCTTATTAGGGCTTGACATACTGTAAATCCTCTTGAAAGAGAGTGGCGCCCTCGGGAATGCTGTCATATGTGGTGCATGAATGCTGTCAATTCGTGCCACAAAGGTTTCAGTTAAGTCTTGTGCCGAGCATAACTCTCGTTTGTAGTTTAGTTTGGAACCCTGAATATGCAGAAGTTCTTTGATCATGCACATCTTTTGTCCTCTCTTCCCCTCGAGGTGTTGGAGAAGTTGCGTACTAAATTTTATAATTGTATTTTCTCGCTATTCTCTCACTCAAAATGGTACAGATGATAAACCCAACACATTATTTTCTCTTTAGATCTTCTATTCCTTTTGAGTATTTTCATTCTTCTCTGCTGAATCCCAGTAAGTATTGCTAATAGCCTTAGAGTTGAAAGGATTGGTGACAAATGGATTTACACAGTAAATGAAATTCAAGTTGCAAAATTCTATTTCTGACCAAGAGTTATGATTCATATGCAACAATCTGTGCATGCAGACGAGGGAGACGGTACGGTAAGACGCCGGGGACGCCCGCGGAAGGTTGGAAACCTCGAGGGAAAGAAACTCTTCCATGAGGAAGCTTCGAGCGGAGAAGATTCTATTAGCAATTTAGATCCGAACAGTCAGGATGAGGAGGACGAAGACGAGCAGCTCCCGAACCAGCCCGTTGTTAATTCAGTGAGATCATCTGTTGCGAAGCTGAGGTCTTTGAGGGTTAGTCAGCGCGAGGCAAAAGGTCTGGCCGGAAGTTCTTCCGCGGCAGGTCATCCTCATTGAATATTTTCCTGTTTTTTTTTAAATGTTTCCAGGAAATTTTTAAATGTTTATCAGTAGTGCAAGTGTCGAGTAAATTCTGTCTGTTAAACAATTTCTTCCTTTTGAGTTGATACTTCATTTGGTTTTGCGTTTTCGGCCGGCATTTGGAGCAAATGCCACCGGACGGAGGGTAGCCAAACGAAGCTCCATCTCTGTTTGCACCCGCAGCAAGAAGGAAACTCCAAAAATGCCCCCCCCCCCCCCCCCCCCCCCCCCCCCCCCCCCGTTCGAAAGCTCCGTTTGGTGTGGCAGTCCGGTGGTCATGAACCGTCGTTCATGCTATCAAAGAAATTACTATATTGGGTAGTGTATCTACTAAATATACTGATCACATAGAAAGTATTATGTTTTGTTGATTTACTATATAAGGCAATGTTTCTATCGTTTTGTGCATGCTTATGATTCAACTGTGTTTTTGTGAAATTTAATTATAGATTCAAAATGTTTTGTGGGAAAAGAATCACAAACTAAACTTATTTAATATATATTTTTCTATAGAATGAGAAAGAAAAAACGATAAATTGTCTTCGGTTCTAGTCAAATCGGAAAACAAACTAGTTTTGAGACCGGGGTTGAACTGTTAGATAATATAATAAATATTAAAATTATATACTATAATTTAACTTACTCTATTTTTTAATAAAAAAATACAGGAGTAATGATGATCAAAATTATGTAAATTTTTTTTAAAATTGTAATATATTTTGCTATCATCAGAAATCTCAATATTAATATTTTATCGCTTATATAATAAGTTATCAAATTTATTAAGTTTTTAATTAATTCATGCACACATTAGTACTTAAATGATAAATTTGTGTATTATATAATACATATTTATATATATTATACAAATGAGTATATAGTCCATTGTATATATGCTAGTACATAATACATTACATAAATATGTAGATATATAAATTATTATATAATTTATAGGAATAATGAGTATTGCATGTAAGTAATATAATTAAAGATTATATAAGTATTAAAAAACATTCAATATACAACATAGTTCATTGGTTTGGTAGGTCGAACAACAGGAGGATGTTCATTGTTCGAGCCTCCCTCGCTGTCTGCATTTTGTCAGAAAAAAAACGTTGTTTATTCCTGAGATGAGGGAACCACCCGGTTTGCGGTTTTTACGGGCTGATCGTTTAGTTCGCCAGTTCTGGCGCGGTTCTTGGAAGGGGCAGTTTTGCAGCCCGGATTGGATTGCCTGTTGCACCGGTCGGCGGTCCGACCGTTTGAACCAGTCAGTCCGATTCAATTTTCATAACATTGGTTATATCACTCATCATTTTTTTTGCATAAATAAATTTATTTAATCATTAGCTAAGAACATAAAAAATATCGTAAGTAAATCAAACTTATGATGTTATTGTTTAAGAGCTTTCTCTAAAGGTATTTAAAGACATAACTAGCTTATATATTTTATGCTTTTCGTTCTTAACAATCAATCATTCTGATTGCGATATATAAATCTTTTCTTCCAAATCATCATAAAAATTTGATGTTTTAATGTACATTTGGTGAATGAGCATTACATGAATTTAGCTAAGACAATCAAAGCACGAAGAATGTGATTCTAGCTACGGGGCATAACTATCAAGATAATATTCCTCTTGTTATTTAAAACTGTCTTTAACTACTAAACAGGCTTTGAGCTTCTCAATAGATCCATCTGACTTTTAAGATTTTTCATAAGAATTCATCTACAACATATTTTCTTGTACTTTTATTATTTGAAGAAAAGCTTTAATTTATTTTCTAAAATATAATCCATTGGTATTATCTATGATTTAAAGGTGCATCAAACTGAGTTCATAGCTTCTTCAAAAGTATTACCATTTCTTTCAACCAAAAAATGAAGAAAAGTCTTCTCCAAAACTTGCTAAAGAATGAGTAGAGCTATTAAATGGTAGAAATGAGGTTATTTACATAAATGAAAATTTAACTTAGAACTAAACTCTATCTCGGGCTTCTAAATAATGTTGTTAGAAATTTCGCTAACTTGGAAGTAGGGTGTGCATAAAAAATAAAATTCGATCGAACCATCTCAAATTGTCCAAACTAAACCGATTTTACATTGACCCAAATGGTTCTGTTCAATTTACTGACTAATAATGAGTAAAAATACTACCAATAATAATCTTTAATCTAAATAATGCATGCAACTTTTGTCATTTGAATGATTTCAATATTATTTGAATTTAATTAATTTTTCCGGTGTATATTTTTACGCACTGAGCGTTAAGTTGATTTTCTTAGATATTTTTATAATTTTACTTGGTTTCACGATAGAATTATTCAATCATTTTTTTGTGCAATATGTGGCATTAATTACAATATATCATATGCAAAAAAAATTATTTAAGATATGTTTAAAACTATTTTAAATAGTAAAAGTGAAAACCGAACTAACTAAATCAACCAAAAAATTGAACTGAATTGACACACATCATTTAAATTTAATTTGTGCCTAAATTGACTCAAATCGAACCGTTTGCACTACTATTTAGAAGTTATTGAAAAGAAATCTATTAACACTATTATCAGAGCCACAACATATAAAGAGAGTTTTTGATTTTGCGACATGATCTTCTACATAGATTTTGTAATAGATTCCTTAGCTAAATACTCTCAAACTCAAAATATGGAGGTTTGATTTCTTGATCTAATAGTTCAAGTTGCGTTTTGTCGCTATATTTGTGGTATTCTATTTAAGACAACATCATGTGAGCAAGGCTTCTCCCTATAGATTGTCTAGGGCATCGGGCTTAAGTATTATGACATTGATCGTGTTCATTAAAGTACGATTTTATGTTATGCTACTTCATTAGATTGAGGTGAATAAAGAATGATAACTTGATGAATGATTTTATGTTCTTGGCAAAGTTGAGTTAAATCATTTGAAGTAATTTTTCCACCTTAGCCAGATCAATGGATCTTAATGAAGGTTTTTAATTGGTCTCCAAATTTGGGCGTACACACGTACGTGCTTGCTTGGTCGTATGCATCAAACTGACCCGGATTGGGTTTGAAATTTGGAATTTGCGGAACGATTGTATCGAAATATTTATTTTCGTAAACTTATGCTTATCAACTTTGGTTTATTGTCGTTGACTGCTCTGATCTGCATTGAGCGTCAATCAACGATCATCGGCCATTTATGTTCTATACATTTGACATATCTTCTATCATCCATCACATAAAACTTTGAATGTTGAGCGCTCCGATCATTGATCGCCAAGCGCTTTGAACTTTGATCGTTGAGCGTCGATCGATCATCATTGTCCTCACGTTTTTTTTGTCTTTCCATTGTTCGCATTTACTTCTATAACGGTTGAGATTTATTATTATATTTGCTCACACTTATTTTTGTTACATAGAAAATTATCAATTTTTATTCAACTGTGATCAATACTTACAAGCATGTTTGGACTTTGAGGTTGCCTTGGCATGGCTCGAATGCACTTTTAGGGCCGGAGTGTAGCAAATTGATCGTTAGAGACGGCTTTCATTATGTTATAGGCAACTCGTAAAGGAGACAGGTGCGTGCTAGGCAGAGATCACCTCGCTCGACCTTGTCTCTGGAGATGTGAAAATCAGTTCGAATGTGTTTGGACCGCTTGTGAAACAATGGGCTGACAGTAATGTATGTGGCAGACGAGTTATCACAGAATATTGCATGTTGGCAGTGATAGATTTTGTATTCTGCTTCAGTGCTTGAAGGCGCCACATAATATTGTTAGGAGAACGATCAGCAGACGAGCTTATCACCATATATACTAGACACAATAATCCTTTGGGGACCTGTAACGGTCCCTTTACTCGGCTAACGTCACTATTTAACTTATTCATTATCATTTTATCACCGGGTAAAAGCATTAAAGGTCCGTTCATTTCCATTTTTTATTTGTTTGCACTTTTGACGTTGTAATTGAAATTTTAATGAATTTCTTGGAATTCATTATGAACTAAAGACAATTCTTTCCAATCTATATAAGAACAAGATAATTCCGCCTGATACACATTTTTCGTCTGAGCGAGCGATTTTCGCCAGTGAGCGTGTTTGTATGTGAGTCGCACAATTTTCGCTCGGGCGCGCTTTTTTCGCCCGGGAGCATGCTTTTCCCCCGTGCGCGCGTTTTTTGTTTGAGCACGTGTTTTTCACCAGAGCACACATGTTTGTCGACGGGCGCGTGTTTTTCGCCCGGGAGCGCGTTTTTTGCCCGGGCGCCCGTTTTTCGCCCGGGCGCCCGTTTTTCGCCCGGGCGCCCGTTTTTCGCCCGAGTGCCCGTTTTTCCCCATGACCCCCGTTTTTCGCCCGGAGTCCGTTTTTTCGCCTGGGTGCTCGATTTGTCCCCATGGCACGCGTTTTTCGCTCGAGGTGGTGTTTTTCGCCTGGGTGCGCTGTTTTCGCCCGGGTGCGCGGTTTTTGCCCGGGCGTGCGGTTTTCGCTCGGGCGCCCGGTTTTCGCCAGGGCACCCGGTTTCGCCCGGGCGCCCGGTTTCCCCCCGGACGCCCGGTTTTCCTCCGGGCGCCGGTTTCGCCCCGGCGCCCGGTTTCGCCCCGGCGCCCGGTTTCGCCCCGGCGCCCGTTTTCTCCCTCGCGCCCGTTTTCGCCTCGACACCCGTTTTACGCCCTGACACGTGTTTTTACGCCCGGGCGCGCGCTTTTTCGCTCGGGCGCCCATTTTTCGCCAAGGCGCACATTTTTTCGCAGGTGCGCCCATTTTTCCCCAAGGCGCCCGTTTCTTCGCCTGGGCGTGCGTTTTTCGGTCAGGCGCCCGTTTTTCGCTCGGGTGCTCGTTTTACGCTCGGGCGCCCGTTTTAAGCCTGGGCTCCCGTTTTTTTCTCCCTGGAGCCCGTTTTTTTCCTTGCGCGCAATTTGTCCCCCAGGCGCGCGATTTGTCCCCCAGGCGCGCGATTTGTCCCCTAGGCGCGTGATTTGTCCCTTTGGCGCACTTTTTTCGCCCGGGTAAGCATTTTCCGCCTGATCGCGTGCTTTTTGCCCGGGCCGGAGTGTAGCAAATTGATCGTTAGAGACAGCTTTCATTATGTTATAGGCAACTCGTAAAGGAGACAGGTGCGTGCTAGGCAGAGATCACCCCGCTCGACCTTGTCTCTGGAGATGTGAAAATCAGTTCGAATGTGTTTGGACCGCTTGTGAAACAATGGGCTGACAGTAATGTATGTGGCAGACGAGTTATCACAGAATATTGCATGTTGGCAGTGATAGATTTTGTATTCTGCTTCAGTGCTTGAACGCGCCACATAATATTGTTAGGAGAACGATCAGCAGACGAGCTTATCACCATATATACTAGACACAATAATCCTTTGGGGACCTGTAACGGTCCCTTTACTCGGCTAACGTCACTATTTAACTTATTCATTATCATTTTATCACCGGGTAAAAGCATTAAAGGTCCGTTCATTTCCATTTTTCATTTGTTTGCACTTTTGACGTTGTAATTGAAATTTTAATGAATTTTCTAGAATTCATTATGAACTAAAGACGATTCTTTCTAATCTATATAAGAATTGGATAATTCCGCCCGAAACACATGTTTCGTCCGAGCGAGCAATTTTCGCCAGTGAGCGTTTTTGTAGGCGAGGCGCGCGATTTTCGCTCGGGCGCGCGTTTTTCGCCCGGGAGCACGTTTTCCCCCGTGCGCGCGTTTTTTGTTTGAACACGTGTTTTTCACCGGCGCACACATTTTTGTCGTCGGGCGCGTGTTTTTCGCTCGGGAGCGCGTTTTTCGCCCGGGCGCCCGTTTTGGCTCGGGCGCCCGTTTTTGGCCCGGGCGCCCGTTTTTGGCCCGGGCGCCCGTTTTTCGCCCGGGCTCCCGTTTTTCACCCGGGAGCCCATTTTTCCCCTAACCCCCGTTTTTCGCCTGGCGTCCGTTTTTCGCCCGGGTGCTCGATTTTCCCCATGGCACGCGTTTTTCGCTCGAGGTCGTGTTTTTCGCCTGGGCACGCGGTTTTCGCCCGGGCACGCGGGCGCGCGGTTTTCGCCCGGGCGCGCGGTTTTCGCCCGGGCGCGCGGTTTCGCCCGGGCGCGCGGTTTCGCCCGGGCGCGCGGTTTCGCCCGGGCGCGCGGTTTCGCCCGGGCGCGCGGTTTCGCCCGGGCGCGCGGTTTCGCCCGGGCGCGCGGTTTCGCCCGGGCGCGCGGTTTCGCCCGGGCGCGCGTTTCGCCCGGGCGCGCGGTTTTCCCCCGGGCGGGCGGTTTTCCCCCGGGCGCGCGGTTTTCCCCCGGGCGCGCGGTTTTCCCCCGGGCGCGCGGTTTTCCCCCGGGCGCGCGGTTTTCCCCCCGTGCGCCCGGTTTTCCCCCGGGCGCCCGGTTTTCCCCGGGCCCCCGGTTTTCCCCCGGGCCCCGGTTTCGCCCCGACGCCCGTTTTCGCCCCCGCGCCCGTTTTCGCCCGACACCGTTTTACGCCCAGATGCGTGTTTTTACGCCCGGGCACGCGTTTTTTCGCTCGGGCGCCCGTTTTTCGCCAAGGCGCGCATTTCTTCGCCGGTTCGCCCATATTTCCCCAAGGCGCCCGTTTTTTTCCCGGCCGTGCGTTTTTTGCTCAGGCGCCCGGTTTTCGCTCGGGTGCTCATTTTACGCCCGGGCGCCCGTTTTAAGCCTGGGCGCCCGTTTTTTCCCTTACGCGCAATTTGCCCCTCAGGCGCGCGATTTGTCCCCTAGGCTCGCGATTTGTCCCTCGGGCGCACTTTTTTCGCCCGGGTAAGCATTTTCGCCTGATCGCGTGTTTTTTGCCCGGACGTGCGTTTTTTCGACCTGACATACTTTTTTTGCCATGACGGGCATTTTTTATAATATATGTGAAAAATGTTACATTATTTATAATATTTTCAAATTCTTAAATTGAATTTTATTTAACAAATGAACAAAAAAATAATCAATTTTACAATATTTAACAATATTGTTTTTAGGCGAAGACTGGAATTGGAATTAGTTATCAATCTTCATCAATATTCTATTCCAATATTGAATTCTAATTCCGTTCAAACAAACAAGCCCTAAGCATACACATCATTATTCATTTCATTACAGAGTGCAAAAAAAAAGTGCATGGCAAAATAAAACATTTTATTTTATTGATAGTTTTGATACAATGTAAAAAAGATAGCTCTACATTTTCACATACAAAAGAATGAGTTATAAAAAACGGTCACATGTATAATTACTTACTACTATATCACAACACTACATATGCATGTGCATGTGCATCATATATAAACTACACTGGTCATACTCTACAAGAAGAAAAACTTAAAACTCTGCATACCAGACAGTCAGGATCTCTACATCTCGTCATGTGTGTATCCAGTACTTCGATCCATAACCTATACGGCTATACTTCTTCTCATGTTGTGTTGGATTTGTTGGTGGCTAGCTATTACTGGGATCGAGTGGCCACTTATTTCACATGCTTTAGTTTTATTTTCTACATAGTGAAAGTACTAAACAAATTTTTACTTTTTTGTGAACATATATATCTCAACAAAGTAGTGTTATGTTGTGAGTCAGACATCTATATACATTACAATTTTTTGTAAACCTTTTTTGAATGTTATATATATGGCTATCTGATGTTCTCTCAACAACACATGCACTCTTGTTGAGGGAAAGCGGAGGCTTGATGTCATTGGAGAGATGATAGAGGACACACTCAAGTGTTCCTCGAAATAGTATCATGCCCTGCATATCCTTGATGTAGGAACTTTGTGAGTTAAATTCCAATATGACATTGTTATCAATGGTGAATTTAGAGATACTTATGAGATTTTTATTGGTATGTGGGACATACATGATGTTATGGAGATGAAACAAGTTATGTTTTGAGGAAATTGTGTTTGTGCCAATATTTGATATGAGAAGAGGCCAACCATTACCAACTTTGTTGGAATCTTGTGATATAGAAGGGTTAAGGAGTTAATCTTAATGTCAACATGATACAAGCATCTTTGGTCGCACATAAGGGTGTGCGGAAATTTGAGTGATTGATCGTGTTGGTTTATGAAAGCAAGTCATAAATATGTATATTAGATATATGTTAATTATATGGTATTTGATTAATTATTAAAGAGATATTTCATTGTGAATCGAAATGAGACTTTCAAATACCATTAAATTCTTCTATTGAGATTTGCGAAAGATCTCTTTCTAACATTAAAAGTTGTGCTTTTAGGCAGTTTCCAAAACTAGACAAACGCACTTTTAGGGGGTTTGAAAGAGCGTGTCTTTCGATCTCTTAAGGACATCTTGAAGAAATCAAAATATAACATTTGTCCTTCTCAGTTTTTGAAAGTGAGAAACCACTCGAGATAAGAGTAGGAGGAAAACTCTGTACAAGATGAAAATGACATTTCATCGAAGCAGAAGAAGATGGTCATCTTCTAACCTCGAGTATGTTGGACGGTCTGCGAGGCATTTTTGGCGTTCGTGTGGATGCCTTTAGAGAAGTGGATACTATTCAGCATTCAATTATTTTTCTCAAAATTTGATTTCGACTCTGGTATAAAACTCTATTCTTGATTTGCTATTTTTGAATGGATCCGGCCGTGTGTTTTTTGTATTTCTACTACGCATTTGATGCCCTAAAAACCTAACAGTGGTATTAGAACGGGCTGCAAAATCTCCCATTCAAAAATTAATTTCTATACATGAAAAGAAATCTACACACATGATGATTATGAACTTCGATTTCCTATTTGACGTAAGATGATTTCTTATTTGACGTAAGTCGATTTCTTATTCGATGTAAGTTGATTTCCAAGTTTGATGTAAGTTAGATTTTTATGCACAAAGAGAAATCAACACACAAATAAATTGACACAATTAAATATCAATAATATTAATAAAACCCCTTAAATAACATTAAGTGCTCGAATGTCTTCCGATGGACAACACTCTTCCTTTGATCGATGAAGTGTGAGCCTGTCAAAACAAGATGCATCGATCTATCTTAGAAGGGTGCGATTGGATAATCGTGATATTTAACTAGGTGATTTTAACGGTTGAGCATAGAGGCATATGGTTGACATGCAGCATAAGATGAATGCGAATAATTATTCACCAAATATACAATAGTGGCATTTGGTTTGTTTTGGAATTGCATAAGTGTTTAATGGTCACTATATAATGACCATGCTAAGTCGAGTCTATATAATACTGGGCTCACTTGTTTTATATATTCCACTCTGGAATCAGGAAAGGATAGATTGAATAAATAATATGGTGACACAATCCAAACCACGAGTTTCGTTTGAATGTTAAGGACAACGGAACTAAGGGTTCATTTGGCGCGGCGTTTTTGCCGGCTGTTTGGAGCAAACGTCGTCGGACGGCGGGTAAACAAACACCCTCCGGCGGCGTTTGCTCCGTCTGGAGCCGCCGCGCCATGAGAAACAGGGTAAAAGGCCCCGTTTTGAACCCCGGTGATCTCCACCGATTCGAAAGCTCCGGTTGGAGCAGTGTTTTCCGCCCACCACCGTTGTGCCAAAGGAACCCTAAGCTACACATTTGGCACACAAAAATTCTTTTATTGAGTTATTGTATTATTTGGATGGCAATTGCGTATTGCTAGATGTCACCCATTATTTTTTAGGTTATTATTGATATGTTTTAGATCAAATAAGAGATTGTTGAAATTATGTAATCTAGAAGTGGTCAAGGAATTACTCTTAATGCTAACATGATACTAGCCTATATGGCCGCACATATGTGTTTTCAGAAATTAAAGTGATTGATCGTGTTGGTTTAAGAAATCAAGTCCTAAATACGTATGTTTGATATATGTTATATGGTATTTGATAATTAAGAATTAATCATAAAATGAATTAATAATTTTGGTTTTGAATCAAAATGAGAATTCTCAATAACATTAAATTCCTCCATTGAGATATGCAAAAGATCTATTTATCTCTCTAATATTAAAAGCCATGCTTTTAGGTAGTTTTTGAAACTACTTAGTTGCGCTTTTAGGACGGTTTGAAGAACATGTCTTTCAGTTTTCTTTTAAGCACATCTTGAAGAAACTGAAAGATAATATTTGCCACTCATTTTTCGGAAGTGAGAGAGAAGAGTCAAAGGAAAACTTTGCAAAAGATGAAATTGGCATTCCGTCGCAGAAGAAAGCAATCATCTTCCAGCCCCGAGCATATTGGACGGATTGCGAGACATTTTAGGCGTTCGTGTAGATACCTCTAGAGACGCAATACTATTCTGCGTTCAGTCATTCTTATCGAAATTTGACATCGACACAGGTATGAAACTTTATTCTTGATTTATTGCAGTTCACATGGATCCTATGGAAGATTTTCTATATTTTTATTGTGCATTTGATACCCTAAAAACTCAACAAACTTTAATATGGTCCTCACCAATATACATGAGTAGACATAGTGGTTGTTAGGGTTGGATGTTGCGAGTGGATGCGCCCGTTCAGGTACCACTATGTATAAGATGACATGGGTGGTGAGGCAATCATAGCGATAATTTTTGGGGGGTTGTCATGAGTGATTGAAGGCCTGGCTGAATTAATCTTTCCCACATTTATTGGTGGAGTGACCCCTTTTGTTGAAAATTTGTCATGTTGGTTCTTTGTATCTCCCTTAATAATTTGTAGAGTTGCAGACAAGATTATTTTGACCATTGTTAGTTGGGCGATGAGAATTAGGAAGGTTATTGCCTTTTCCAAGGTATGTTAGAGCTTGTTGTTTGCCAAACTGTGTATGTTGGACTTGAACTCAAAAACTATTGGCAGAGTGAAACAGTTGGTGATTAGCTTGTTGTTGTAGTTCCTCATCGAGGAGAGAGCTCGAGACAATATCAACATTCATGAAGACAGTTGCAAGTTGAACTTTGACATTAGTTCCAATGGACGCGTGCCGGCCTACCGAGGATCAAATCCGTTGACGATGTGCATAATCAGTTATCAATGATGAGATTGTTCATCGAGGTTAACTGATTTGCAAGAACTTATTTTTGTTGGCATAATCCATATATACACGAAATAGAGCCTTGTTGGAGTGAAGCAAGTTAATAACACGACAACATTACCTTGAAGAAAGGCGAGAGGAAGAAATAGTGATGATGTAGTTGGTGGCCAGAAAGTGTGCTTCGCAGCCATAGCAAGATAAGTTTGTCTTGTTTTTTCTACAGTTGATATTGTCTTGAGACGTGCATGCCAGGAGCAGTTACCTCTTTTGCAGGGGTCTCAAATGTTCATGAGAGATTGGATTGATAAAAGGTTGTTGAAACAATTATATTTTCTCTACTATGCAATTACAGGTGCAAAGAAGAGAGGGGTTCCATCCTATGATGTTGCATGGAACAGGTGGCCATGTTACAAGGCTTTCGATGACTGAATTGTTGTCATTTCTTTCAGCCAACTTGTCTTGTTTTTATCTTTTGAATGGTTTTAGTCTTTGAGTAGAGGTTGTCAACATTGATACACAAAGAAATGTAACGGTCCTTAATAAGACGAGGAGCCTTCACTAGGAGTCTTCTCAAAGTTAAAAAAAAATCTTAGAGCATTAACACACAGTGCAAGTATTTTCAAAAGAGCTGCTATGAACATTAACAATGAATTTAATTAAAATTTATAAGCTGTTTTAATTTCATTTCAAACTAATATAATACATTTCAATTCGGCCGTCAGATTGTGACTCATGCAAAGGATATCGATTTACTCAATGAGATCTATCCAATGGTGTGCTCTAAGATTCGATGGTGAATAAATCACGCAGCGACAAACTATCATTTAAATTAGGCAGTCGTTGTTTGCAAACCAAAAGCGTTTATCTGTAGATCAAATTTTTCATGTTTATAAAGTACTATCAGCAGACCAGCTTTAAACTTTAGCAATTTATGTTTTCTTCTCCTAAGCAGGGGCGGATGCAGGAAGTTTGACTAGGGGGGCCCAATCAAAAGACAAATATTTTTTTTATGATCAATGTCTATACCAATATTTGCACATATAGAGATATCAAAATTGAGTCATAAAAAAATTTTGTTTCTTATTGCAACTTACCTATTTAGAGACATCTAGCTCAATCTTTAATCAGCTTTCAGAACAAATGAAATATTGCGTGATGCTGACTTGATCTTTGTTGCAGTATACATAATATTATCTTTTCAATAATTTGAGATGTGGGTATATAAAGAGCATCAACAATTCCAATTTGATTTGTTTGTTCAGCTGTTCGGGTTAAATATTGTGATGAAGTAAATAAATCTAAGAAAAAAAATATGTTAGTTGCAATGAAAATATTCAAGATGACCTGTTTGCTACAAAATTTGAGTTGCAATAAAAATGTAAAGTGTTATCATCAATATTTAAAAATTTGATTGACCTTATTGTTGTCATCATTCGTCAACACCCCTAAGTGCATATTAAAGCCCCTCCTCGAAGTAAGAGAACTTTGTATTAAAACGAACACAAAACAAAAGTGTGAATGTGTGTTCCTACTGCAGAAAATGAGAATTTCAACAAGGGGGCCCAAACCGTTCAAAAAGTTTGAGAAACACGTAGTCAAAATTCATTGACTTTGATCTCGTGTACTCTTAGAGTGTAATGAAGCAAACACTAGTAAAATAAGCAAGATTACAAGAGTTAAATAAAGAAGATGACATGTTATATCGTGTTGAAGATGACGATAATATTTCTTTCAGAGATTTTGAAAAGCTATGAGTAAAGAAGAGGGTGGATTTGACGGGGTCAAAATTGGTTGCAACTATCTCAACTAGATTTACATGTCATCTCTACAAAAATTAATTAAACTAGTTAGCTCTCATGTCAATTTACTCATCTTCCAATAAAAAAAAATAACCGTCTCCATCTTTTCGGGCCCATTTTCCCCTTATTCGGACAACATTTTTGACATATAAGTAGTCAAAATTCATTGGCTCGACGAGAGGAACTCAAATTCATCATCTATTTTGCCAAAATCTTGGGGGGGGGGGGATCGTGCCCCCGTGACCCCCTCTTAGATATGCCCCTGCTCCTAAGCAAGACCAGACAACGAAGGAACTTCTCTTACAACCTTTCTAGCATATGCCAACAACTCTATTCCAACAATTTGACATGAATTTCACAATTTCGACGTGGATTTCTCCATTTTGACGTGAATTTCACTATTTTATTACGTGAATTTCATCATTTTGTCTCCGACATTGGCTCAAAATATTGACAAAGATGTTCATTCATTGTCGAGCACTACTTGTGAGAAATATACATTGATTGTTAAAGGTTAAACTTGATCTGCGGATAGTAATTTATAAATATGAAAAACTTGCTTTAAATTAACTTATATATGTAAAAATTTTTGATAAGCGGAAAACGGGACACCAGGCGCAAGAACACTCAACCTATCTGAGTCCAAGAAATCAAATGCAACCGGAAGAGCAAAAATCTTATACTATAATAATCTTTACAAAGTAAGGCATATATGGCGAGACATGATTGTCAATGTACCCAATGGAAGTAGAAAAAATACAAGGCAGAAAACAATCCACGCGGGCTCAAGGAGTAACCGTCAGCTCTGCTGCTAACTGCTATGGAGTCCGTTGAACCTGCTAAGACGCCAATCCGCAACCTAGCCGTGCGGACTACCCGTTATTCCAAAGCTGAAAGGAACTCTGTCCGCTGAACTGCAAGCCGCCTGACCGCAAGGTCGCCTAGCCGCCAGATCACGCGGACTGTTGCTGCCACCGAATAGAACAAACCACTAGAGGCAGACAACTTATTGAATTGGGAAACAAGTTGCAGGAGAAAAGACCGTCTGGTCGCAAGCCGTGACCTGCTGCTATCCGCTGGTTGCAAACCATAGAATCCGCACTGACTCTGACCAGAGTTAGAACCAAGTCCCTAGTTGCTCAGCACAATCTGCGCAACCTGCAAAGCACAACCCAGTCAACCTCTTCAAACCGCGCGGATAGAAAAAAACCTAACCGCAACAACTTTCGCGAGTTTACTTACTGTTCACTCGGTCTTTTTGAAGTTACAGGGGGATCCTATTTATAGGCACGGAGAGCAGTGTGATCACCGCTCTAGTTGATAGGATAACCGCTCTATCTCACGGCGAGCACCAAGCGTATCCGCCAAGCTACAGACACAAAAACAAGTCAATGCGACTAGACAGACAGCAAGACCGCCAATGTTGCACCACCACAGCAGGAATACAACCAAGCCGCCAAACCATCAAGACTTGGTCGCCAACCAGGTAGACTCTGCGGAAACAAAACCAGACCGTAAGCATTCCACGACTAACCAGACAGCCACCCTGGACTTGGTGCAAATCCAGACCAAGTTCGCAACACCGGCCAACCCGGCAACACTGTAGATAAACATCATATCTGCCCGGCTACTTCAGGGAATAGACCGTCAGCCAAAGGCAAGCCGACTTGGCAAGTCGCCGCCCTCTGTCTGCATAGGCCGTGCGGATAGTCTGCCCAGGCCGTACGGACAAACCGCCCAGGCCGTCCACTTTCACTTTAAAAATTTCAACTCTCCCCCTTGAAGTGAGAAGTGGAGACCAACCCTAGCAATCCCCGTAACCGAGTAAATGGCCCCTTCGACAACGCCTATGTGAAGATGTCCACGATGTTGTCCTCGCTCCACACATATCCAACCACAAAATACCCCTCCAACACCTTCTCTCGAACGAAATGGTGTTCAATCTCAATGTGTTTGGTCTGCGCGTGACAAACTGGATTATTAACCAGTTTCAGGGCACTCTCATTGTCACCACATAGTAGAATAAGAGTGTGCACTTCTTCATGGACGTCCTATACTAGCCTTCTAAGTCAGATAGCTTCCTGATTTGCCAAGGCCGAAGCCTTGTACTCCGTTTCCATAGTAGAGCCAGACACTGAATCTTGCTTCTTACTGCACCAAGAAATTCACGTTGATCCACATGTGAAGACATAATCGGATGTTGACTTCCGATCGTATGAATCTTCCTCATAATCAGCATTTGTATAGCCGTACAGGTTGAAGCTCGTGTCTCTCCCATAAAGGAGACCCATATCAAAAGTGGACTTCATGTGCTTCAGAATGCTCCTTGCCGCCATCAAATGAGGCTTCCGAGGTTCCACCATATACCGACTTACTCGGCCTACAACATATGCAATGTCTGGCCTCATAATGGTCAAATAAATAAGGTTTCCCACCAGAGCACGGAATACTAGAGGATTTGGAAGTATCCTCCCATCATCTCGTCGAAGCTTGATGTCAACATCAAGAGTAGTAGAGCTACTCTTCCCTTCCCTCATGTCAAATCGCTGAATGATCCGATCTGCATAACCCCTTTGGGAAACAAGTATGTCACTCTCTTTCCTCTCCACCTCGAGTCCAAGGAAGTATTGGAGCTCACCCAAGTCCGTCATCTCGAATCGAATGGCTAGCTCTGCCTTGAGCCTAGCCACCTTCTCCGTAGAGTTTCCCGTGACGATCATGTCGTCCACGTACAACAGTACCAAGACATGAAGCTCCCCCTTTTCTTGATGAACATGCTAGAATCTGAACCCGATGCAAAATAACTACAGAATTGGAGGTACTCTGCGATCTTCCCATACCATTCCCTCGGAGCCTGCTTCAAACCATAAAGAGCCTTCCGGAGTTTGCAGACGTATAGTGGATGATATTCAGACACGTATCCAGATGGCTGAACTATGAAGATGTCTTTAGCAATTTTCCCATAAAAAAGCATTTTTTACGTCCAGCTGCCACATCTTCCAACCCTGGCAAGCCGCCAAGGCCATCACCACTCGAACTGAAGTCATCTTTGCCATAGGACTAAATGTCTCTTCATTGTCTTCTCCGTACTGCTGAGAAAATCCCCGAGCTACAAGACGAGTCTTGTACCGCTCGATGCTCCCATCTGCCTTCTTCTTCAGCTAATAGGCCCACTTGCATGTCACATGAGTAATGCCATCGACCTTGGGCACAAGGTCCCATGTCTCATTCTTCCGGAGGGTAGCCATCTCCTCATCCATAACATCTTCCCACACCTTGACTCCAGTAGCATCTTCAAAGCTAGAAGGCTCTCGCTCGTCCAGAGGGCCTGTGAAGAAACAAGAGACCAAGCTCACCATGTTTCCTTCACTATAATGAGTTGGTGGTTTGATGGTCCTCTTCGATCTCTAAAGAGTCTGACCCTTGTTAACCACCTCTGCTGCTTCTTCTGAATCAGCTCCGTTCCCGGGCAAACTTGGAGCATCGCTCCCACTGCTTCCTGAACCAGAAGCCTCCGCCCCAGAGCTAGAAAAAATTGGAGCTCCTGGTGATATAGGCAGCTCCACCAGAAGATCCTTATCAGCCTCCTCCTATTCACCATCCGTCCTGCTCTCCTGTAGCTCCACAGAGGAGCCACTTCCATATGACGTCAGCATGTCGAAGACAACATCTCTTGAAACCACGAACTTCTTAATCACTGGATCTATACACTTCCACCCCTTCTTCCGCTCATCATAACCCACAAAGACAAGTTTCCTTGACTTTGCATCCAGCTTTGTCCTGAGAGCATTTGGGATGTGTACATAGTAGGTAGATCCAAACACCTGAAGGTGTCCAACTCCAGGCTTCTCCTTAAACATCATCACATGAGGAGACTTCATGTTGATCGGACTCAGAGGTATCTGATTGATGATAGAAGTTGCACATGCCATTCATTCTGCCCAGAAGGACACTGGGATGCCTTTAGCATGAAGCTGACACTTGCAAGTTTTCGTCAGATGACGGATCTTCTACTCTGCTACTCTATTTTGTTGTGGAGTATAAGCATAAGTGAGCTCCCTTTGAATGGCATGCTTTCTGCAAAAGTTGGAGATCTCAGTTGAAACGAACCCACCCCCGTTGTCTGTTCTCAACTTCTTAACCCGCAGGCCAAGTCGGCCCTCCACTAGCTCCTTGAACTCCACAAACAAACAGAATGCGTCTGACTTATCCTTCATAAAGTACACCAAAGTGTACCTCGTGTAGTCATCAATCAACACCAGCATGTATTTGCTGCCTCCAAGAGTGGCTACGACGATCAGCCCCATCAGATCACCATAGATACACTTCAATGGTGCTTTAAACCTGGTCTGTGACTTGTCTAATGGAAGGCGATGAGTCTTTCCATATTAAGAACCCGCACAGACATGACCGTCGCCTAAGGACGACAACTTAGGCAAGCCTTTCACAAAGCTCTTCACTGTCATGGCTTTCAACTTGTCCATCCCAACGTGCCCCAGCCGCTCATGTTAAATAGCTGCACTATCATTGACCCTCATCCGATCAACATAGGAACTTGTTGATAATACATACAAGTCCCTTACCCCTTCTCCCTACATGAGCAACGTCGGCCTTAAAAGCTGACACGTTGCGGAGAAATTCCACATCTATTGGACCAAACAGACAGTGATAACCTACGTCTACTGCATTGGTCACCGAGAAGAGGCTCTTATTCAAGCCCGGTATGCGATATACACTCCTTAAGGGGAGTGGACCATTGTCACTACCTAAAGAATTGACACCCTCCTTCTCGACTACATGAATAGTATCATCAGGAGTTATGATAGCTTTGTTACCTGTGAACGTGTTCAGAGAGAACTTTGACTCATCCCCGGTGAGGTGGTGACCACACCCCGAATCGATAATCCATTCATCTTTGTAGTCGATGGTGGATAATGCACAGACACACGTGCCCAACATGATTGCATTTCCTTATCCAGCTTCCTCAGCACTGGAACAAGCCTCCTCTTTGTCTATAACATGCCCTAGCTGCAGCTTGACCTTGCAATATTTCTTGAAGTGACATGACTAGTTGCATCTGTAGCACTTAACCAATCCTTCTTCTTCTTCTTCCAATCACGCTTAGGAGCAACACTCCCTTCTTGCTGATAAGAAGTTGAAGGACCATCACAAGCATCCGTCTTCTTCTTGTCCCATCTCTTTTTCTTCCCAGAGAAGAGTGTCTCATGCCTCCTTCAGAGACAGTAACTCCAGCCATCTGTCTTGCCAAGCTCTCCTGCGAAGCCAACAGGTTCTCCAGCTCCAACAAAGACGGCTGAGTCGCCCATCCTTGAACATAAGTGAAAAAGGCCACATATTTCTTCCACAATCCGCAGATTATGTGTCTCTTCGGCTTTGCCTCAGAAATAGGCTCATTAGGGTCCAGCGATGAAATTTCAGCGCACAAATTTTTCATCTTCAGGAAGAACTTCGAGATGGGCAGATCTCCTTGAGTGGACCATGCCAACTCATTCTACAGGAACTGTAGCCTTGCTACATTCTTCCTGTTGAAGAACTTATTGAGGAAAGTCCACATCTCCGCAGCAGACCGACATCCTATGATGTGGTCGAAGAGTTTCGGTGAGATAGCCCTCTTAAGAGTAATCTCTGCTTTTACTTTAGTCTTCCTACAAGCTCTCACCTCTTCAGCTCCAGCAGCCGCAGTGAACTCATGTCTTTCGTCTCCACAGACGATCTCTCAAAGGTCCTCGCCCAAAAGATAGCTCTCCATATACGACTTCCACTTCTCGAAGTTAGTCGTCGTAAGAAGATCAATTCCAAGACCTCTTGCAAATCCACCTTCCATTACAATCACCTAGGTTAGCTTAGACTCTCAGAAGCAATAAGGTAAATTGACGGTTGATCACTGCTCAGCCTCCGATTACTCTGATATCATGTAAAAATTGTGATAAGCGGAAATCGGGACACGAGGCGCGAGAACACTCAACCTATCTGAGTCCAATAAACCAAATGCAACCGGAAGAGCAAGAATCTTGTACTATAATAATCTTTACAAAGCAAGACATACATGGAGAGACATGATTGCCAATGTACCCAATGGAAGTAGAAAAAATACAAGGCAGAAAACAAGCCGCACAGACTCAAGGAGTAACCACCGACTCTGCTGCTAATAGCTACGGAGTCCGCTGAACCAGCTAAGCCTCCAATCCGCAACCTAGCCTCACAGGCTGCTCTTTATTATAAAGCTGAAAGGAACTCTGTACGTTGAACTGCAGGCCGCCTGACCGCGAGGTCGCCCAGCCCCAAATCACGCGGACTACTGCTGCCACCGAACAGAACAAACCACCAGAGGTGGACAACTTATTGAACTGTGAAACAAGTTGCAGGAGAAAAGACTGTCTGCTCACACGCCGCGACCTGCTGCTATCTGCTGGTTGCAAACCACATAATCCGCACTAACCCTGACCAAAGTCAGAACCAAGTCTCGGGCTCCTCAACGCAATCAGCACAACCTGCACATCACAAACCTGGTCAACCTCTTCAAACCGCGTGGATAGAAAAAAAACATAACCACAACAGCTTTTCGCGAGTTCACTTACTCTTCACTCGGTCTTTTTTGATGTAACAGAGAGGTTTTATTTATAGGCGCGGAGAGAAGTGTGATCACCGTCCTAGTTGATAGGATAACCACCCTATCTTGCGGCAAGCACCAAGCATATCCACCATGCTGTAGACACAAAAACAAGTCGTTGCGACTAGACAGACAACAAACCGCTGAGGCTGCACCACGACAGCAAGAATATAGCCAAGCCGCCAAACCATTAAGACTTGGTCGCCAACCAGGCGGACTCTACGAAAACAAAACTAGTCCGCACGCATTCCGCGACTAACCGGATAGCCACCTTGGACTTGGTGCAAATCCAAACCAAGTCCGCAACACCGGCCAACCCGACAACACTACGGATAAACATCCTATCCGCCCGGTTACTTCAGGGAACAGACCGCCAGCCAAAGGCAAGCCGATCTGGCAAGTGACGCGACGGCGCTCCGCACTCGCAAACCCCCAAACACAGTACTTCACCCCGTTGCTCCATTTTGTAAGGTGCTCGAAAATTTATGTGTATATTTTTTAGGTGATTGTTATTAGCACCGCAGTTTTGGCTAGTCGCACCGTACTTTTCCCTAATTTTTTCGCGCCTTTTGAAAATACACCTTGTACATGCATTTTAAGGAAAAATGTTCAGCATGAAAGTTGTAGATCTCGACGAGATGTACAACTTTTGTGTCGAACACTTTTCCTGAAAATGCATGTATAAGACTTACTTTGGAAATATGCCCAGATTTCGTGTATTTTAGAAATACATCTTGTGCATGTATTTTTAGGAAAATGTTCAATACGAAAGTTGTAGATCTATAACTTCAGTGTTGAACACTTTTTCTAAAAATACATGCAAGATGTATTTCCAAAATACGTGAAAAATTAGGAGAAAGTACGGTGCGACTAGCCAAAACTGAAGTGCGACTAGCCAAAACTGAGGACTAATAACAATCACCATTTTTAAAAATATTTTCTACAGATTTTCTTTAGGGGATTGTTAAAGGCAAACCCGTTTTGAATATACGCAAACCATTGTTAATGACAAACCATATAATTTGAAAATTACTCCATGCAAAGCAAATTGTTAACCACAAACTAATATTTTTACCAACAAACCAACACTTGAAATTACATAATCTAATGTTTTAAACTAAAAACAGTTCATGAGAAGTCTAGTTCAACAAAATAACACATTTATAACATTAAAACAACAAATTTATGACATTTAATAGCTGGTGACTGTCACATCCGCTTCATTGAAGACCTGCAAAAATTTATAAACTTGTATTACCAATCAAGTATAATGAGGATGTGAACTTATAAACTTGTATTACCAAGCAAAAATTTCAGTACCTGTTAGTCTTGACAAGTATAATGATTTCCATGCGTCAGCAATTGGCTCGTGATACCTTGACCATGGTGTGAATAACGACGACAATGGAAAATTTTCCCGCATTGTAAGTAGAATGAAATGATTTTCATTAATGAAACCTATGGAAATAAGTTTGGCCAATGTAGGTGGCATAGAGTGAAGGGGTATAAATGTAAAACTTTGCTCGCATGAAAGCGAGACCACAACAACATTATAGCATGAAGCAATCACAAGCCCCAGATCCGGAAAAGACATCCAATTTTCAAGTGGAGCGGGAGTAACCGTGCATTCAAGAGATTCCATTAACTGTTTTCGTCCACTGTTGCCAAACACTGCATCATATAAAGGAATGTAATTTTGAAATTCAAGATAGAGAGTTCTCCTCACTTGTAACCAATCATCACCCATATCTAAGGCATGACTCACAAATTGAAAACCGCAATGTCCATCGCCAAGTACATCCCTTACTTCTAAGACATTTTCAGACAGGTAACTTGGTAATTGCTTACGGAATTGATTAAACAAATGATCATTTGTAGAACCCTTGTTTTTTATATGAACTTTAGTACTCCTCCGTGCAATCAACTTTCGTGTCATTCTTGGCATCTTAAATTCCTTGTTACCTTCCTCCTTCAACACGTGTTCAAAGTGTGATATGTCACGTTTTGTAGATTTCCACTCATCCTTAAACTTCTTCAAGCTACCTTTTGGCCTACCTTTTATCCGTGTTAACCTTCCCTGTGGTTCAATTGTTTGAGTACTTGATGGATCTACAAACTCTTGAAGTTTGCGTTTGATTTCCTTTTTTTGATATTCACTTGAATCGGTAAATCTTTGCGCAATAGCTTCCAATTCATTACTAATATCAATTGGAGGTTCTTCATCTTTAGCTTTTGTTTCCTGCAATGAAAGCTGCTTCCAATGTATATGCAATAACCATAATGGACACGACTTTGAATGAGATATAAAAAATAAAAGTTCATGGGCACAAGGTAAACCCATCGTCAACCTTTTCTTATGCGTGCATTCTTTAACATTTTTTTTGTTTGCCCATTTTCACCAAATCCTCTTCCTCCTTAATGCACTGTAGGGCCTTAAGAGATACTTGACCTAAAAGATCAGAATAAAAAAATTTGAAAAATCTTTATTCACCTGCATAGAACTTTGCCCAAGTGACCTCTTAACATCCGTTTGTTGTAGTTTGATCATTTGGTCAAAAGTCCTCCATATAGTTCCAAAATTTCCAATGGATACTTCAAGAAACTTTTTCAACTGACTGTGAGCACTCTCTACTCGATTTGTAGCAGAACTTCCCAGATGTAGATATTTATCAACCCAAGCACATACAAAATATTCCCTGTATGATTGTAGCCATGAATTGTTAACATATTCCAATGCTTCAGGATATTCGGAGAAATCAGCCACTAGCGTATTAAACATTGCAGTAACTTCAAACTCGATTCTTGCCTCAATCACACGTTGTCAAGCACACATGAAACAGTCAAAATCTTTTCCCTTACTAAAATTTTTTTTGCAGTTTGCCAATATGTTCCTATTGATGTGTACCTGACATAAAAGATTTTTTGTTTTGGGAAATACAACTTCAATAGCATTCATTAAGGCGATCTCTCTATCAGTTACCATAACAACTGGTGAAGAGCCTGGTTCAAGCACATACTTAAAACAATCTAGAGCCCATCTGTAACTCTCTTCTGTTTCATCACACATGAACGTAAAACATGAAAAAAAGACTGATATGTTGAGGTAACTCCAACAATGCACAACAAAGGCATCTGGTACCTGTTAGTCTTTTATGTGCAGTCTAACTGGAAAACAGTAGGAAACAAAATGCTAAGTTGTATAGAGACTGGATGAACAAAAAAGAGACTGCGGAGCTGATTAGTTCACACATCTGCTCTGTTGTAACATACATAACCTTCTTGGGTAATACATCGATACAAAAATTGCACTTTTGTGTCTCCATCTAATTCCTTCTTATGAATCTTTACTCTCTCGTTATAGATGGTTCTTATGGTAGTTCTGTTTGACTCACTATTTTTTTCACAGTTGCTAATATTTTACGTGGCTTCACCCCTGAATCGCACATTTGCTCAACTATTTTTTCTTCAGCCACACTTAAACGGCCAGCATATGTGCGTGCCTCTAAATGAACACTTTTGTGGTTATGCTTACCGCAAAGAACAACAAGCTTCCATTCATCACCACTAGCCTCCTTCTGGCCTTTAATGGTGAATGTGTAACCACACCTCTTGCTCGATGATTTCCTACAATTTTTTTCACCAAATTCTTCCTATTCTGGTTATCACAGTATTTTCCCCCTCTGTCACACCCTAAGAACACACGAGGTCTCGTTCGAGCTGTAAGCTTGTCTGAACCCTTTACTGTTACAACGAAACCCAAACTAAGCCCAATACTTCAAGCCCACTAAGCAAGTGATTCTTTTGATGGAAACAATTGTTGAGTCTCAAAACTAGACCCAACATCCACTTCAAATACTTTACCTAAACCCAACATCAATTTTCATGAATTTATTATTAACAACGAATATAATAGCACTACAATGTTGCAAAGACATAAATTACCTTCCTTAGAGAGGTGTTCATCTTCCTCTACAAGCTTCTCCCCCGCCAAGCTTGATCCTGAAAAAATAAAAAATTTCAGCTTAGCAAATTGTATCGGCGCAAAGAATACATCACAAGGGGTTGTATCTATGACACAAGAAAGCCACAACATCACATTTGATCCAGAGAATTGGTTATCACGGTGAACATGAGAATCAAGAATGACAAAAGCTGGAATCAAAATGAAAAAATCTGGGTGAAACCATTAACCCTAAAACTAGCGGTGGCATTTTTCTTTTCCTCCATCAAATGAGAAAACCCGGGTGAAAGCATGAATCAACAAACACAAAAAATTCTGGAATCACGATGACAAAATCCGGGTGAAAGCAGAAATCAAGAAAAGAAAAAAATCTGGGAAAACCGCCAGCGTCTCACCTTGAAAAACCGGGTGAAAGCAGAAATCAAGAAAGGAAAAAAAATCTGGAAAAACCGTCGGCGACTCACCTTGAATCACACACTGGAATGGAGAATGTAAAAAAATGGCGACTCACCTTGAAAAACCGCCGGCAATGGAACCCTAGATGGTCGTGTCTGCTGGCCATCGGTTTGCTCGACGAAATCCATGCGAAGTGAGGCGCTGGGCGAGGGAGCTATGGAGGCGGCAGGAACGTCGGTGAGAGGGCAGGCCTGCAGTAGAGACGATGGGAGAGGGAGCGAAAATGCAAACCGCAGCGGGAGAAGAGCGGAGAAGGAACGGCTCGCTGGTTTGCGGTTTTAGGGTTTGCGTGAAAAAATTATCCGAGAAAAAAAAGAATTGGTTTAAGTGTTTTGATTTGCATATATACAATACGGATTTTCCTTTAACAATCCCCTTTCTTTTAGGCAATTGTTAAAAGCACCTCAATTTTGGCTAATCGCACCGCATTGTTAAACGCACCGCAGTTTCCCACATATTGTTAAACGCACTGCACATTGTTATCCGCACCGCATATGAGATAAACGCACCGCAATTGATAGATGAATTGAAATAGGCAAAAATATGTTTTCATTGAATCACAACATTAATTCAAACTAAATAGAGAAAATAATTGATCCAAAAATTCATCAAATGTGTTGTCCAATTCTTTGTGGTCTTCATGCTCCTATAAAAAATAAGGGAAGAAATTTTAAATCAACATACAAGTTGCATATTAAGAAAGTAAAGTTTATTTAAAAAAAATTCTTACCCAAAAGTCAATATATGATACCCAAAAACATGAAGTATTTTCTCCAAAAATTTTTGAACTTCATATTCATATATAAATCAAGCTAAAAGTTAACAAGTTAATTTTATAAAGTTCAAAATAACATAAAGTAAGTTTTACTAACCGTTGTTAAAAGTCATCTAAGCCGATAACCGAAGTATTCTTTGTACTCGTCGGTGGAAGAATTATGCGTGACATATATGCGGATTCCCACTTTTGTGCAATCTCCTCATGAAATCTTTTCCATGGCGAGAATAATGGTGGCAATGGACAATTATCACGCAGAGTTAGCGCCACGAAATGATTCCCATTTATGAATCCAATGGAAATAAGTTTAGGCTCTGTCGGTGGAATTGAATGCAGTGGAAGAAATGTGAAACACTGATCACGTGATAGCTGAACTACGGCAACATTATAGAATGATGCAATTACCAAACCCATATCAGGAAGTGACATCCATTTTTCAACTGGTGCGGGTGTAATTGTGTAATCAAGAGAATCTATGAGTTCTTGTCGTTTACTGGTGCCGTACACATCATCATATAATGTCTCATGCTTTAAAATTTCATATTGCAAATTTTTCTGTACTTGCATCCAATCCTTGCCCAAATTCAAGACTTGACTTATAGCCCGAAATCCACAGTGGCCATCTCCTTGCACATCAACGACATTTATAATGTGTTCAGAGAATAGAGATTGCAATTGTTCGCGAACTAAAGAACTCATAAATAGGTTCCCTTCTTGAGAAGGAGTTCTTAGTTAATAAGTTGCTCTCTTTCGAGCATTCAATTTAGCCACTTTCTTCATCTTTTTTTCTTCGGATTGTGAACCTTCCATAGCAAGAACATGCTCAAAATAGGAAGGATCGCGTTTTGTGGATTTCGTGTCCTCATAAAATTTTTTATAACTCCCTTTTGGTCTTCCTTTTAGACGAATCGGCACCAAAGGCTCAACTGTTTTGCTACATGAGGGATCAACAAATTCTCGGAGTTTTCTTTTCATTGCTTTTTTTGTTGAAAACTTGAGGACGCAAACTTAATAAGAATGGCTTCAACTTCATTGTTATATCGATGTCCTCTTTTTCTTTTCTCTCCTTCTTGCAATGCCAGTTGCTTCCAATGTACATTTACCACCCATAGAGGGAGCGGTTTTGATTGCAATATGTACGGTAACAGCTCATACGAGCACGACAAACCCATGGTAAATCTCTTTCTATGTGCACAGTTTTCAGCATGCGACATTTGAGAACCTTTGAGTAATAGTTCCTCTTCCTCTTTAATGAACTCAAGTGCTTTCAAAGAACAATTTCCAAGTAAATCTGTGTATAGAAATCCGCTAAAATCTTTATTTACCTGTATACAGCTCTGTCCAAATGACCTTTTAATGTCTGTATGTTGGATATTGATCATCTGATCAAACGTCTTCCATATGGTGGTCAGATTACCAATACTAACTTCAAGGAATTTTTTCAACATGCTATGTCCACTCTCCACCCTGTTTGTAGTTGTACTACCCAAATGCAGAAATTTGTCAACCCATGCAGAAACAAAATATTGCTTGTATGGATCAACCCACGAAGACGTAACATAATTCAATGCATCTGTGTAATCGAAAGCAAAATCGGACAAAAATGTGTTGAATTTCGTAGTGAAAGCATTTTCCGTTGGTGCCTCGATTAAACCTTACCATGCACGCATAAAGCGATCAAATTCTGTACCTTTGCTGAAATATTTTTTACAATTGGCCAACACGTTCCTGTTACTATGAATCTGGCACAATAAATTTTTGGCACTAGGAAATGTAGCTTTGATAGCATTCATTAGGGCGAGTTCTCTATCCGTAACAAGCACAACCGTGTTGATGATGGTTCAAACAATGATTGGAAACATTCAAGTGCCCATGTATAACTATTTCGGTTTCATCGAACATGAAACAAAAACATGAGAAGAATGACTGATATGTTGAAGTCAAACCCACTATACAAAGTAATGCATGCGATATCAGTTTGTTTTGTAAGTGCAATCAAGTTGAAAAACGGTCGGAAACATGTTACTCAATTTGATGGAGAGAGGATGTGCAAAAAATTAACTTTGCAGACGGTCGGTGAAGCTGACATAACCCGCCAACATGATAGACTTATATAGGAATTGTATCGGTGTACCTCCATCCAACTCTTTTTGTGTAGCCGAACTCGTTCGTTATAAATAGTTCTTATGACTGTTTTGTTTGTAGAACTATTTTTTTTAACCGCGCTAAAATTTTCCTTGGTTTTACTCCTGAAGCATACATATTCTCTACTATTTTAGCTTCCTCCTTGTCCAATCGCCCAACATATGCGTGCGCCTCTAAGTGAACAAGGTCATGATTATGCAAACCACAAATAACCGTTATCTTCCACTCATCTATATGTGCTTCCTTTTTTCCGGATATAGAAAACGGACAACCACATCTTTTGCTAGACGATTTCCGAATGCCCTTCTTTACAAAATCCTTCTTATTTTGATTGTCGCGGTGATGACCACCTCTATCACAGCCTAAGAGAACACGGGGCGTGAGCCGACCAATTAGCTTATCTGAACGTGTAATAGTGATAACAAAACACAGATGTCTTGCAATTTTTTGTCCCCACTCAATCAATGCCTCTCTTGTAGGAAACACTTCATCCGTTGCAAAATGAGAACTCATATCCACTTCACTAATTTTTGGGATCTCTTTATAAGGGGCAATTTCAAGAGAAACATCCATACTAGTACCCTCCATATACTGCACGGAGGGATTAGCTGACTATCTTAGATTGAACTGATACAGATTTTTGTTATACAATAGAGGTGCATGGAAACATATATGTATACTAGCAAAATAAATAGCAAAATAAATAGCAAAATAAATAGCAAAATAAATCTCAGATTATCTTCCACTCTCTTAGATTAGTTGGAGAAACATATATGTATACTATGTTTCATGAGTTATAATGTTATTATCCACGCTCTCTGTAAGAATGGAGATTTTGACGAAGTTGATAGAATTCTCAGAGAGAGCTCCAACAGTGGTTGGAATCCTGACTCTGCTACATACAATACTTATATTAGCGTGCTATGCAAAATGGGGATGATAGAGGATGCATTCAACCAGTTGGATGTTATGCTGGAGAAGGCATTGCAACCCACTGGAGTGACTTTAAACATTTTGCTAGCCCTTTTATGCTGGATGGGGTAAGTTTTTTTCTTTTCTTTTTGAACTAAAATAATAAATACTCATAAATAGGTATGCATACATTTAGCATAGATGTTATGCCCAAAAAAAAAACAAAAAGAAAAGGCTGAGATCCACTATATTTTTCCTGAAGTCCTCCCTTTGAATCACTCACATTTTCATTTAAAAGTAACTCTAGTATGAGAATCCATTCATTTACAAATTTAACCTTCAAATGACAATACACCAGGCCCTCAACATTATTTCTCACATGTTAGAAAATAATACGAAAAGAACATATATTACAATGCAGGTTTTCTATGAGGCGACTACTGGGATGCTCGGCTTATCAAAGATTTAATCAATTTAAATCCCAAGCCCTCAAATTTCTTGTAAATTATAAGATAGTAAGATTTATAAGCTTAAAGAGAAGACATTGGAGCTATTCTGTATAAGATGTACTTTACCGTGATTGTTGAACATATACTGAAATTTACACATTACTGTGCAATACCATAGTGAAAATGGTTATTTTAAACAAAAAAATTGATTGAAGAGACAAAATTTTGTAACAAAACCTAAATCCAGAATCTAGAGATTGAGAGAGATAGGAAGCTAAGCTTACTACCTGCAGGAGATGAGGCCGGTGGCGAGCAGGCGGCGGGAAGAGGCGCTCGGCACTACACAGAGCCAACAGTTGCCGGCGTACTGAAGAACAGGGCCGACGCAACAACGATCGGCTACCACGGTCGGCGGCGGGAGCAGGCCAGGCGTCGATTGTCGGTGTCGGGGGTGAAATTGCAACGGTCGTCGGCGTTGGGAGGGACGGCGCGTCGTCGCGTGCGAATCGGCGGACGGAAAGTCGGGAGTTAGGGTTGCGGTGCGAGAATGGAAGAGTGCGGCTAAATTTCGGGAGCTGTAGATTTTGAGGCCTAAAATACCTAAATGCCCTGCGATTAGCCAAAATTACGGTGCTTTTAACAATTGCCTTTCTTTTATCAATTGTTTTGGTTCATGTGGCGGGTGGTTCACCCCGTGGATGGATGCTCATCGTCCCACAACGTCACAGGCTTCAAAGAGAACTGATACAGGGAGGGGGTAGCAGGGCGAACCCGAGCTCCAAAAATGTCGAAAATCCTTCTTCTGAAGCCATCCCATGGATTCAACACCCTGAGCCTTGGCGCGCGGTTATCCACAATCTTCCTCCAGTCCACCTCTCTCTCCACTCTTCAAATCCCCTCCGCCCTTTCTCCTCTCCTTCTCGTTTCTCCCTGCACCCACGCCCACAAAACCCATCAACGCCGCCCCTTCCTTGTCCGGGCTACCGAGTCGTCCACGACTAAGCCCGGCGAGAAGGAGGCGGCGGCGGCGGCGCCCAGGAAGGAGGTAGATGATGGAGCTGCTGCTGTTTCTATTCTCGCGTCTTCTTCCTCTTCCGCTTCAGGAAATGAAATGGTTACCGGCGAGGGAAAGTACCCGGACGGAGGCTACCCTACTGGGGAGTTCGAGATGGAGGAGAAGGGATGGTGGATGAAGTTCCTGGTGAAGTTGCGGATGCTAATTGCTTTCCCATGGGAGCGGGTGAAGAAGGGGAGCGTGCTCTCAATGAAGCTTCGTGGCCGGGTTGGTTTCAATTTCTTACCAAATAAACCAGCAATCTCTTTATTAGGAGCTTCATCTGCATTAAGAAAGTGAGAAATAGAATGGGATTTCCTTGACAATTTGAAATGTTGGGTGAACATTAGTAAATTTGATCCTGAATTTCTAAAAAAAAATCACTGAATGTGCATTAACATTTAAAATTTCCTTGGAGCAATTCTAATTGATTTTTGTATACATGTAATCTGGCGCAGATAACAGATCAGCTTACAAATCGATTTTCTTCTGGGCTGTCTTTGCCTCAAATATGTGAAAATTTCGAAAAGGCGGCCTATGATCCTCGAATATCCGGTATATATCTCCAAATAGAACCACTTAGCTGTGGGTGGGGAAAAATTGATGAAATACGAAGGCACATTCTGAACTTCAAGAAGTCTGGTAAAGATGTAACCATACAACTTCAATTTCAATTATGCTGCCCCATTTATCATATACTTAGGTTTCGTTTGGCGCTGTAGTGGCAGTTGTGAACGCGGTGGTCATAACCGTCGTTCGTGAAAGCCCGACCTCACCTAAAAAAATTCATGCATTTTATGCTCAAAAGCTTTGTCTTGCCAAACATACAGTCTATGATAAAGACATTTTTGACCAAACTCACCGGAGCAATCCGCGTCAAACGAAGCCTTTCTCTCCCTTTTCTATGAATTTTTCCAACGATAGATGCCATATTCAAAAACTTCTTAAAGTTGGGAGTTTATCTGTTTGGTATAGTTCTGTATGGAGTTTGTGAAGGAGTGTGGATCCAAAGGAGGTCCATATTTGGGGTTAGTACACCAGTGTCCAAACCCATTTTGTTCCCAAGCTTGAATTTGTGGTGGAAGTCATTTGATATTTGTACTACAGTATCTTATTTTCACTTGCCCGGATAATTTTTCTGACATGAGAGGTTTACACATCTACCATCAGTCGAATGAAATTTCCTCAATGTCATCGAATATCATGAACCAAGACACGACAAAATCATTTGTACCTTTGTAAAAATCATCTGCTCTAGAACCATGCTTATCTCGGGTAGAAAGGTGCCTAGGACCAATGAGAGTCACCAACCACATGAACCACTTGAATCTAGTCAAACCCCATATTTGGGGTTAGTACACCAGTGTCCAAACCCATTTTGTTCCCAAGCTTGAACTTGTGGTCGAACGAAGTCATTTGATATTTGTACTGCAGTATCTTATTTTCACTTACCTGGATAATTTTTCTCACATTGAGAGGTTTACACATCTACCATCAGTCAAATGAAATTTCCTCAATGTAATCAAATATCATGAACCAAGACCCGACAAAACAATGTGTACCTTCGTAAAAATCATCTGCTCTAGAAGCATGCTTATCTCTGGTAGAAAGGTGCCTAGGACCAATGAGAGTCACCAACCACATGAATCTAGTCAAACTACTATCTGTGGAGCAACTTATTAGAGAGTATAGATCCGAAGGGAGACCAAACATGGTTCTGGTACACCAATGCTCAAACAATTTTAAACCTAAAACTTTAGCAAAGAAATGAGGGCCAACCAGTTGGCATTTCTACACATTTTCGCCTTTCAATGTGGTTGAAGTCAATTTCCTCACATGCCATCATATAGTGTGTTGTGCATTATTTTTGTGTTCTTAATTTTGCAGAATGAGGAGGTGAGTTCATTATCTTTTTAGATTCAGGCTCCG